>CM057339.1:58872485-59432043 GCA_030015575.1 Agapanthus africanus
GACCACACAAACTAATGTTGGACCGAAACGTCCTTAAACTAATGTTGGACCGAAACGTCCCTAAACTAATGCTGGACCGAAACGTCCCTAAACTAATGTTGGACCGAAACGTCCTTAAACTAATGCTGGACCGAAACGTCCCTAAACTAATGATGGACCACTACGTCCCTAAACTGGAACAATAGAGTCTCCAAATGCTCTTTTGCCGGATCTAAACGATCCTGTTTAAGTTGATCTTAGCCCCCAAACACGGCTATCATATCCTTAAACATTCAAACGGACTATAAAACTCCAAATCAACCTTGGTTCAAGGGTACATCTCTGAACTCCTCTGACATTTGCCGTTGTAATCCTTCAATGACGTTAGAGAGGTGACGAGTCCCGATGGCCAGATATTAAATGGATTATCACGTTAAGTTGGTCTTAGTCTCAAACAAGACTATCGTATCCTTAACGAACGTTTAAGTTGATCTTAGCCGCAACGCGACTAATGCATCCTTAAACTAAAAACACCAAACCCAAATCTAAGTAAATACGGATTTGGACTAATCCACGTCCTACGGGCGACGGCATTACTCAGTTTCCGTATACAATCCACGGGCAACCACAAACAAAACAAACACATATGACACGAAGTGAAATTCTGGAGAAGGAGAAAGTTGTTACCGCGATGCGGTAGCGTAATTAACTGCAGGGGCTTGCGCCTGCAGGGAAGAGCGTCCCCACAATCAAAAAACCCTCAAGCGAGGGGGAATCTGACGAAGTCTGCTACATCGGCCGCATCCGTCTAAACCTCCGATACACGGTGCCATAAATCAACTTGGCATCTTCAGAGAGGTGGACGGATAAAACCAAATAGCATCTGCCCCGAATCTCAGCGTCTGGGGACATCGCGGTCTTGTGCGCCGTCCTTCGGAGGGGAACAGATTCTGGCACGCCCGGTGGGACCTCTTCCTCTTTCCACTCCACACTTCATGTGTCGTCTTCGTGAACCAATCGCGGTTTGTTAAATGGTTGCCTTCGGATTTCAAGTTACTAAGATTTGGTCTTTTGTCTGGCGCAGAACTCAAGGTTCAATGGCCTCTAATTGCATCAACTGCTCGAAGTGCCAATGCAACAGACGCTCCACCTCACCAGGAGGTGTAGCATATGGGCCCCAAGCGGCTTCCTTCCTCGCTCTGCCGGTAGACCAGGTGACTCAAGCCACCACTGGCCTGTTCTTCGGGACCATGATCCCATCTACAAGCTTCCCTGAGCCAATACCTGCACCGGAAGTGAACAAGAAGTCGGTCTTCGACCGGCTTACTGCTACTACGACCCCTGTCAACGGGTCGCCCACTACCAAACCGACAGCCTCTGTTTTCACCAGGCTAAATCAGAACTCTAAACTGGCTGTCCCAAGGAAGGCAATGACTGCTGCTTCAGAAGTCGTCAAGGCGGCTTCCCCTGTCAAAGAGTCAGTCTTTTCAAGGCTGACGATTCCTGCTCCTGTCCATGCTCGAAGATCTGTCTTCGATAGGTTGGATATCACACCTTAGAAGACAACCTCAGTCTTTAAGAGGTTAACACCGGCGGCGCCCCGTTCAGACAGGGGGCAAAAAGAAGATGTCACAATCTCCGAACCAGTCCCAACGGCTCGTCATGCTCGACGTCGCCATTGGCAACGAGTGAGGAAGGCAGGGGGCAACTCCCCCTCAGGGATAACTCCACCAGCTCCAGTGGTGGAAATCAACGCTGCTGTTCCAACTGGGAACATCTTTGAACTGCTGAGGAGGGTACGGAAGAACTCTCCAACCGCTACACTGAAGAGATCTCCTCCACCTGCGGAGAGAGTTTCAGAAACGAAACGAGAACAGCCCCCTCAACGGCTGTCCTCAAGAATTTATAAAGTTTGGCGGAGGGTTCAAGACTCCGTGATTGACCCAAGTCACTCTCATCACCAGAAAAAAGTGAAGGTGGAAAAAGACAAGGACTGTCCCATTAAACAGCAGGGGACAGTAGCTGCTAGGCTGCCCCTTCAACGGTTCCTTCAACCTCAATGGCCCACAAAAGAAGGAGGCCAGAGAAAACTCCCGTGTCAGCGGCAAAAGTTAAAAATGGTGAACCTAAACGCCCTAAGTCAGGGGGCATAACAGTTCATACGGTTTACATGGCATTGGGAAAAGAAGATAGCCGCATATCAACAGGTCATAGACCGCACACGAGGTCAGTGACCAAGGCTCAGGAGCAGCAGCAGAAGCTTCAAGAAATGATGAATGCTATGGCCTCACTTACAGGGCCGAAAGAAACCCCGGAAATATCCTCGGACGAGCGTCAAGAACAAGAAACGGACGCCGAATTCCTTCGTCGCGTATTAGAGAAGAAAGATAAAGAAGCTGCGGAGCAGGCAGCCAACATAAAGAAAATGGCCCTCCTGTTCCAGGATATGGTGGGTATGATGATTCAACAAGATCCACCTGCTGAAGATCCCCCATCATTCTTGAAGACGATAGGGGAGAGACGTCGAATCCTCCACCAGTTCTGTCCACAGCTAAAGAGGATACAATCTCCAAAGCTGATTTGGATGAATACATTGCCCAGCAAATACGGGTTCATCATGCAACCGAAACAGCCGGCCAGGTCGTGAAAACGGGGAGACCATATCCAAGTTGGTACGATCAAATCAAGTACCCGCCAGGTTATACGATTCCCAAGTTCCATGTCTACAAGGGGACGGGCAATCCTCATTAGCACGTTGCCCAGTTCAGGGCACTCTGCGGCAACACCGGCGGTGACGACAAGCTGTTGCTTCGCCAGTTTGTTGGAAGCTTATCAGATACGGCGTTCGAATGGTACTCTGAGCTCCCGAACGACTCTATTAAAACCTTCGCGGAGATGGAGCTGTTGTTTACTCAGCGTTTTGCAAGCGCCAGTGAACGTACCCCGATGACAGCACTGATTAACGCCAGGGTAAAACCCGGCGAGACGTGGGTTCAGTACGCTATACGATGGCGGAACTTATGGTCGAAGTGTGAGCAACGCATTGAAGAAGCTCCCGCGGTGGGTATGTTTATGGGAACCCTCGATCCACAAGCAACCATCTCGCAGTTTATGATGTTTTTCAAGCCGACTACCTTCCAAGCCTTGATTGACAAACTAGCACAGATGGATCAGATGGGCCATAAACCTCCTCTTCCAAAGCTGGACTCCCGAAGTGATAAAGGGAAGGGAAAAGCGATTGTCGTCGCTAATGCTCAACAACAACCGAGCGACTCGAAGCCGGTTGCTCGTCAAAATAATATGCGCCCGTACGTACCCCTTGAGGATAGGATGGGACGTCCTTATTCCTTTCCTCGCGATAAAACAAGGAGGTTATTCGAGCTGGCATTGCGCAACAGACTCATAAATCTGCCGGATCCAAAACGTCCGTTGCAACCAAGTGACGTCAACGAGCCTAATTACTGTCCTTATCATCGAGTACTAGGCCATCCGATCGAAGACTGCTACGTTTTCAAAAATTGACTTGAAAACCAGTACCGACAGGGCAAGTTCGCGTTATCTGAAAAATGGAAGGTGAACCCCCCGCAGCCCCACACCTCTAAGGGGACGAATACGCCGGGGGCAACATGCTCCGTCGTTGAAGAAGCTCCTTGGGAGGTTGTATTATCAGCTAAAACGAAGAGGATGCTAAATGATCTTCAGACATGTCCAGCAATCAAGTGGAAGAACCCATTGGAGCCGCAAATTATGGAGGGAATGCTAAAACCTCGTTCGACTCAAAAGATTGGTGGAAGTGGCCCAAACACTCATAACCAGCCGTCGAAGTCTTCAAAGAAGAAGAAGAAATCGAAGAAGCCCGTGAAGCCCAACGACAAGCGCACGGACTTACAAAAGCAAATTGACGCGCTGGATGAATACAACCAAAAGGCACGGACTCCCATTACGCTCTAAGAGTTCCTCAATCACGTTTTTCAAGAAGAGGATGAGGGAGAAAGTTCATCAGATGAATCCGAGGAATATGTGGCGAGCTGTCATATGATTTCCCATTCGATCACGAATGATGAGGGGACTCCTTGCACCGAGAAGCTGGGGGCAGATCCTGAACCAAAAGTCCTGGGGCCACCAGATGAAGTAATCGACGCATTCCTTAATGAAGCTCGGTTGAAAAGTAAACCTGATCGGGAGCGTGAGGCGGCTATATTTGAAAGGGCCAAGCGCCAGCGACTTGATGAAGGAGCTGAGACGATCCCGCTGGAGCAAAACACCTCCGCTACCGACAAAAGCCAATTCAAGATGAGGAAAAAGTTTGCTAAGGCCATATCAATGGGCATGAAGCTACCATCCTCTGAAGGAAACATCGCCGGTGAAGTGGAAACGCACCCCTCGTATTGCTTATATCATCGGAAGATTTCGCACCCCACTGAAGAGTGCAAAGCTTTCGATAGATGGTGGCAAGGATATGTTGCTCATCGACAACGCTTTAAGCGGGAAAAGTGTAAAACTCGTCGAGAGCAAAGAAATACGACCGAAGGACTTAAAAGAACTGCTGGCAATTGTTGCATGGTTAGCACCGGCGGGTCACAAGTACCTACATTCGAGAGCGATTCTGATGAGGAGCTGGAACTTTCCCCTCTCTTTAAAGAGTCCGCTTTGGGAAAAGAAGAAGGACCGAAGGTCTGCGAAAATATCCGGCTGCGGAATCGGACGCTGCCTGAAAAGAACCTCGGACGCTTAAACAGGAAAGATAAAGGGAAAGAAAAGGTCCCTGAAGATATCGTCTTAGATGACCAAGTGGTGGAAGAGCTAGCCGCCAAGGACCCGCCGAAGAAGAATAAGGTGGATTACAACGTCTTAGCGCATCTGAGGAAGCTACCCTCACAGCTCAGCATTCTTGACGCCCTTTTGTTATCAAAGGAGGTGAGAGATTCGTTAATTAAGGTGCTCCAAGACCCAGAACAATTCCAAGCATGCCTGGACGAGGAAAAGATGAAGGATGAATTGGAGGAAGTGCACACGGCCGATGTCACTTTCGGCGACGAAGACCTTCTCCTTGGGACGTGCGAACACAATCGCCCCCTCTATGTCTCAGGATATTGCCATGATATAAAGATAGGCAAAATCTTGATCGATAACGGATCGTCTGTTAACCTACTCAATGTGCGGGTGTTGAAGGAAATCTGCATGAGCGTCCAGCACCTTGCTCGGGACAAGATCACCATCTCCGGGTATGACTCCCAATCGTCAAAGACTCTTGGATCTGTGATACTGACGCTACGCTTCGGGCTACTCGTCACGGACATTAAGTTCCACGTCATAGACGCCAAGACATGCTACAACGCTTTGCTCGGCCGACCATGGTTACACGAGTACAACATCATCCCTTCTACACAACATCAGTGTATGAAGTATTTTAAGGATGGTTTCGAGTATACCGTGACGGGAGAACTGAACCCTTTCTCTGTGAACGAGGTCCGCAAATATGAAGACGCCAAATACTTCTTACCGGATTTCGAAGACACAGAGAGGTGTCACAAGCCGGAGAACAAAACTAACGCCACCATCCCTGTCTTCGGCAGTGATACTGAGGAGGAAGAGGAGATGGTTTATTCGGGTCTGCCCCAACACAACAAGCCGGGACCATCAGCTCCTACGTTGATCTTTGGCAGCGACTCGGAAGATGAAGTCCATGCTGTATTCTCTGCTCGACCTTCCATACGAACGTCCGCTGACGAGGAGCAAAGTCTACAAGTCACCATAGTGCCGCTTAAACACCATAAAGAGCTGGACGCACTTAATATCTACAGTATAGAAGAGCTACAAACATTCTACATCCCTCCCAGGCGAGAAAGCGAGAAAGCAATTTTGTTCTACCGCTCTGAAGAAACCAAGGTGGAAAAAGAAACCTGGCATGGCGCGGATCCCACGCTCGACAGGCTTCAGCCTATCCGTCTTCCTAGATATTATACAGAGGGTTTGAAGAATCTGCTGAAACGCCAGGGGATATCCTTCAAGCAGACCGTTCGGAAAGCCAACTTCTATGACAAAGTCTGGAACGTTCCCGGGACTCAACTCAAACTGCCTAATGGGAAAATGGAAACAATTGGGCTTGGATACATCAGGTCAAAGAAACGAGAGTTACTACCCGGCTGCTACGTCGTGTATAACCTTGATGAAGCGACGGATGCTCAATGGGAGGACGCTAATCCTAAGCCAGTGAAAGTTCCAGATGCAAAGGAGCCCAGTCCGCCGTTCGAGGAGCAAATGGACGAACTTATAAAGAAAGCTTGTCAAAAAGTCCGAGACGATCATAACCGCGAAATGGTCATCTACGAGAAAGCTAGGACGCAACGCCTTCTCCAACAGGCCGTGAAAGATGAAAAGGCTGCTCCCTGTCAACCTGTTATAAACAAGGCTCGGCGCAGAAGCAGAAACAAGTCGAAAAGCGAAAAGGGCGCTCGACGGCAACAAAGCGGGACTAAGAAGCCACGTAGTCGGGAATCGAACGGTCCGGATCTGTCCCTTGTAAAGAAGATAGGTCGAGCATACTCTTTTCCTCGGGACAAGACGAAGAAGATACTTGACCGAGCTATAAAATACCAGATGCTTGCATTGCCAGAGTCTAAAAACCCTGAACAAGCGGGCGAAGTCTCACACCCGGACTATTGCTCTTACCATCGAGTAATAGGGTATCCTCTTAAAGATTGCTTCACCTTCAAGAATTGGGTCAAAGATCAGTATCAGCTTGGTAAGTTCGCTCTATCCGACAACTGGAGGGTAGCACCGCCACAGAAGCACGAGCCCAAGGCCACGAAAGGAGAACCGGTTCCACATTGGGATTGGAAGCGAATTCACACCTGTCACATGATTACAATATTAAAAGAAGAGCCCGAGGACATAGAGGAGCTCCCTTGGTGCTTCGAAAACAGCAGCGACGAGATAATCTCAGAATTCCCACCAGCGCCAAAAGAGCTGGAAGATGGAATCCATACCACTGCAGATAACCTCAAGAAGATTGAGTTGGGGACGGCAAACGATCCACGACCGACATTCATCAGCGAATTACTATCTGAAGAAAGGGTAGCTGCGTTAAAGGATGTGCTTCTGCAGCATAGAGATTGCTTCGCGTGGAACTATTCCGAAATGCCGGGACTAGATCCAGAAATTGCTGTACACAAATTGGCGATATCCCCGAACATCAAGCCAGTCAAACAGGCGCAGAGAAGAATGCGGCTTGAGCTTGAGATGAGCATCAATGCTGAGGTCAAGAAGCTGATCGACTCTGGCTTCATCCAGGAAGTTCAATATCCTGAATGGATCGCTAACATCGTCCCGGTGATGAAGAAAAATGGGACGGTGCGCATAAGTGTGGACTTCCGGGATCTCAACAAAGCCTGCCCGAAGGATGATTTCCCGGTGCCAGTCATCGAACTGATGATAGACAACACGTCCACTCATGAAGTTTTCTCCTTTATGGACGGCTCATCAGGGTATAATCAAATAAAGATGCATCCCGAAGACCAGAAGCACACCGCCTTCAGGACTCCTTTGGGTATATTCTGCTACAAGGTGATGCCCTTCGGTTTAAAGAACGCCGGTGCTACTTACCAGAGGGCCATGACGAAGATCTTCGATGACCTTATATACGAAATCGTTGAATGCTATATCGACGACCTCGTTATTAAAAGCAAATCATATGAGGAACACCTCGAGCATCTGAAGACCGTATTTCAACGCCTTCGGCAATACAACTTGAAGATGAACCCGCTTAAGTGTGCATTCGGAGTTTCCTCAGGCAAATTCCTGGGATTCATTGTTCGACCTTGAGGTATTGAAATAGATCCGTCAAAGATCAAAGAGATCATGGAAATGCCTCCGCCAAGAACCCTTAAACAGTTGCGATCTCTCCAAGGGAAACTCGCATATATACGGCGATTTATAGCCAATCTTTCAGGCAAGGGCCGTCCTTACAGCCACCTGATGAAGAAGGGAACCCCGTTCGTCTGGGATCAAAAGTGCCAAAGCGCACTAGACGAGATCAAACAGTACCTGCAAAACCCTCCAATGTTGGCTGCTCCGGTTAAGGGAAAGCCTCTCATTCTTTATAGAACCGCCCTCGAAGGTTCTTTAGGCGCATTATGGGCACAAGAGAACGATCAAGGGAAAGAAAGAGCACTCTACTACTTAAGTCGAGTTCTACTGGGGGCAGAAAGCAACTACTCCCCCATCGAAAAACACTGCCTGGCGTTGATCTTCACGATAACAAAGCTCAGGCACTACGCGTTGGCGCATGAGGTCCGTCTCATTTCAAAGGTGGACCCCCCTTAAATACTTGATGTCAAAGGCCATATTGACGGGACGACTCGCTAAATGGGCCCTACTTTTGATGGAGTTTTCGATCACGTATCAACCTCTCAAGGCAGTGAAAGTCCAGGCCATCGCCGACTTCCTCGCTGAGCATCCCATACCCGCTGATTCTCTTCTAAATTGCGATCTTCCAGACGAACATGCGTTTGATGCGATCGACGGTGGTGATACCCGATGGGAGCTCTATTTCGATGGAGCATCTTCCGTAAAGAAGCGCAAACAAAGTACCCCTATAATCAAATCGGGGGTAGGACTCATCTTTGTAACTCCATAAGGAGGGATAATGCGCTTCGCTTTCTCCTTAACAGAGCCTAGGACAAACAATGAAGCCGAATATGAAGCTTTGATAGCGGGCCTTGAGATCGCCATTGACATGGGAATTAAAAACCTCCTCATATACGGGGATTCTCAACTGGTCGTTAGTCAAGAAAACGGCGACTACCAGACATGCAAACCAGAATTGGTGAAGTACGGGGAAAAGGTGCAACAACTGTTGACCTAAATTCCCTCCTATACTTTGGAGAACATACCGCGCGCAGAAAACAGCAAAGCAGACGCGTTGGCCAAACTTGCTAAAGAGTTGGCTGACGAGAACCTCGATGACGTTAGAATTGTGGTACAAAGCCGTCGAGTGCTTGCCCCAGCAGAAATATCTCCGGAATTATTCGAAGAAAAGGGAGCGAGCGAGCAGAAAACTCTGCAAATAAAAGACCCGGAAAAGGCCGAGGATTGGAGGGAAGTCTTCATAGACTACTTTAAGTCCCACCGAATGCCTGAAGAAGCGTCCATAAGACATCAGCTTATGAAACGAGCTCTGTATTTCGCCTTCGTTAACGATACTCTGTACAAGAGATCATTTGATTCTTTGTGGCTGAGATGCTTAGGACCTGACGTAGCGAAAAGGGTCGTCCAGGAAGTTCACGACGGACTCTGCGGTTCTCACCAAGCGGGCCCAAAGATGAAGTTGAAGATCAAACGGATGGGGTACTACTGGCCCACAATGATTCAGGATTGCTTCGAATATGCGAAGCAATGCCACTCATGCCAAATTCATGGGGATTTCATTCACCAGCATCCAAATCCACTACATCCAACGGTGGCTAGCTGGCCATTCGAAATGTGGGGGACTGACATAGTCGGCCCCATCGAACCAGCATCGTCTAGAGAACATCGTTTCATCCTGGTGACGACTGATTACTTCTCTAAGTGGGCAGAAGCGGTATCGCTGAGGGAAGTGAAGACGGAGAATATCCTCCATTTCTTCAAGACGCACGTCATATATCGGTTTGGAACGCCAAGACGGATCATCTCCGATAACGGGCCAGCCTACAGAATCCACAAGATCAGTCGCTTCGCGCAGCAACACAATATAGACTGGAGATATTCCTCGGTTTATAATCCGCGAGCCAATGGTCTAGCTGAAGCCTTCAACAAGACCTTGACAAAAATCATGAAGAAAACAGTGTCACGAAATAAGAAGGACTGGCACGAAAGGATGCAAGAGGCTCTCTGGGCATATGGAACCACGTTCAAGACAGCCACTAACACAACGCCATATGCGTTGGTATTCGGTACAGAAGCAGTACTCCCCCTCGAGATAGAGTTACCCTCTCTACGAGTGGCAGTCCACTACGAGCTAACGGACGAAGAAAATGCTCAGCTTCGGCTTGAGGAGCTTGACGCCCTTGATGAAACCCGGCTCATAGCACAGCAAAATCTGGAAGCTTATAAAGCAAAGATGACGCGCTCATATGAGAGATTGATCCGGCCGAGGACATTTCGCCAAGGCGAACTTGTGTTAGTGGTCAAAAGGCCTATGATCCCCAATCGCGCCAAGCGGGGAAAATTCGAGCCAAACTATGAAGGCCCATACATCATAGATAAGGTCTACTAAGGTGTGGCCTATCTACTCATGGACATGCACGGTGAAAGGCCTTTCAGGCCGATAAACGGTTGCTTCCTAAAGAAATACTATGCTTAATGAGCCACAGCCTAGGTCAATGGTAGATGACGACGACTATGTCCGCTCACTATCTTCCTAAGCTCAAACTCCATCAGCAGTAGCCAGCCTTCTCAAACGTCGGACAGAAATGTCCTTAAACTAATAGCAGACCGAAACGTCTTTAAACTAATACCGCAGCATCCTTAGGCTGACGAGATGAATAAAAAAAAATAATAAATAAAGAAAAAATATAATAAATAAAAACGGTATGTCCATAAGCAAAATGGGCATGGATGAAAACCCGAAAGGGCTCCATGAGTAAAAACAGCAGGGCTACCGGCGAGTGTTCGTGAAAACCCGAAAGGGCGCGACTTCGTAAAAAAATAAGAGAGAGAAAAAGAAAATAAAAAGAATAAAAAAAAACGGTATGTCCATAAGCAAAATGGGCACGGATGAAAACCCGAAAGGGCTCCGTGAGTAAAAACAGCAGGACTACCGGCGAGTGTTTGTGAAAACCTGAAAGGGCGCAACCTCGTTAAAGGACACTTACAGGGTCCTCTCGACCCTGTAAGGAGAGACCACCTGCGTGAGATCCTTACGACTCACAAGGGAGCAACACACTTAGGGATCCTGTTCAGTTGATAAAACTGCACATTTGTATTACATTTTTCCTACCATTTTCATATTAAAAAAGGACTTTATTATAATATATCATACATATGGGGGTTTATATGTAAAAACATTATTTTCCATGTGTTAATATATTTTAATTAGCATTTGGTAGGAAAATGTATGCAAACAAATTCATTGACCAAATCCTAGTAGAACTAGGTCTACTAAATCTTATTTGAGTTGTTGTGCAGAATTTTCCAAGTTGTTATGCAGAATTTATCAAACAAATCAAGTTGTTGAAGAAAACTTGCCAAATTAAGAAGCAAAACTTGGAGACCAAGTCTGGGAGCAACCTAGAGAAGATTTCTGAATTCTGAAGGTGCCTAGGATTGCCACATGTCACAATCACAAAGCCCAAGAAAAATGATCGATAGATCTCCACCATTGGCCGCGGAACCGCGGCCAAACCCCCCTGTTGGCCGCGGATCCGCGGCAATATAGAGAGATCTTTTGCTAAAATTTTGGGAGATCAATCACTGCTGAATTTTACCAAGTTTCCAACAATAAGATTCTGGCTTTGCACTATAAAAAGGCACCGAGAGCTTCTTGGAAAATTTATCAAGCCGAAGAGATCACGAAGTCCAAGACGGCTCACGCATCCAGGCTGATCATCAACGGTTCATCTACCTCCTTAGAAGAGATCGAGAAGCAAACTAGGTTTTTGTAATCATTTTCTAAGGAATCAAAGTGTACTTGATATTGTTGATTAATAAAGGTAGCTTTCTTCTTCTTATTCTATTTCTTCGTAGTTTAATGATGCAATTTCTTTCCATCTCCTTTTCTCCCAACATGCGCAAATAATTCTCCGCTTGTTAGGGTTCGTAGGATTAGGGTAGGCTAATGGATGATGAACATCTCTAAACCTTTTTTAAGTCCTATAAAGTTTATGAGCTTTAGTAAAAGAATTATTAACATCCTAATCGGGCGCGCTAACAATTCTTTGCTAGTTCCGACCACGATTAGAGATTAGATTAATGATTGTTTTGGTAAAGGCTAGATATGAACGGAGTTCCGTGTCGAGATAAGGGTTAAGAGTGGGATTCCTTTTCCCTCCAGAAACCCTAATCTACACGCATCACCGCCGTTCTAGGTTTAAATCTATTAATGGATAAAAATGGTAACTTTTAATTAATCATCCATGACTACTAAATCCTAACGAACCCTACAAGCCCTCTTATTATATTAATTACATCTTTAAAATAATCTAGATCTATATTTTACATTCTTGTTTAACGTAGATTTAGAAACCATTCTATAAAATTCTTTATTCCTCCTCTCTTTCTCAACACATCTAAAGTAAAAGTAAAAGGTTCCACGTTTCCCAGAGGACGACCCGTACTCATCTCGGTCTAGCTACGTGCGACACCGTTATTGATTGCGGTTAACTACAAACACACACTTTTTCGTATCAATCAAATGGCGCCGTTGCCGGGGAATACATGCGTAATTTTTTATTTTTACTATTTGTGTTGATTTCTTAGACGAGTCATATCATTATTAACACAAAACTACAAATTGCATATTTAACGATTTGTGTGTGAATTTTGCGAGAGAATCTGGAGTCACGGACTTGAAGAAACAGGAGATCTAGGGTTCCGAACTTCTCTGGTATCTTTCTTAACTCTTTCTCTCTCCTCTCAAATCCAATAAAATCTATTTTCTGCAGGATTCTTTGCAAAATCGCGCCGCTCAAAAATCTTTTTGCAAAAGTTTTGTGATTGGTTTTGTTTTGCATATTTAATACGGACTTTAAGGGGCAAAGACCAAATCAAGATTATGTGGGGATTTCATCACCCTTCCTAAGCCCCACAAATCACAAACCGAGCATATAGATCAACCCTTCATTAATTTAAAAAATATCTAGACCAGACTCTAAGGACTGTCGCGCTCAATAAGGACAGAGGAAGGTCGCGGGTAATCTATCATTTATCTGCATTACTTTTGTAGTGCCTAGGAAAGTGTGACAAAGGCTAGTGGTTTTTAATTAGACCCATGACGTGGTTCCTTCCCACTTACCTGGCACTTACCTGGCTACAAGGGTAGTACGGAGGTGGTAGAGAATTTATCCTGCGGCTTGTCCTTTGGAAGTCTAGGAGCGGTCTAGAGACTGGACCTAGGTAACCATAGTTCTAGGGTTGTGCATTTTTGTGATTTGTCTAAATTCGTCTTTTTTTTAAAAACAAACCAGTTACTTTCTCTCCTTTTTACCCCTTCCCCCTTCTTCTCTTCTTATAATGGGTGACCTAAACAGAAGAACACTTGCCGAGCTTTGCTGTCCACAACCAGATATCTCTTGTTTTCAAAATCCCTTCGGTATACCGTCCGGCTCTTCCATGTCCTTAAGAGATCATATAGAACAAGCAGGAAGAAACAGTTGGCCACCTCAGTCTAGGTCTTATCAACCGTATCCTAATCCGACACCTATTTCAGTTCATACCCAGAGTGAGGAAGCCCCTAGACGAATGTCCATTGCTGAGCACATAGCTAGGTCTAGAGGCCAAAGTTTTAACCTGGACCAATATCAACCATCACTACCACTGTCCGGAGAAGAGTTTGATATGCGGTTTGTATATAGCCAACCAACCAACCCATATCAATATTCTTCTTATCATAATATTGATCCTACTCCTATCCAAGTTCAGCAACCATTCTGTTCCTATCAATCCAATCCGTCTTTTCCACCTACTCTAGACAGTTCTTCTAATCAGTCATTTGGGAGTTTTAATTATCCACAGGAATTTCAATCTTATACTGAAACCCTTTATCAACCCAAGACTAGTCTGGAGCAGACATTAGAAAAATTTATGGAACTGACGAATCAAATTATGAAGGATTTGCGTAGTAAGACAGAACTGTACACCCTTCCTAATCAAACCTCTCCATTCCAAACTGAACTCCACAACTCCAGTTTCATAGATTCATCAAGTACAATGTCTGATAAGTTGTGTGACTTTGTAGTGTTTGATTTACCTAACTGTGAAGGGTCCATTTCAAGTGAAACCATACCCAACCCTTGTGATCTCTTCACCTCCACTCTTGAACCAAAACTGATTGAAAACCATACTTTTGATGAGGTGTTTGAGAATTTTAACCTTCACTTGAATGAGGTGATTGACGTTGGGGATATATTGATTGATGAACCCGAAATTTTGGATGATTTTGTCCCACCAATTCATCAAATCCTATCACTTCCTTGTGGTCATCATCTTGAGCCGTTGATTCTTCCCGAACCCCAAATATGTCTTGAAGTTGATGATAATGGTATACCCGAAGATCAGACCGAAATTCAGCCTCCATCTTCCACATCTGGTTCAGCAATACTCGACACACCGATTTGTTTACCCATTTCACCTTCTACTTTCTCTGGTTCTTCTTCTGTTCCTATAGTTTCAGTGAGTTTTGATGAACCACAATCCTTTAACTCAAGTTCAATAATACCAGAAATTCAACTTGATTTGGATATTTTTGAAAATGAGGTAGATGAGTTTTTCGAGTACTCTACCTCAATAATTTTTGAATCAAGTAGGATAAATTCTGGCACAAAACTCGTTGACAGCAAAATGTTCAATCACACTATCGATAAAAGTTTTGAAGAACTTTTTGCTGACGAACTTGAATTTTTAAACAATACGTATTTTGTGATTGATCAATCTCCACTTATAGAGGTTGAACCGCCACCATTCCTTCTTCCTAATCATTCACATTCATCCTCATTCTTTCTTTTCTCTAATTTCAAACCCTTTCCAGATCACCTCTTATCCCTTCCCCACTTTTTCTTGACTCGATACAACACATTCTTCCACCAACCTATACGATATACTGATAAAATCTTTGAATGGTTGGTGTTAACTTTTGGTCTTTGTAAAGCTTTATTTTGATCAAAAGACTCACCCCCTCTTAAAATGCTTCGTATTGTCTAACTCATGTTTGAGGGGGGGTATATTTTTGGCTCTTGAACATAACTTTTGTCCTCAAATTTGTGAGCCAAAAAATAAGTTTGGGGGAGCATTTTTCACTTTCATATATTCTTGCCCCCATTAATAATGTCCTTCCAAGCTTACAGGTTTTTGTGATCCAGCAGATAGCAACAGTGAGGACACTGTTGAAAACAAGTTTGGGGGAGGTTTGTGCTTATTTACACATCAATTTGCATCATATTTTACATAAGCACAACATTTTTCAAAATTTTTTTTTTATAAAAAATCTCTTTTATAACAAACGAGTAGAAAGTGAAAAATTACATCCAAAAGATAGAAATAGTTTAAGAAAACCAAGAAAATTAGAAGTTTTCTTAAACGAACTGGTAATAAGTTGTTATGAGCTGTTGTCCTAAGGGTTAGTAAGATAAAGTAAGTCACTAATCTGAGGATAAAAATAAGTCTGAAAAATAGTCCCTATTCTGGAAGCCAAACATTTGAATGTTGATACCCTACTATATGCACTTACACACGTCTTGAAACTCGGGATAGTAGAAGATACCTTGAAATGCTCTTGTCTAAAAGCTAAAGTATAAAAGAAATAAAAAAAATGAAGAAAATATAAAAATGGTGAAAAGAAAAAAATGAACACTGGTTTTGTTATCACCAAGGCAGCAATAAAAAAATATAGCGAGAGTGCTTCTTCACCTAGTGCCATAAGGCCAACTGGTCTGGGAGTCACTGCTAAGCCTTAGGTGGTGCAAGACGAGGAAAATATTATCACCTAATTAGCAAGCACATGAGTAATCGGTTGGTTAGTACCTCAAGAAGTATTAACGGTCGCATGAAAATGTGTGAGCAAATCTTTAATATTCATTAAATTAAAAAGTACTAAGGTAGATGGACAAGAGTATGATAGTTTGAATTGAATTCTCCGAGTGTAGGGATGTCCATTTCACACACGTGGGGTTATATGATCAATGTTTGGATGAAAGGTAGGAATGAAGAATAAAGAAGATGTTTTATTGAGGGATGATGTGATTTCTAACATTTTTTCATGACTATTAAGATAGGGCCCATGACAACTGAAAAGCTAGTATAGTTGGAAACTCTTCTTTTCAAGGCCTTTCTTTTATGGTTCTTATCTTTATATGTAAATTTCACCATCTCTCTTTTGTTATAGGATTTTGTGGGTGTAATCCGCTGAAAACCCTCAGGAGACAACACTCCTCCTACTAGGGACACCTAGAGGTTTAACGGCTTGTTGCACGTGCTCAGTGCAATCGTGTTGCCTACGAAAGTGTGCTTAGTTTTCTCCTTTCTTTTTCTCCTCTTGAATAAAATAGTTTGCTCGGGACGATCAAAAATAAGTTTGGGGGTATTTGTTCAGTTGATAAAACTGCACATTTGTATTACATCTTTCCTACCATTTTCATATTAAAAAAGGACTTTATTATAATATATCATACATATGGGGGTTTATGTGTAAAAACATTATTTTCCATGTGTTAATATATTTTAATTAGCATTTGGTAGGAAAATGTATGCAAACAAATTCATTGACCAAATCCTAGTAGAACTAGGTCTACTAAATCTTATTTGAGTTGTTGTGCAGAATTTTCCAAGTTGTTATGCAGAATTTATCAAACAAATCAAGTTGTTGAAGAAAACTTGCCAAATTAAGAAGCAAAACTTGGAGACCAAGTCTGGGAGCAACCTAGAGAAGATTTCTGAATTCTGAAGGTGCCTAGGATTGCCACATGTCACAATCACAAAGCCCAAGAAAAATGATCGATAGATCTCCACCATTGGCCGCGGAACCGCGGCCAAACCCCCGTGTTGGCCGCGGATCCGCGGCAATATAGAGAGATCTTTTGCTAAAATTTTGGGAGATCAATCACTGTTGAATTTTACCAAGTTTCCAACAATAAGATTCTGGCTTTGCACTATAAAAAGGCACCGAAAGCTTCTTGGAAAATTTATCAAGCCGAAGAGATCACGAAGTCCAAGACGGCTCACGCATCCAGGCTGATCATCAACGGTTCATCTACCTCCTTAGAAGAGATCGAGAAGCAAACTAGGTTTTTGTAATCATTTTCTAAGGAATCAAAGTGTACTTGATATTGTTGATTAATAAAGGTAGCTTTCTTCTTCTTATTCTATTTCTTCGTAGTTTAATGATGCAATTTCTTTCCATCTCTTTTTCTCCCAACATGCGCGAGTAATTCTCCGCTTGTTAGGGTTCGTAGGATTAGGGTAGGCTAATGGATGATGAACATCTCTAAACCTTTTTTAAGTCCTATAAAGTTTATGAACTTTATCAAAAGAATTATTAACATCCTAATCGGGCGCGCTAACAATTCTTTACTAGTTCCGACCACGATTAGAGATTAGATTAATGATTGTTTTGGTAAAGGCTAGATATGAACGGAGTTCCGTGTCGAGATAAGGGTTAAGAGTGGGATTCCTTTTTCCTCCAGAAACCCTAATCTACACGCATCACCGCCGTTCTAGTTTTAAATCTATTAATGGATAAAAATGGTAACTTTTAATTAATCATCCATGACTACTAAATCCTAACGAACCCTACAAGCCCTCTTATTATATTAATTACATCTTTAAAATAATCTAGATCTATATTTTACATTCTTGTTTAACGTAGATTTAGAAACCATTCTATAAAATTCTTTATTTCTCCTCTCTTTCTCAACACATCTAAAGTAAAAGTAAAAGGTTCCACGTTTCCCAGAGGACGACCCGTACTCATCTCGGTCTAGCTACGTGCGACACCGTTATTGATTGCGGTTAACTACAAACACACACTTTTTCGTATCAATCAAATGGCGCCGTTGCCGGGGAATACATGCTAATTTTTTATTTTTACTATTTGTGTTGATTTCTTAGACGAAGCATATCATTATTAACACAAAACTGCAAATTGCATATTTAACGATTTGTGTGTGAATTTTGCGAGGGAATCTGGAGTCACGGACTTGAGGAAACAGGAGATCTAGGGTTCCGAACTTCTCTGGTATCTTTCTTAACTCTTTCTCTCTCCTCTCAAATCCAATAAAATCTATTTTCTGCAGGATTCTTTGCAAAATCGCGCCGCTCAAAAATCTTTTTGCAAAAGTTTTGTGATTGGTTTTGTTTTGCATATTTAATACGGACTTTAAGGGGCAAAGACCAAATCAAGATTATGTGGGGATTTCATCACCCTTCCTAAGCCCCACAAATCACAAACCGAGCATATAGATCAACCCTTCATTAATTTAAAAAATATCTAGACCAGACTCTAAGGACTGTCGCGCTCAATAAGGACAGAGGAAGGTCGCGGGTAATCTATCATTTATCTGCATTACTTTTGTAGTGCCTAGGAAAGTGTGACAAAGGCTAGTGGTTTTTAATTAGGCCCATGACGTGGTTCCTTCCCACTTACCTGGCACTTACCTGGCTACAAGGGTAGTACGGAGGCGGTAGAGGATTTATCCTGCGGCTTGTCCTTTGGAAGTCTAGGAGCGGTCTAGAGACTGGACCTAGGTAACCATAGTTCTAGGGTTGTGCATTTTTGTGATTTGTCTAAATCCATCTTTTTTTAAAAAACAAACCAGTTACTTTCTCTCCTTTTTACCCCTTCCCCCTTCTTCTCTTCTTATAATGGGTGACCTAAACAGAAGAACACTTGCCGAGCTTTGCTGTCCACAACCAGATATCTCTTGTTTTCAAAATCCCTTCGGTATACCGTCCGGCTCTTCCATGTCCTTAAGAGATCATATAGAACAAGCAGGAAGAAACAGTTGGCCACCTCAGTCTAGGTCTTATCAACCGTATCCTAATCCGACACCTATTTCAGTTCATACCCAGAGTGAGGAAGCCCCTAGACGAATGTCCATTGCTGAGCACATAGCTAGGTCTAGAGGCCAAAGTTTCAACCTGGACCAATATCAACCATCACTACCACTGTCCGGAGAAGAGTTTGATATGCGGTTTGTATATAGCCAACCAACCAACCCATATCAATATTCTTCTTATCATAATATTGATCCTACTCCTATCCAAGTTCAGCAACCATTCTGTTCCTATCAATCCAATCCGTCTTTTCCACCTACTCTAGACAGTTCTTCTAATCAGTCATTTGGGAGTTTTAATTATCCACAGGAATTTCAATCTTATACTGAAACCCTTTATCAACCCAAGACTAGTCTGGAGCAGACATTAGAAAAATTTATGGAACTGACGAATCAAATTATGAAGGATTTGCGTAGTAAGACAGAACTGTACACCCTTCCTAATCAAACCTCTCCATTCCAAACTGAACTCCACAACTCCAGTTTCATAGATTTATCAAGTACAATGTCTGATAAGTTGTGTGACTTTGTAGTGTTTGATTTACCTAACTGTGAAGGGTCCATTTCAAGTGAAACCATACCCAACCCTTATGATCTCTACACCTCCACTCTTGAACCAAAACTGATTGAAAACCATACTTTTGATGAGGTGTTTGAGAATTTTAACCTTCACTTGAATGAGGTGATTGACGTTGGGGATATATTGATTGATGAACCCGAAATTTTGGATGATTTTGTCCCACCAATTCATCAAATCCTATCACTTCCTTGTGGTCATCATCTTGAGCCGTTGATTCTTCCCGAACCCCAAATATGTCTTGAAGTTGATGATAATGGTATACCCGAAGATCAGACCGAAATTCAGCCTCCATCTTCCACATCTGGTTCAGCAATACTCGACACACCGATTTGTTTACCCATTTCACCTTCTACTTTCTCTGGTTCTTCTTCTATTTCTATAGTTTCAGTGAGTTTTGATGAACCACAATCCTTTAACTCAAGTTCAATAATACCAGAAATTCAACTTGATTTGGATATTTTTGAAAATGAGGTAGATGAGTTTTTCGAGTCCTCTACCTCAATAATTTTTGAATCAAGTAGGATAAATTCTGGCACAAAACTCGTTGACAGCAAAATGTTCAATCACACCATCGATAAAAGTTTTGAAGAACTTTTTGCTGACGAACTTGAATTTTTAAACAATACGGATTTTGTGATTGATCAATCTCCACTTATAGAGGTTGAACCGCCACCATTCCTTCTTCCTAATCATTCACATTCATCCTCATTCTTTCTTTTCTCTAATTTCAAACCCTTTCCAGACCACCTCTTATCCCTTCCCCACTTTTTCTTGACTCGATACAACACATTCTTCCACCAACCTATACGATATACTGATAAAATCTTTGAATGGTTTGTGTTAACTTTTGGTCTTTGTAAAGCTTTATTTTGATCAAAAGACTCACCCCCTCTTAAAATGCTTCGTATTGTCTAACTCATGTTTGAGGGGGGGTATATTTTTGGCTCTTGAACATAACTTTTGTCCTCAAATTTATGAGCCAAAAAATAAGTTTGGGGGAGCATTTTTCACTTTCATATATTCTTTCCCCCATTAATAATGTCCTTCCAAGCTTACAGGTTTTTATGATCCAGCAGATAGCAACAGTGAGGACACTGTTGAAAACAAGTTTGGGGGAGGTTTGTGCTTATTTACACATCAATTTGCATCATATTTTACATAAGCACAACATTTTTCAAATTTTTTTTTTATAAAAAATCTCTTTTATAACAAACGAGTAGAAAGTGAAAAATTACATCCAAAAGATAGGAATAGTTTAAGAAAACCAAGAAAATTAGAAGTTTTCTTAAACGAACTGGTAATAAGTAGTTATGAGCTGTTGTCCCAAGGGTTAGTAAGATAAAGGAAGTCACTAATCTGAGAATAAAAATAAGTCTGAAAAATAGTCCCTATTCTGGAAGCCAAACATTTGAATGTTGATACCCTACTATATGCACTTACACACGTCTTGAAACTCGGGATAGTAGAAGATACCTTGAAATGCTCTTGTCTAAAAGCTAAAGTATGAAAGAAATAAAAAAAATGAAGAAAATATAAAAATGGTGAAAAGAAAAAAATGAACACTGGTTTTGTTATCGCCAAGACAGTAATAAAAAAATATAGCGAGAGTGCCTCTTCACCTAGTGCCCTAAGGCCAACTGGTCTGGGAGTCACTGCTAAGCCTTAGGTGGTGCAAGACGAGGAAAATATTATCACCTAATTAGCAAGCACATGAGTAATCGGTTGGTTAGTACCTCAAGAAGTATTAACGGTCGCATGAAAATGTGTGAGCAAATCTTTAATATTCATTAAATTAAAAAGTACTAAGGTAGATGGACAAGAGTATGATAGCTTGAATTGAATTCTCCGAGTGTAGGGATGTCCATTTCACACACGTGGGGTTATATGATCAATGTTTGGATGAAAGGTAGGAATGAAGAATAAAGAAGATGTTTTATTGAGGGATGATGTGATTTCTAACATTTTTTCATGACTATTAAGATAGGGCTCATGACAACTGAAAAGCTAGTATAGTTGGAAACTCTTCTTTTCAAGGCCTTTCTTTTATGGTTCTTATCTTTATATGTAAATTTCACCATCTCTCTTTTGTTATAGGATTTTGTGGGTGCAATCCGCTGAAAACCCTCAGGAGACAACACTCCTCATACTAGGGACACCTAGAAGTTTAACGGCTTGTTGCACGTGCTCAGTGCAATCGTGTTGCCTACGAAAGTGTGCTTAGTTTTCTCCTTTCTTTTTCTCCTCTTGAATAAACTAGTTTGCTCGGGACGATCAAAAATAAGTTTGGGGGTATTTGTTCAGTTGATAAAACTGCACATTTGTATTACATTTTTCCTACCATTTTCATATTAAAAAAGGACTTTATTATAATATATCATACATATGGGGGTTTATGTGTAAAAACATTATTTTCCATGTGTTAATATATTTTAATTAGCATTTGGTAGGAAAATGTATGCAAACAAATTCATTGACCAAATCCTAGTAGAACTAGGTCTACTAAATCTTATTTGAGTTGTTGTGCAGAATTTTCCAAGTTGTTATGCAGAATTTATCAAACAAATCAAGTTGTTGAAGAAAACTTGCCAAATTAAGAAGCAAAACTTGGAGACCAAGTCTGGGAGCAACCTAGAGAAGATTTCTGAATTCTGAAGGTGCCTAGGATTGCCACATGTCACAATCACAAAGCCCAAGAAAAATGATCGATAGATCTCCACCATTGGCCGCGGAACCGCGGCCAAACCCCCCTGTTGGCCGCGGATCTGCGGCAATATAGAGAGATCTTTTGCTAAAATTTTGGGAGATCAATCACTGCTGAATTTTACCAAGTTTCCAACAATAAGATTCTGGCTTTGCACTATAAAAAGGCACCGAGAGCCTCTTGGAAAATTTATCAAGCCGAAGAGATCACGAAGTCCAAGACGGCTCACGCATCCAGGCTGATCATCAACGGTTCATCTACCTCCTTAGAAGAGATCGAGAAGCAAACTAGGTTTTTGTAATCATTTTCTAAGGAATCAAAGTGTACTTGATATTGTTGATTAATAAAGGTAGCTTTCTTCTTCTTATTCTATTTCTTCGTAGTTTAATGATGCAATTTCTTTCCATCTCTTTTTCTCCCAACATGCGCGAGTAATTCTCCGCTTGTTAGGGTTCGTAGGATTAGGGTAGGCTAATGGATGATGAACATCTCTAAACCTTTTTTAAGTCCTATAAAGTTTATGAACTTTATCAAAAGAATTATTAACATCCTAATCGGGCGCGCTAACAATTCTTTGCTAGTTCCGACCGCGATTAGAGATTAGATTAATGATTGTTTTGGTAAAGGCTAGATATGAACGGAGTTCCGTGTCGAGATAAGGGTTAAGAGTGGGATTCCTTTTCCCTCCAGAAACCCTAATCTACACGCATCACCGTCGTTCTAGTTTTAAATCTATTAATGGATAAAAATGGTAACTTTTAATTAATCATCCATGACTACTAAATCCTAACGAACCCTACAAGCCCTCTTATTATATTAATTACATCTTTAAAATAATCTAGATCTATATTTTACATTCTTGTTTAACGTAGATCTAGAAACCATTCTATAAAATTCTTTATTTCTCCTCTCTTTCTCAACACATCTAAAGTAAAAGTAAAAGGTTCCACGTTTCCCAGAGGACGACCCGTACTCATCTCGGTCTAGCTACGTGCGACACCGTTATTGATTGCGGTTAACTACAAACACACACTTTTTCGTATCAATCAGATCCCGACGATTCCTAGGGAGAAAATACATTCGCGAGATCCTCACGACTCGTGAGGAGAACTCTCTTATGGGACCCTCACGGCTCATAAGATTTGAAAGTCTTAAGTCACAGAGACCTAAATCCGTGCTTAAGCAAACCCCCACAAACTTCCAATATTGCCCTACAAGTGGCTCAATACTGACCCTTGTATACAATCCACGGGCGCGAATAAACATTTCCCTAACCAAGTCTCATCCGTGACTGGGGATATGTTCGCATGGTAAACAACCCTTGTAAATCCTCTCGATTTATGAGGAGAAAACCCTCATGTAGGATCCTTACGACTTACAGAGGAAACGAACACTTAGGAATCCTCACGAGTCCTAAGGAGAAAATACACCTACAAGATCCTCACGACTTGTAGGGAGAAATGACTTCGTGAAACCCTTACAGCTCATAAAGTCAAAAGCCTTAGCCGACAGGACCCTTACCCTGGTCGCTAAGCCACCTTTGTTCGACATCAACAGAGGCAGATGATGATTCGCTCCTAGTAATATCCCAGTTGTAGCGGTGTTGATGCCGAAATCGGTTTACGGCGGAAAGCCGGTAGGCCGCACATGCATACAAAATAGCCGAAATGATTGGGCAACTTGCAATAAAAAGCAGCGAGTAAAAATGTATGCATGCAAAATAGCCGAAATGATTGGGCAACTCGCAATAAAAAGCAGCGAGTAAAAATAAAATAAATAGCCGAAATGATTGGGCAACTCGCAATAAAAAGCAGCGAGTGAAAGCAAAATAAATAGCCGAAATGATTGGGCACCGCGAAAAATAGCCGAAATGATTGGGCAATCGCGACCTTCGCGATATAAAAACTGAAATGATAGAGCGTCACGGAGATAAAACAAAAAAATGATGATAAAACTTTGGCCCTACAGTTAAGATCACATCGATCCCTGTATACAATCCAAGGGCGTAAACAAAGAGGGAACCATACTTTCCCAACAGGCTCCGCCAGAAGACGAAGCCAAATCTCGACGGTTCAGTCCAACTCTGAAGAAACCAGTGTCTTCAGCAAACTCCTCGACTCACGGATACAAACACTCCTTGACGAAAGCCTCCTGATCCGCGTCGACTCGCAGAGCTACCAGTGCCTCCGTGGGAAATCTTCGACTCGTTTCAAACCCCAAGGAAACAAATAATCCTTGGCGCTTGGGAAACAAATAATCCCTAGCAAACTCCTCGATTCACGGATACAAACACTCCTTGACGAGAGCCTCCTGATCCGTGTCGACTCGCAGAGCCACCAGTGCCTCTGTGGGAAATCTTCGACTCGTTTCAAACCCCAAGGAAACAAATAATCCTTGGCGCTTGGGAAACAAATAATCCCTAGCAAACTCCTCGACTCACGGATACAAACACTCCTTGACGAGAGCCTCCTGATTCGCGTCGACTCGCAGAGCCACCAGTGCCTCCGTATGAAATTCTCGACTCGTTTCAAACCCCAAGGAAACAAATAATCCTTGGCGCTTGGGAAACAAATAATCCCTAGCAAACTCCTCGACTCACGGATACAAACACTCCTTGACGAGAGCCTCCTGATCCGCGTCGACCCGCAGAGCCACCAGTGCCTCCATGGGAAATCTTCGACTCGTTTCAAACCCCAAGGAAACAAATAATCCTTGGCGCTTGGGAAACAAATAATCCCTAGCAAACTCCTCGACTCACGGAAGCAAACACTCCTTGACGAGAGCCTCCTGATTCGCGTCGACTCGCAGAGCCACCAGTGCCTCCGTGGGAAATCTTCGACTCGTTTCAAACCCCAAGGAAACAAATAATCCTTGGCGCTTGGGAAATAAATAATCCCTAGCAAACTCCTCGACTCACGGATACAAACACTCCTTGACGAGAGCCTCCTGATTCGCGTCGGCTCGCAGAGAAACTAGTGTCTCCGTGGGAAATTCCCGATTCGTCTCAACATGCAAATGAAGCCTCAGGCAGCAGGGACTAGAAAACTTGCTTCCTGAACAATGGGACCCTGCAAGTCAATCCAAAATGGTCTCTTGCATACTATTCACGGGTCTCACTCTCCAAAGTCGAATTTCGACGAGGAGGGAAACAACCGCTTGTGGGTCCTCTCGACTCGTAAGAGGGAAAAATTCTCTTATAGGATCCTTACGACTTATAAGAGAAAACCACACTTAGGAATCTTCACGATTCCTAAGGAGAAAACCCACCTACGAGATCCTCTCGATCCGTAGGGAGAAAAGTCTCTATGAGACCCTCACGGCTTATAGAGTTGAAAAGTCTTAGACAACAGATCTGAACCTGCGGCCTAAGCCATCGCTATTTCTTAAGAAAGTCAGGATACTCGTTCTGATCATCCGTCAACCATGGTTACTAAGGTCGCATGCTGATAATGAAAGAAAGAAAAGACGGAGAAAATAACACATTACAAAAAAAAGGTGTATCTTTTATTCATAAACTTGATTGGGTACAGGATACATTATGTCAAAGAATAAAAAAATATATATATACATTCTTTTATCTACAATTACAAACGATACAAAGAAGGATAGCTACTGAGGAGGAAGTGTCTTTAGTAAATCCACAAGTTGCTCTCGCACTTCCTTCAGCGCCTCCTCCTGAGCGGCTGCCGCGGCCACCTCCGCTTCCACCCAGGCTCGCTGCTGCAAGAAAGATGAAAGTTGCTCCTCCGCCGCCTTCTGGGCTGCTTCCTGGCTGGGTGCAGCTCGCTCGACAACATCAAGGTGTTGCCTCAATGATAACCCTTCAGAAAGACATTGCAGAAGGCCCTCAAAGACAACCTTCAGCCGTACGGCGTTGGCCTCCACCCGAGCATGCAGTTGGGCAGACTTGCTCGAAGTCTCACCTCGCTCCTTACGCCTTGAAATGACTTCTTGTTCGAGGTGGTGGAAGTAAGGAGCGCTCTGCTCAATCCACGCTGTTCTTTGATTACTGGCAGCCAAGGCCTCGGGAGCGGGACGCAGCGACTCCAACCGATGCAGGCGGGCCTCGATCTCCCTGCAATGGTTAACCCAAGATGTGATGATACCCTCGTCATGAAAGTTCACGAGTATCACCAGCATCGGGTTAACCGCTATAGCAAAATCCGCAGCAGAGGTAGGGGTCTCGACGTCGAGCTCTTCAATGTAATCGCTCAACATACGTAAGCTGTTCGCGGCGCCTTTCGAAGATGGACGTCTCAGGTAAGGACCTGCTGGCATTATGATGCGAGATTCAAAGGGCGCCGAGACCGGAACGACAGCTGAAAAGAAACAAGATGTGATCAGATAACAGTTCAGAAAATAAAAAGGGGGATTTATCAATATGATAGTCGCTGTACCAGCTGAGGCAGATGGCAGGGCCGGAAGGGTCGGCAGCGCAGCCGATCTTTCATCCCCTCCTTCGATTTGTAACACTGCAGTCGAAATAAAAAAAAGGGGTTTAGAAGTAATTCCATCAATCAAGAAAGAAGGATATCAATGGAAATCATACTCACCAACGCCACCAGAGGAAGAAGCGAGTTCGGATGGGAAGGAGAAGTGTGGGAGCAACATCTGGTAAAGATGGTCAAAAAGCACTCCTGAAAGACACAATAGTATAACTTTAGTACACAAATTAGGCGTCTGGAAGATAAGATTAATAAATTACAAACCCATACCTTCCAACATCTTCGAGGGTATGAGAGAGGGTTGAGAGGTGACCACCGCCAAGGCAGTCGTTGAAGGCGCTCCCTCGAGCAGTGGGGCATCGGCACTGGCTGCACCTACATTACAACAAATGCGAATTTGTCAGAAAGGATTGTAAGATAAAAAAAAAGGATAGCAACTTGGGATTTACCTGATGAGCTGCCGGCTGAAACGGAGGCGATTCCCTCCTCTATTGACATGAGACCACCGCCCGTGGCCTCATCACCTGACTCAATGGGAACCGTCGTGGTGCTCGCGAGACCTGGAGACGGCGGAGGACCATAGACGGGGAGGGCTATGACTGGAGTATTGCCAGATTCCAGAGAAGGAGCAGTTGACTCGTCCTCGGGAATCATGGCTACCTCACCCACTACTCTCTCAGGTTCAGTAGTCGCGGTTGTATCGTCCACCATCACCACGAGATCGCCGGCCTCGAGCGCCTTATCCGCCTCCACCCTAGGCTCAGTTATAATGATCATATCATCTGCCACCACTTCAGGTTCGGCATCAATGACCTTCTCGACTGCAGGCCCCTCGACCTCCACCTCAGGCTCCAAAGCCACAACGACGTTGCCCACCGTCGGCTCGAGTTCGGCAGGTACCGCCTCCTCTGTTTCTTTGGGATCAACGATTTCCGCTTCCCCCTCGATCGGACTTGGTCCTGCAAGATAGGAGATATAAGGACCAATGGCATTAAAATCCTTATAACAAAAACTCTGAGAGAAATATTACCTGAAGCGGATTTACCGTTTGCGCTCCGAACTGCGCGCGCCACCTCCCTGCGGGCAGTGGATAGGGCGACAGGGGGCTCTTCAGATGGAGTGTCAGCGCGAGGGACGGTGCTGGGGCCCGCTCCCACAGCCAAGGCAGCCCGGCGCGCCTTCGCCTCACGCCTTTGCCGCTTTCTTTCCTCCCGAGCTGTCACAATGGACCTCTGTGACGCCTCTTTCACCGCGGCATCGTCATCCGTAAACAAAGAAACCTCCAGAGCCTTTAAGGCGTCTCTCATCGGCTCCTCAAGACGGACTTCTTGCGGTAACCCTGAAGAAGAAGGAACATCGGCAGGTGGTAAAACATCTGCGTCGCTTGGTGGGAACGGCATTGAGGTTTCTGCAATAAAAGGGGAGAGGTTAGATCGACCATAACACGAGGGAGATGGAGACTTGATGGATTAAAACTTACTAAGGCCCATAGACGCTCTAAGACGTTCCTCCTCCTGGAAAGTCTTCAAAGAAGCGGCGATGGCTTCTTCATCAGTGATGCCTGTTGGAAGAAAGGAAAGAAAAGCGTTAGTCAAAGGCAATGAAGAGGATATGTTGCAATAAAGAAAAGGCGACTAGTAGTTACCTGATTGCGCTAGTTTAGCCAGCCATGCGTCACGCCTCGCCAACCACGCTGAAGCTTCGAGAGCAGCCTCCAAGTCTGTATCGTCCGACGGCGGCATCACTAGTCCTTCGTTAGTCCCGTATTCGATCAGGCCCTCGGCATAGGGGGCATGAGGTTCCTGACCGAACACGACGTCCGCGGCGAAGAGCGACTTCTTTTTCTTTTGCCCTCCGACCCTAGGCTCACGTGGGATCGACTTTCGCTTAGCAGCCACTTTGGGACGACGGGTCCCGATGTCTGCACCTACACCGGACTCCGGCGAGGCCACGACCACTGTCTCCACTGGAGCACAAGGCGCTGGGGCTGCATCTGCAATATCGGGAAGCGGCAATCCATGCGGAGGACTTTGCGCACGTGATGGTCTGCCCCCGACATCTTTTAGAGGAGCGACTACTGGAGTCCTAGGAACCAAAGGAGCGTTGCGATCGGTACCTGGAGGCGCACCCTTACGATCGACCAACAGTCGCCTTTCCTCCTTTATAACTGCTCCTGTTGCATGATTGTACCAGTCTTTGTACACATTGAGGAGTCTCGGAGCGTAAGCCGGCGCATTGATAAAAAAATGAGAGCTCGTATTCAGGCGCATGAAATGGTGCAGTGCGTTCTCCATCCCTTCTGCAGTGGCAGTGGGTTCCAGCAAGAAGGCTTCTAAGGGGACCCCTTGATCGTAGCCCAGTTGTTGAGCAAAACGATGCGGGTTGTACCTCATAAAAATTGCCACACCATTCTGCCTAAATACTAGGAAACCCAGTCTAATGGAATATAAGTGAAGGGTCTCCCGAGCCGTCAAAACTGAGGCTCCATCCTTAAAGACATCTTGTAATGGCCGCGTCACAGTTGTAGACACCTTTCCAATGGTCAATACCTTATCGACAAAGGACATACCGGCTCCAACGGTATGAGGGCGAAGGAGTAAGCCCCTGGCGTTCCGCGGTGATGGGGTTACAATTGATGCGCCGATCAGCTGTATAATGCGAGGAAAGCCGCACTTGTCAAAGAACGAGGGCCTTTTATGCATGCCAAAGACACCCGCCATGTGTAGCTCGAGCCACGATGCAAAGTAATGCATCGGGAAGACCACGTGCAGTACCCCGGGCTCATTAGCATCTGCTGCTCGACTGAGGCCATGGTATAGGTGCGCCAAGCCAGCGATCCCAACAGCCACCTTTACCCCGATAGCCATCCGGTGGGCTGGGTAAAAGGCAGAGGGCCGCATCCGATGAGAGTGCATTGGGATCGCGAACCAACTCAACCATAGCCCGAGAAATCCTAAGAAAAAGGCCTCCTCATCCATTCCAGGGGCCGCAACTTCTGCAAGAGACATGGTCGGGAAGTTAGGAAGAAAAAAATCCTTTTGGCCTACTTCATTCGCCGGCAGGTTATCCAATCCTAAACCGAAAGGGTCCTCAAGGGTGGCAAACTTGGCAGTGTCTGCAGAAAGGACGTTTGGGTGAA
This sequence comes from Agapanthus africanus, assembly GCA_030015575.1. Taxonomy (NCBI): domain Eukaryota; kingdom Viridiplantae; phylum Streptophyta; class Magnoliopsida; order Asparagales; family Amaryllidaceae; genus Agapanthus; species Agapanthus africanus. The sequence continues at coordinate 58,902,073 of CM057339.1, forward strand.
GAAACCGAGCAATGAAATCCTCAAAGTTAACTCCCCGACTCCCATGTTCGACAAAGAGGGATTCATATATGTTCAACACTTTGATCAAGCTTGGGAACTGGTGCTGAACATCATTCTCTGGCGTGACCCCCCTTACCATCGGCCTAGCACCAAAGACGTACACATCTGTCGGGAGCAACTCCTCATAATGTTCTCCCATGACTGGTAAACCGGATACCTCCGCGAACTCCTCCAAAGAGATTGACACTTCCCGATCCATGGCAAGGAAAGTGTGGGTAGGAATGTTCCATTGCTCTAGGAAAGCCTTAAACCACCAGGTCGGGAGCGTGGGATATTGAAACAGAGAGACGTACACTGCGGTGTACAGTCCTAACCTTATCAACTGCGACTTTTTCGTCGACAAGATGTACCGGGCCCATGGTAGATAGCCAACCGGATGGCGGGGGATCAGACCAATGTTATATGATTGCCCCCAAGGTCTCGCCTCGCCCTGACAGATACGGCGTCCTAGGATATCCAAGACCATAGGACGCTGAACCGGGATGGCATCTATAGCCGGATGAAGAAAACCCTTCGATGTCCAATCCGTCATCTCCACAGCATACTGCACCGAGGGTGGGGTAGCATAGTGAATCGCCGTGATGGGTTCCGACGGCACCGCGCATGTGAAGCTCCGGTGGCCCATGATGATCTGATTATACCACGACCCCCAAAGGTGGAGACTCTTGTGTTTCGGGTCATACTCCTTAATCATGGCCAGGACTTCACGGTCCGAGGGCGCCTCGGGAAATCCCTCCTCCGAGCGAACGAACGAGAATGAAGTGTCTAGAGACATGATCGCTGCAAATAGAACAATTTAGCCGTTAGTGTTGTAATTCCAACGTTTGGCATCTAAAAAAAAATGCATTAATTAAATTAAATTAAAATTAATTAATTACACCACACAGCAGTGCAGTGAGTAGGAGACCAAAGGGAGACCCATAAAATCTGGATGACAATACGTCAGACAACCTCATCATTGGATGAGATTGTCAGTTGGTCCCCAGGAAAATATTCCCATTTATAAAAAAAGGGGGGTGGGAAGATTCCCTAGAGACAAGAAGAAAATCTCCTCTTTCAGAGCAAAGCTTTGTCACAGAGTGACACTTGTCAAACTCTGGCCCCAGGGAAATAAGATTCCTTAAAAAAGAGCACAGCTCTATGGTGATAATGGAAAGGTCCATCAGAAAATGTCTACACCTAAGGGAATTAAAATTTTTGAAATCTTGGAAAATCCATGAAAAACTTGTGAAAACTTTTCATTTTTTAGATCTAAAAGATCCACAGATGATCTATGAGCAAAGCTCTGTTCATGGGTTAAAACCTATGAACAAGATCCCTGTAGATCTACAAGTTTTTGAGAGCAAAGCTCTGTTTATAAAACCCCAATGGGGATCTATTTAGATCAAAAGTTATGTAAGAGCAAAGCTCTTTGGTTAAGGTTAATTTAAGTTAATTTGATTTAATTTTACCTAAAGTTTTTAACTTTGGAAATGAGCAAAGCTCTGAAGTTCTGGAAACGAGAGCAAAGCTCTGAAGTTCTAAGCAAGAGCAAAGCTCTGGAATCAAAATCTAGAAAATGGTGAAGTTTTCTAAAGGGCCATAGGTCCTATTTATAAGGCGCTTGCGCCCCTTCAGCTCATCCCTTGATCCAACGGTCAGGGGCTTGCCACCGCTGCACTCACGTGCGCGCCACGTGAGCGCAACGGTGGGGGGGCATTTGTTTCCCCCAATCAGAGCAAAGCTCTGCTGGAAATTCAAAATTCAAATTTTGAAGCAACGCTTCAAATCTCGGGCGCAACGCGCCACATGTCAGGCGCTAATACGTCAGCGCAGCACCCAAGAAGGCACGCCCAATCAGAGCAAAGCTCTATTAAAGGAAGCAACGCTTCAGTTGCGCAAGCACTGCGCTGCGCGACACGTGTCAGCGCAGATGCGCTAGCGCAGTTGCGCTGCGCGACACGTGTCAGCGCAGATGCGCTAGCGCAGTTACGCTGCGCTTTGCGCTGCGCGACACGTGTCAGCGCAGTTGCGCTGCGCTGTGCGCTGCGCGACACGTGTCATGCGCTGGGGCATCTGCGCCAAACAGAATTAAATTTCTAAGAAATCTTTTCTGTTCTTGTTAAAACAAGAAGATTTTCTTCTGTAAAACAGAAGCCTTTGGATCAAAGATCCAACAATGGGGAAAATTCCCCAAATCACTCAGAGAAAAATCTCTTTAACAAATCTAACTAATTTATGGGCACTCTAAAAAGGACCCCAGACCTCAATTAAAAGGCATGAAGATTTTTCTAAAAAAAAAAAGAGAAGAGAACTCTTGAGAACTCCTCAAGAACAACAGAAGGTAAAAACCTTTAGGAAAGAGAAAATTCTCTTATGGACAGACTATTGATCTAAGAACAAGATCAATAATCTTAAATAAAAAGAAAAAATAAGTAATAGCAGTGCTTTGCACTTTCTTATAAACCATTGGTTCCTTGAAAACAAAAGAAAACTTGTTTTCTTTGATTTAAAATCAACCAAAATATAAAACAGTGCTTTGCACTTGAAAAATTGCGCTGTTGCGCTCCTTTGTTGGCGCAACTCACCAGAGCGCGCCACGTGTCAGCAGCGCAACAGCGCAGCGCACTAGCGCAGCGCACTGCGCTGTTGCGCTTGCGCTCGCCAGAGCATGACACGTGTTCTCACCACAAGCGCTTGCGCTCAGTGATTGGCGCAAAGCGCCTGACAAATGCAATGCATTTCATTTCCTGAAGGGCCAGGCCCAATTAAAAGGCTTAACAGGCCTAATAAATAAAATGCTATGCATTATTTAAAAGGGCAGAGCCCAATTGAAAGGTCCAGTGGACCAAAACAAATGATCTGCATCATAATAAAAAGGGCAGAGCCCAGTCAAAATGGGCATAAATGGCCTGAAGTAATGCAATGCATTATTTAAGTGTAGATAAAGCCCTAGCACAGGTCTAATAGACCGGAAATAAATAAAGGTGTTGAATATTTTCCACTGGACTTAGCCCAATTTTGGCCGTAAGTCCTTAAATAAAATTGACTGAGCACAGCTCTCTCTTAAATCAATTTATATCCGGTTCGAGGGTACATCTCCGAACTCCTTTGACGACTGTCGTTGTAATCCTTCAACGACGTCAGAGAGGTGACGGGTCCCGACGACCACACAAACTAATGTTGGACCGAAACGTCCCTAAACTAATGCTGGACCGAAACGTCCCTAAACTAATGTTGGACCAAAACGTCCCTAAACTAATGATAGACCGAAACGTCCCTAAACTAATGATGGACCACTACGTCCCTAAACTGGAACAATAGAGTCTCCAAATGCTCTTTTGCCGGATCTAAACGATCCTGTTTAAGTTGATCTTAGCCCCCAAACACGGCTAACGTATCCTTAAACATTCAAACGGACTATAAAACTCCAAATCAACCTTGGTTCAAGGGTACATCTCTGAACTCCTCTGACATTTGCCGTTGTAATCCTTCAACTACGTTAGAGAGGTGACGAGTCCCGATGGCCAGATATTAAATGGATTATCACGTTAAGTTGGTCTTAGTCTCAAACAAGACTATCGTATCCTTAACGAACGTTTAAGTTGATCTTAGCCGCAACGCGACTAATGCATCCTTAAACTAAAAACACCAAACCCAAATCTAAGTAAATACGGATTTGGACTAATCCACGTCCTACGGGCGACGGCATTACTCAGTCTCTGTATACAATCCACGGGCAACCACAAACAAAACAAACACATACGACACGAAGTAAAATTCTAGAGAAGGAGAAAGTTGTTACCGCGATGCGGTAGCGTAATTAACTGCAGGGGCTTGCGCCTGCAGGGAAGAGCGTCCCCACAATCAAAAACCCCTCAAGCGAGGGGGAATCTGACGAAGTCTGCTACATCGGCCGCATCCGTCTAAACCTCCGATACACGGTGCCATAAATCAACTTGGCATCTTCGGAGAGGTGGACGGATAAAACCAAATAGTATCTGCCCCGAATCTCAGCGTCAGGGGACATCGCGGTCTTGTGCGCCGTCCTTCGGAGGGGAACAGATGGGTCTTAATAGAATTTGGATGGAAAAGTTAACGGGATTTAACTATGATAAGTTAAAAAATTTTGGTGTTGTTTTTAAAAATAGAAAGTATTTGGTGTGTTTTTTGAAAATATCAAAGAATTTGGTATTCAAAATAAAAGGAAAAGTAAAAACGGGTCTACCTCCCTAGACTTAAAAAGTAATTGGGAAAACTCCCTAGTTAGGCAAAATGTTCTAGTGAAAAACTCTCTAGATCCAAAATATTATAGGTTTAAATCGCTATAATACAACCAACCTGTAAATCCCCAGTTCCATGTATATTTTCTGTATATTTATTTATTATATTTTTATTTCCTATTATTTTTTGCACATTTTATATATTTTTATTTATTTTAATTATTATTTTTTTTTCCTAAATCTAAACCCAACCTATCCCTACCCGACTCGAACCCGACCCGACCCGCTACCCCTTTTCTTCTTCTTCTTCTTCTTCTTCTTCTTTCCTTTTACTTTCCCGCCTTTTTCCCACGTCTCCCATTCCTTGCGCGTCGCCGTAAGACCCGTGCCCACTTGCGCTCGACTCGCGCAACCTCCGCCTGACTCGCGCTGATGATGACCTAACAACCCACGTCCTCTCCCCCTCTCCCCCAACGACTCTTTCCCCTTCTCGCGCTGCCTCTACGAGACCCACACCACCTCGTCGCCAATGGTCGCGTGATCTGCGTGACGACCCCTACGATCTCCTCAACGTTGATCTTTCAACAGATCCCCCTCTCACTCCTTATCCCATCTTTCTCACTCCCCTTCGTCCTCACTCATCATCATCGACAACCCCACCAAACTCCCCAGCTCTGTTAGTAATATGTATGCCCTAGAGGCCATTACTGTACATACGATGTATATTGTAGTGGATGCTTGGACATATATAGGGAGGAATTTCTTGCTCGACATGATAGTATGCTATCTGGTTGCACTTTATCTTAACATGTACACTAATTGTCTCTATATTACATGTTGATAAAGCCCTTAAGATGAGTACTTGACTACCAGGACTATGATGTAGATCATACTAGTGGGGACATGGTAGTCGATAAGTACATACTTCAAATGTTCCTAGTCGTGGGAGTATCGAGACAGGGCATCGATACTCCAGTGTAGACTAGCGTATACGCTTCTCGACCCATATGATGGGCGATGGATGATCCCATATCCATTGGTGTTTGACATTAGAGATGGTATACCGGTGCTCAGTGGAGACTGGGTACACTGGACGGGCTCGCCGAGAACTCCTAGATGGTATTATACCTATCGTCGGATAGCAGTTCTCTGGTGACACTGGTACAGGTTAGTCTGTAGACCCGAGATCGTCATAGAGTCTTGTGTGATTCCCACTATGTTTTGATTTCCACCTTACCACGTTCAAGAGAACGTGCAAAACGGTGGCTTTTGGGTACAGTCCTGAGTCATATGGAGGCAATGAGCGATAGGAGGGGTTTCGTCTCTCCCGGTATAGGGAGTTGATGTTGCGCTATGCTCGATTGGCCATAACAGGAAATCCCTGGCCAGGGTTGCTGAGATCTACTGGTAAGTGTTATCAGTAGTTTCTTGAACCGTTATGGACCTTGCATCGGCATGAGTTATCAGGCTATTGGGGTCTGACGTTCCACCACCCCAGGCTGTGATATACGACATATCAGACGAAGAGACCGGACTGTACGGTAGTGTTACTGATTGGATTCGCAGGAGTACTAGCAGGCTTGCTTGTTGATTTTCTGATCGCTCAATACCTGGGTGGCCGTTACGTTTAGCATACCGCTTGCGGCTTGTGGGTGTTTGATATGATCATCACCTACTGCCGGCGTATTGACGAGTCTTTAGAGTTCTATACAGAGGTTTCCTTGCTCAAGCGAAACGGGGTAGGAGCACATATGCGATATGTGCGGGACCGAGGTTGATACGATATGAGATACCGTATTCTATTATCGCGATATGTGATATCGGTCGGTTATATATATGATATAGCCGGGTTATCGGATCAAGTGTTGATTCGATAAGTTGATTCATATAGTATTAGTCGGTTGTATATGATATAGCCGGATTATTAAATCAAGAGTTGATTTGATAATTTAATGTATAATTATATATTTGATATATTATATTACATTAACTAATATTAAGCTCACTTATGATTTCTTTTCTCACTAGATGTGCACATTATATATATGTGATATGTATATTTGTGTACATGTAATGTGTCATGTTTGATGATACATACAAGATGGGTGTATGAGATTAATACCATGCTAGGGTTAAGTTAGGGTTTCTATTTATGTTAAGCTAATTCAAAAGAGATTAAGTTTGTCATGGTAAAGCTTGGACAAAAGTTTTTGGATAAGCTTTGACAAAGTCAACTCTTTTGTCTAATTAAAGATATTTATCAAACCCAACCCTTAACCATAGTGTGTGGTTTATTCTCTATATGAGTTAATCATGATGGCTTTAACTCACCCATGGTTGCAATAATTCATTTGGATGAATAATTGATGAGATATTTTCTTCATCTTCTTCTTCATCATCAAAAGTTTCTAGCTTCAATGGAGTTTTGAGAAAAAGTGTGAGAAAATGAAATTTAAAGTGAGCCCAATTCCTACTTCATCATCCTCTACTACTTGCCATTTAGTAGAGTATGTTTGCTTCACTAATTATATGATTAGTGAAGAAATAGCTTGGGTTAGTGTCTTCTCGACGTAGATCATCTTCGGCCTCAAAGACATCGAAGCAAGCACGTTCGTTTCTTCAAGAGATCCTCTCTAGAGTCCGGAGTTTGCAATTGCAGTGAAGGGGACTACTACATGGAGCTATTTGAAGTGAAGGACTGGTCTACAAAAGCTGTATTCCTTTCTCATTATAACTTGCAAAGTGTTTGCATATGTTTTCCGTATTATTTCTAGTAAACGATCTATATTTAGGGTTACCTAGAACGACAAAATTTTAATTTGGCATGGACGATGCCTCCCGAAACCTTGCTGCCGTTGTAGACAACTCTTCAGTAGTATCAGAGCCATGCTAGAAATTTAGGCGGATTTTGTTAGAATTACGAAACCGAAACAACTCCGAAACTTGAAACCGTAAAATGAAGTTTCTGTCGATTTCAAAAGGTTGTCAAAAAATTGTTTAAACAATTGCAGAATGTTGTATGAGATGCAACACGAACACACCTAAAATTTTACCCTCCCTGCTCGGAAAATGGCCGGCGACCAGCACGATTTTTCCGGCGACGTCGGATATTTAATGGAGGAAATGGGTAAATTTTTTTGGTGTGTTCCAGGCACTGGGTTTTGGTGTTGTTTGTTTTTGCTAATTTTACATGTGATGTAATATTGCACTATAAGCAAATCAGATTGATTCGTATTCGTAGTTTTAACATTATTTCGGGTTTTTTGCATATTGTTTAGACGAAGTTAGAAAGTTCGATTGAACGTCAAAAACCCATTTTCCCAAGTTTAATGTATTCGGAATTATATGCAAGTGATTCTGTGGATCCTCTAGAAGAACAAAAACCTTAACTCGATTATGTGACCGGAAGAATCGCCACTAAACCTTAGGGTTTGTGGTAGTTCAGCGTTGTTACATGTGAGGCGTTGGTTTGACTCTTCTACGGCTGGTTCATAGGTACTGTGGCATCTTCTGGATATCAATGAACTGTGCTCAAGTGTTGAGCTGTCGGGAAATTGTGAGACTTTGATGAATCGATCGAAGAGTTTAACATCGTCCGGATATTATGTGATGGGATACAATATTTGGTATTCACAAGTAGTTATGAGATAACTAGTTTGAATGTTATAAATCTAGCAGTTTAGTCTCAGATGATCGGTTGCCAGGGGATTTTGATGAGATCAAAAGTCCGTCGCAATCACGTAGTGTACGCGGATACTCGCCGGGTAAACTTAATAGATAGCCACGCCCCATAGCCCCGACCAAGTGACTGTAGGAGAACCCCGTCGTCAAAAGCATCCGTTCGGGTGCTCGCGGCAGCGGTGTTCTGCCTTAGTGCACTTCGCCGACAACATCGAGGGGGCGGCTGTCTACTAAAGTTTCCGACGAGCATTCGATCAGGATGTCGGGAATCTTGTTGAATTGCCCGACTGGTTATTGAAAAGTATTTTCGGTATCGAGACTAAAATGCGGGGTTTATAATTGTTAGGCATGTGATGTCTAAGACATTCATTTGGTTAGGCATGAAATCCGAATATGAGATATTTCGGGTTTATGAAGTCTAAGGTGGTTGCGGATTCCAACTGTTGTAGTTTTTCACTTTTTTTTTCTGCGACCGTAAGTGTAATATGTGGTGTATCGCCGGTTTCGATGCTATATGTCAACGACAATTGTGATACGCATATTTACTTACGTTGATGACATGTGATATTATGTATTGCTGTGATATGTTATATTGGATCATCGTGATTGAATAGCCAGGGGTTTTATATGAGATGAGAGTTTTTAAATTTTCATTCATGTAAAATTCATTGTATGTAATATTCTTTTATTGGGGCACTTCCGGGCTGAGGATGTTGTCACCATTGTATATTATTTACTTTTCCGCATTAGGATAGACCCAAGACGGGGAGCATAAGTAACCGGGTTCTAGGGTCCAGTGGGAGACCATCTCGAGGAGTCGAGACCGGGTCTCCTAACTTTAGAGATGGCATGGTTACTTGCCGCTCTCGTAGGGGTCTAGGGATGTGGGGTTTGGCTATTCATCGGGACCGTGGAATCCGTGTTTTATACTGGCTTGATATAAAACACGGAAATCCTAGTATATCCAATATTTCATATATATTCTTCTGCTGCAATGTTCTGTGATGAGATCATATTACTGCCTGAGACGAATGCTTATATTATATATATGTGATATATATTATATATTGTTGATTTCGTTTCAAATGTGATGCTTGTGAAGCATAATAAATGGGACTTCATTAATGAGATTAATGAAATAAAAGAAACCTTAAAGATGTTATAGAAACTTGTTTTAAAAACTGGTAGCTCTAGTTCTTGCTTTGCATAGCGGTATTCCTTGTAGAATATCCAGCACCTTATTCGATAAGGAAAGGGCCGAGATCCCTTCACCGGGAGTGACCTCTTTAGCGAAACTAGCAGATACTACACACTCGGTTTGTCTTTTGATTGCTTCTATAGCTTTTGCTTTGCATAGTGGTATTTGTGAAATATCCTGCACCTTATTTGATAAGGAAAGAGCCGAGATCCCTTCACCGGGAGTGACCTCTTTAGCAAAACTAGTAAAAGCCTAAAAAACACTCCTTTTCAAAATCGCTCGATTCTACAACGATATCAAGTTCATTACGCAAAAGGTTTTCATAAAAACCTGTCGTAGCCCTCCGTCATTTCGGATAAGTAATAGTTAGTATTCGTGCTGCGTTTGTTGGCCTTTGTTAAGGCGTAGTGTGCGGTAGCCGATTACTGCTTATCTGCATAAGCATATGATGCGATTGAGTTAGGGTAGTCGTGCGACCTTGTTGGCCTTTGTCAAGGGTCATGCGGGTGGGTTTAATTCAATCAGGAAATGACGGGTTGAACTTGACTAGGATCCTATAGTTTGTTGGCCTTTGTCAAGGTCATAGGAGGTTAGGGGCAAAACATTATCAGGAATTTCAAGTGTTGAAATTTGCAATGAGGTTGCATACCTCCTATAAGATAGTTGGATCCCGATAGCCACTGCGAGTAAGAGTTACTCCTGGGAGACTTTTACACATTACAATTAGCCGATCAAGTAGGTGTCTAGAAAGGTGTTAACGGGGTTACGCCCCTGGGAAAACGAGGTTTATTTTAATTAGGTCCGTGCGAAAGCATGGGGAACCTCCCTCAAAGTACTGGCACTGGTCTGGCTGAAAGATTGGTGAACCTGTAGAGTGTAATTAATTCCGGCTAGTCTTTCTTTTTAGGGTTTGAAGAAAGATTTGACTAAAACAGTGGGAACCATTCTGATTAGATAAATTAACAACTAATCTAATCTTGCAAGAGCATACATTGAGTGTTTTCTTCTCTCTCTCTAGGTAGCGACCATGTTACGCTTTAATCAAGATAATAATACGGATGTATTGACCGAACCCGCTTGTTATACTGCGCTGGGAAAGTTGGTCCCGCTCCAAGTTATAATTATTATAAGACCGAACAGGAAATAGGGGATTACCAGGATTCCCGTGCCGCCCAAACGAAGAAAGTGTATGTTGATACATCTTCTTCGGGTGTGTTCATTATCAAGAACTGTTTCTCAGTATTCTTTACGTCCTGAGTATGAGATACCGGATCGGGATCCCACATATGTAATATGTTACATGGGCTACAGATAGGTAGAGAACTGAGAATGGGTGATAAGTTTCAAGAGTTGGAAACGGTGCAAGTGTTGTAGCCAAGTATGTTTGCAGTTATCACCCTGTATTACCAAATACATTGATTCTGAACGAATGTTATTAGATACCGAACCTGATATACAACATCATATCAGACTCTTTATTTAGTAAAGAATGATATAATTTTGTATTATTGGATAATGATTTGAACATTTCCTATATCAAGAATTGATCGGTTCAGGCACGTTATCTAAAAGCATATACGTTTTAAATCAAACTACAGTTCTTAATATACAGAACACACACAAGAGGAAGAGTTCAGATATGAACGAATCCTTTTTAAGGCATTGTAGACTAGGTCATATCAATGTGACCCAACTAGCTAAGTTACATTTAGATGCATATTTAAATCAGTTTAAATTTACATCTTGTGAAACTTACCAGTCATGTCACAAAGATAAGATGGCCATAGCTCCGTTTATTGGAAACAGAGAATGAGTTAGTGAACTTTTGGGATTGATACATGATGATGTATGTAGGTCCCCTGTCTACATATGCTAGGACTGGTTCTTTATACTTCATTATATTCACTGATAGTCTCTCAAGATTCGTACATGTATTCCTGTTGAAACACAAGTCTGAACCTTTTGAGAAATTCAAAGAATATAAGTTAGAAGTAGAGAACCAAAAACAGGTATAAGTATTATGTCCTTTGATATGATCAGGGAGGAGAATACTTATGCACGGAATTCCTGAACTATTCTAAAGGAGAATGAGATTCTCTTTCAGCATTACTCCTCCGTATACACCACAGCATGTAGGTGTATCGGGTGGAGCAATCGCACCCTATGTGATATGGTGTGCCCTATGTGAGTACTATTGAGTTGCATGTTTTCTTTTGGGAGTTATGCACGTGAGAAGATGCATACTTATTGAATAAGGTTCCAAACAAATCTGGTGCCTACCATTCCATATGTGATATGGTATGGGAAGAGCCTATCTTTTAAGTAAGTTAAGATTTGGGTTGTCCGGTCTATGTTGAAAGCAAAATCCGGACAAACTCGAGGCAAGGTCAGTTCTGTGGAAGTTTGTTGGATATCCCAAGTATTCACAAGGGAATATTGATTAGTCGAAAATATTGTATTTTTAACACGGCAATTTCCTCATCATTTGCATTCATATAGAAGTGTTCGGCATTCATATTTCACATATTAGCAAAACTGTCGCAAAATATCAGATTGCATGTGTTAGACTCTAAAACCGGCACTATAAAGGAAATTGACTGCATTTCATGGCATCGCATCATCCCTACATTTGCGCAACACTTGTTTTGAGATCTGTGCAGGAAAATCCAGCAGAAAGGCCAAAACTTACAGGGTACAGCTAAAATGTTACGCCAACTCAATGATTTCAGATCTGGTATAAATCCAAAAGGGAAAATACAAATCAACACATCAGATTAAGCTACAAATGTTGTTCCAAAACCATACCAGGAAGCCCAAGGCCCAAGCCCCACAGACAGCCGCGGATCCGTGGCAGGAGCCTGCTTGAGCCGTGGATCCGCGGTGGGTTCAAGGAATTAGCTCCTCATTTTTGGTGCAAAACTCTTAGATCAGCTCCTAAACTTCATAAAGACACTCCAAGTTCCAGAAGACTCCAGAGAATTCTGCCAGATCAGCAAGCGTTGGGATCAACACTAAACTAGCCTATCATTCTAGAAACTTCTTCCTAAACCCTAGCTTAAACCCTAAGCTAAGCCTAACAAACTCTTTCTAGAAGTCTTTCAACAAAATTTTGGAGGGAACTCAAAGGCTTAGGGTTTGGGGTGCTCTATAAATAAGACTCTAGGCTCACTTGTAAAAGGGACTTGATCCTTGATTAGTTCATTTAGCCAATTTAGATCCATTCACTCTCTTTCCTCATCTTCTTCTTCCACAAGTCTAGTGAGAGGATTTGTGTGAAACCCTAACCCTAAATTCCAATCAAAAGCCAAGATCCCGAGTACCCATCAAGCAAGAAGCCTTGCAACCTTTTATGAGCCGAGCCGATCTTCAACGGAGCAAGTGGTCCAAGCCGATCCACGACTCACGGAGCCGAGCGATGCCAATTCAACAATTTAGTTCTTCCTCTTGGAGTTCTTGAGCGACTGTAATCAAATTGTTGATATAAATAAAAGGTGATATTCTTTTATCTTGTTTTCTTTAAATTCTCGCATCATGATATCTTTTCAATTCTTGAATACTTTCTGTGTGATGATGTTTGAGTAATACTCCGCTCGTCGAGGAGTCGAGACGATCAATAGAATGATGATGTAATATATCTTAAATCGATTCTTGAATCCTACGAGTTTTGTAAACCCTAGCAAGTTCAAGAATCGACAACCCAATTCATTGCGATGCTTTCTTGATTGATATCGCTCGAGATTGGGGAGTTACGATCGTTTCTTGAAATTGTTAGAGGCTAGAATGTGAATGATATTGATGAAAGAACAAGGGTTAAACGATGAAACCCTAGTTTCATCAAGAAAGCCCTAACTCTCATCGATCATCATCGATCTAGTATCAATCCTTCGAAGGACAAGAACACGAAATCTTGAAATTACATCACGTCTATAGATCCGATCGATTCCTATGAGCCTCATTTAGATTCTTGACATTTTGGTTGGAAATATCATCGAAACACCGATTCTTGATTTGTTTATCAGTTTTTGATTCTTGATTAAACATCGTGACACCTGAATCAATCAATAAATTCTTGAATCATGTTTTCTTTTCTTTTCGATTAACTTTTCGATTCAAACAAATTAAACATGAAAACGAATCGCACAATTCCTGTGGACGATCCGCACTCGCTTACGATCTACAACTGACACCGTAGTTGATTGCGGTCAAATATAATTCTTTGATAGTGAGTTCTTTATACAATTTTCTAAATACCGATACAAGATACTATTATCGATCAAATGAAACCGTTATCGAGAAACAATTGATTCGATACTTGCTTTTTTTTACAAACACATCCGAGAATTACACTAAATCAAATGGCGCCGTTGCCGGGGACTATTTGATTTGATACGCACAATCGGAAATTTATTAACAATCAAATGGCGCCGTTGCCGGGGATCGCGCGCTAATTCGTTTCATATTATAGTTTGAATTGAAAGAATTATTCCATTGTTGTTTTTGAGATCAAAATTCGTGCAAACCCTAAACGATTTGCTGTTGTTCATTGCAAGGAAATCTGGAGCTGTTTGGAAATTGAAGAAAATTTTTGGAATATACCAGAGAGCAGAGGGAGTCTACAGAAGCTCCCTGAAGAATTTTGGTGGAGTGATCTCACCAGTAAACCGCGTTTCCGCGGTGGGAGTGCCCAATAGCGGCGGTTCCGCGGCTACCTGAAGGGATCTCTGTGCTAGGTTTTCTCAGGTAACTTCTTACCTTCTCCTTTCTCCTCTTTTAGCTCCAACTAACAAATTTCTGCAGGTTTCTTTGCAAATAATCGCAGCGCCGCAAAAGCAAAATTAAATTTGTGCGTGATTTTGATTTCTTGGTTGTTTGCATTATAATACGGAAATTAAGGGGCACGGCCAAATCCAAATTAGGTGGGGATTTCATTACCCTTCCTAGGCCCCGAAAACCATAAAACTTGCATCCGCATTGACCCACATTAACTAAAAGAAATCTAGAGAAGACTCTAAGGACTGTCGCGCTCAATTAGGACAAGAGAAGGCCGTGGGTAATTCATTGCTTATCCGCGTTTTCTTGTGGTGCCTAAGGCGAGTGTGTCTAAGGCTAGTGGTTTTTAATTAGGCCCACTACTTACGTAGGGGAGTACCTTCCCACTTACCTGGCACTTATCCGGCTACAGGGGGCCAAAGAGGCAGTGGAGGATTCTATCCTGCGACTTGTCTTTTGGCAGTTAGGAGCGGTCTAGAGCCGGACCTAGGTGACCACTAGATTCTAGGGTTGTGTGCTGCATTTGTTTTGTCGCATCATTTTTTCAAAAATCCGTATCATTTTTAAAAGCAAACACCGCATTCATTACCCCTAATTATAAGTCAACGCTGCCACTTGTACTAACCCATTTTAGTGCAAGATAGGCTGGACACGGGATTCTAGTGCCCGTTTAGTCCGCGTACCCTTTATCAACTCCGAAGTCGATATTTCTCCATTTACTTTTCCTTTACCCACTACCACACCCACACCGATGGATCCGAATCCATCAAACTTCTTTAACCCTAATCTGCCGCCGTCCGTTGGTGCGCAGAATCCACCCCGCATCTCTCTCCAGGAGAGGTGCTACCCTATTCGAGGTCCTCTTTCGACCTGCTTATCCACACCACCAGCCAAGGGGATAACTTTGAGATTAAGCCCCAGTATATCAATCTTTTACCCAAATTCCACGGACTCGAGACTGAGGACGCTTACGTTTTCATTACCAAATTTGAAAACGTATGTGCAATGATGGGTACGTCACAACTTTCAGTGGATGCTATGCGTCTACGACTTCTTCCATTTACTTTGTGCGATATAGCCGAGAAGTGGCTATATAACACTACTGCACACTCTATTACGAATTGGGAAGAATTCGTTGCTGAATTCCTTAAGAAATTTTACCCAATACAAAAGACAGCTCGAATCCGTAGCGAACTGAATCAATTTGCCCAGCTCCCTGCTGAACCATTTTCAAAATGCTTTGAACGTTTCAAGGATCTATTGGTTCAGTGTCCTCATCACGGCATCCCGAGATGGGAATTGTGCTGAATCATTTATGAGGGCATTAACCTAAGCACTAAACAGAGCCTTGAAAACATGTGTCAAGGTACTTTTATGACCAAAGATGATGGGGAAGCTTGGAAGTATTTAGAAAAGTTCGCTGAAAAATCACTACAGTGGGAGAGTGGAACCCAACCATTGAATAGGGGTGGCGTACACCAAATAGATGTGTCCATAGGTGTTCGAGCTGAGATGGCAGCAATGCAAAAGAAGCTCGACGCTATGGAACATAAATTTGCAGCAGCCTCCCTAAACCCAGTGTCACTCCCCAAAACTGTTTGTGGGTGCTGTTCTGATCCGTCTCATTTAACGGAAGAATGTCCATTAAACTCTGCGTTTCAAGGTCACGAGCATTCTAATGCCGCATTTCAAAGACCTCGAAACGATCCATATTCTTCCACGTACAATCAGGGTTGGAGGAATCACCCGAATTTCGCTTGGAACCAAAACCAATCTCAAAACACGGTTCCAAACACGAATAATTTTCAAAGGGCTCTTCCTCCACCACAACAGCAACCCCTTCAACTCACTCAGCACCCCTATCAGTCACAAAATTTCCAAAACCAGGGCAACACTCCTGCACAGTCTAATCCTATGCAGTCCTGTTCTGACGAGTTCTCTCAATTCACTCAAACCATGAAATCACTTTTGTCAAATTTCATAGAGGTTTCGACTGAGGTTAGATCTTCCGTCAGTGAGATAAAGAAAAACTCAGCGTCCCAAGCTGAGAGTATCAAATCGATGGAAGCTGAAATCGCACGCCTAAAAGCCGAAATGAGTGCGAGAGAAAAAGGGAAACTTCCCTCTCAACCCCTACAGAATCCTGGGCATTACAATGTAAATGCCGTCACAACGTTGAGATCGGGAAGAGTGCTGAACAATCATGTCGGGAAAGGTATTGATGATACTGAAAATCATATCAACACCCCGGCTGAGACTTTTCCACACACACACACTTCTCCTTCTGATCCTTCTTCTTCTACCTCACCATCTTCTCACGAGCCTATTCTCCATTTCCCACTAGGCTCGACACCTTCTCCCAACCCTTATAGTTCTCCACAGACGGTCCCCACACCTCTTTTGGGACCGCGTCTACCCCCTCTTCCTTCTCCTGTGATGGACCCTGCGCTTATTGCGAAAGCTCCTTACCCGAACCGGTTAAGGGGTAATAGAACGAGTCCTCAAATGGAGAAAATTTTAGAAATGTTCAAACAGGTTAACATCAATATCCCTCTCCTAGATGCTATTCAGCAAGTCCCCGCTTATGCGAAAATTCTTAAGGACTTGTGCACTAGGAAGAGGAAGACTCAAGTGCCAAAGAAGGTCTTCATGTCTAATAATATTAGCACTGCTTTTATACCCCGGCTTCCAAAGAAAAGAAAGGACCCAGGATGTCCTACAATATCGATTTCTATTGGGGGTAAAAACATAAATCGTGCTCTTTTAGACCTTGGCGCAAGTGTTAACCTGCTCCCTTATTCTGTCTATGAGCAATTAGGGATTGGAGAGCTGAAACCTGCTCACTGCACTCTCCAGATGGCAGACCGATCTATCACCAAACCAATAAGTGAATTAGAGGATGTATTGATAAAGGTCGGGGAATTTGTTTTCCCTGTAGACTTCATTGTGCTCGACACACATCCTGTAGCAAACCCCCGGGGCCAAATTCCGGTGATTCTGGGTCGTCCTTTCCTTGCCACTTCCAACGCTGTTATAAACTGTAGAAATGGTTCAATGAATTTATCATTTGGAAATATGACTATTGAACTAAATATCTACAAAGTTGGAAGTCAGCCATCAGAACCCTCTGCTCATACTTTAGATGTGTGCTCTGTCCATGAGATCGCTCCCGATAGTTGTGGAGCCGAGGAACTTTGCTTTACTGATCTCGATGACATTACCACATCTCTGTTTGATTTCACACATGATCTTAGTGAGGACACTTTCTCTACACTTGAGTCCTGCACTTCTGACTTTTCTCCACCCGAGTCTGTATCTTTCATAGGCTCTGAGCTTCTTTGTAAATCCAAAAATCGCATAATGATCCCTCCTTCTATCATTTCTCCGCCTAAGTTAGATCTCAAAATTTTACCTTCTCACCTGAAATATGCATATCTAGGTGAGAATGAGTCTTTACCGGTTATCATATCCGCTTCTCTTGCATCAGAGCAAGAGAATGCACTGTTATCGGTATTGAGATCTAACAAAGAGGCGTTTGGTTGGATTATGGCGGACATCAAAGGGATTAGTCCCTTGATAGTTGAACATCATATACATGTGATGGATGATGCCAGACCAACCCGAGAACCACAGAGACGGTTGAATCCCGTCATGAAGGAGGCTGTCATGAAAGAAATCGTCAAATGCTTAGATAATGGTATTATATACCCCATCTCCGATAGCCAGTGGGTGAGTCCTATACATGTCGTTCCTAAGAAATCCGGCATCACTGTTATAACCAATGAGGCAAATGAGTTGATTCAGACACGCGCCCAAACTGGGTGGCGTGTATGTATTGATTATAGAAAACTCAATGCTGCCACGAGGAAAGACCACTTTCCTCTACCATTCATTGATCAGATGCTGGAACGCTTAGCGGGACGAGAGTATTATTGTTTTATGGACGGATACTCAGGCTACAATCAGGTCCCCATCGCCAAAAAGGATCAAGATAAAACCACTTTTACTTGTCCTTTTGGTACCTTTGCTTACAGTCGCATGCCCTTTGGGTTATGCAATGCTCCCGCTACCTTTCAGCGGTGTATGATGGGGATATTCTCTGATATGGTAGAGAATTTTCTGGAGATCTTTATGGATGATTTCTCGATTTTTGGAGACTCTTTTTCTGATTGCCTAGCGAATCTTGACGCTGTTCTTACTCGTTGCAAAGAGAAGAACTTGACTTTGAACTGGGAAAAATGCCATTTTATGGTCCAAGAAGGAATAGTACTTGGACATGTCATTTCACAGAAAGGCATTGAGGTTGACAGAGCTAAGATAGATGTCATTCAAAACCTACCTCATCCCAAAAGCGTTAAGGATATTTGATCTTTCCTTGGCCATGCGGGCTTTTATAGGAGATTCATTAAGGACTTTAGCAAAATTGCTAGACCTTTAACTCTTCTCCTGGCCAAGGATACGACCTTCCATTTTGACTCGGATTGCGAGACAGCTTTCGACTCACTTAAACACTCACTCACTTCAGCCCCCGTGCTATCATCACCAAATTGGGACTACCCCTTTGAGCTGATGTGTGACGCATCCGACTTTGCAGTAGGTGCAGTCTTAGGACAGCACATCGAAAAGATGCCACACGTGATTTACTATGCAAGTAAGACCCTGAATGATGCGCAAATCAATTATACAACCACAGAAAAAGAACTCTTAGCGGTTGTATTTGCATTAGAAAAATTCAGGCCTTACTTAATTGGCTCACCTATAGTTGTGTATACTGACCATTCTGCTTTAAAACATCTTCTGGCGAAGAAAGATGCAAAAGGTCGACTAATACGTTGGATCCTTCTGTTACAAGAATTCGATCTTGTTATCAAAGATAAGAAAGGATGTGAAAACGTAGTAGCTGACCATCTTTCACGCATCATTTCTTCCCCTGTGACCCTGCCGATTAATGACTCGTTCCCTGACGAACAACTCTTGAGCATATCCGCTGAACCATGGTTCAGGGATATTGTGAACTATCATGCCACGGGACTAATACCGAGCGATTGGTCAAAACAGGACAAATATCGTTTTCTTTCCCAAGTAAAACACTTTTACTGGGACGAGCCCTATTTGTTTAAATATTGTCCTGATCAGATCATTCGCCGGTGTGTCCCGAATGAAGAGTTCAAGAGTGTTCTTTCATTTTGTCATGATCAGGCCTGTGGGGGTCACTTTGGTCCTAGAAAGACAGCGGAAAAGGTTCTGCAATGTGGATTTTATTGGCCGACCTTATTCAAGGATGCATTTGAGTATTGCAAAACCTGTACACAATGTCAGTATACGGGTAGAATATCCCAGAGGAATGAAATGCCTCAGCAGCCCATCTTGGTTGTTGAAATATTCGATGTTTGGGGCATTGATTTTATGGGTCCTTTTCCCAACTCCTTTGGGAATTTGTACATATTGCTGGCGGTTGATTATGTCTCAAAGTGGGTAGAAGCCATTCCATGTCGCACTAATGACAAGAAAGTTGTCATTAAGTTCTTGAAAGAGAATATCTTTTCGCGATTTGGACACCCCCGCGCTATTATTAGCGATAATGGGACACACTTCTGCAACAGGTCTTTTGAGACTCTGATGCGAAAATACTCAATCAACCACCGACTTTCTACACCCTATCATCCCCAAACAAGCGGGCAGGCTGAAATCTCAAACAGACAAATCAAACTTATCCTGGAGAAAACTGTTGCTAAAAATAGAAAAGACTGGTCGACCAAACTGACGGATGCTCTTTGGGCATTCAGGACTGCATTTAAGACCGACCTAGAAATGTCTCCATATAGGATAGTGTTTGGAAAAGCATGTCATTTACCCGTCGAGATAGAGCATAAAGCATTGTGGGCCATAAAAGAAATAAATTTTGATCTAAACCTTGCTTGCAACTTTAGGAAGCTGCAAATAAATGAGCTAAGCGAACTCCGCGATGAAGCTTATGATAACGCTGTAATCACAAAGAATAGGACTAAGGTTTTTCACGATAAAAACATTTTGAGGAAAACATTTTCACCTGATCAACAAGTCCTTCTTTATGATTCACGATTACACCTTCACGCGGGTAAGCTCCGATCTCGATGGAAGGGACCTTTTGTTGTGCGGTCTGTATACCCGCACGGGGCAGTAGAAGTAGAAAATGTTAAAAACGGCACTTTTTTCAAAGTAAATGGACATAGACTTAAGCCGTATTTTTTCACTGACCCCACGGAGGAGCTCTTGTTCTTACAAGAGCCAGTTTATTTGGATTAAAATTCCTCCGTCTCACCTTCATGTCCAGTATATCATTGCATCATTTTTTTTGAATGAAGGTGAGTGAAAAGAGTAAGTTTGGAGGAAGTTCTTCACTTATATATTTTGCCCCCACTAATAATTCCCCCGAGGCTTACAGTTTTTGTAGGTATAGAATTTGGCAACAGTGAGGACACTGTTGAAAACAAGTTTGGGGGAGGTTTGTGCTTATTTTCGCATCATTTGCATATCATCTGCATAAGCACAAAACATTTCTTTAAAAATCTATAAAAATTGAAAAAAATTTCAAAACCCATAAAAATTTAAAAATTTTCAAAGTATAAAAATAATTTTAATATTTACACTTTTTATACATAAATAAGATAATAAAAGTTTAGATAGTGAAAAATTACATCCATGAGATTAGAAAAATATGAGAAAACTAAGAAAATTAGAAGTTTTCTTATACGAACTAGTAATAAGTAGTTATGAGCCGTTGTCCCAAGGGTTAGTAAGATGAAGGACGCCACTAATATGAGGATAAAAATAAGTCTGAAAAATAGTTTCTATTCTGGAAGCCAAACATTTTGAACGTTGCTACCCTGCTATTCGCACTTACACACGTCTTAAAGCCTGGGATAGTAGAGGATACCTTGAAATGCTCTTGTCTTAAAGCCGATGTATGAAGGAAATAAAAAAAAAGAAATGAATGAAGAAAATATAAAGTGGTGAGAAAAATGGACACTGGTTTTGTTATCACCAAGGGTAATAAAAATATATAGCGAGGGTGCTTCTTCACCTAGTGCCCTAAGGCCAACTGGTCTGGGAGTCACTGCTATGCCTGAGGTGGTGCAAGACGAGGAAAATAGACCAAGCAAGCAAGCACAGGAGTAATCGGTCGGTTAGTACCTCAAGAAGTATTAACGGTCGCATGAAAGTGTGTGAGCAATCTCATCAAAATATTCATTAATTAAAAAGTACTGAGGCTGATGGGCAAGAGTATGATAGCTTGAATTGAATTCTCCGGGTGTAGGGATGTCTTTACACACACGCAGGGTTATATGATCGATGTTTGGAATAAAGATAGGAATGAAGAATAAGACGATGTTTTATTGAGGGAGGACGTGATTTCTAACATCTTTTCATGACTATTAAGATAGGGCTCATGACAACCGAAAAGCTAGCTTAGTTGGAAACCCTAATTTTCAAAGCTTTTCTTTTACAATTCTTATCTTTAAATGTAATATTCATGATCTTTCTTTTATTATTGGATTTTGTGGGTGCAATCCGCTGAAAACCCTCAGGAGACAACACTCCTCCTACTAGGGACACCTAAAGGTTTAAAGGCTTGTTGCACGTGCTCAGTGCAATCGTGATGCCTACGAAAGTGTGCTAGATAGTTTTTTTCTTTCTTTATTTTCTCTTTCTCTTTTTAATAAAACAGTTCGCTCGAGACGATCAAAATTAAGTTTGGGGGAATTTGATTAGTCGAATATATTGTATTTTTAACACGGCAATTTCCTCATCATTTGCATTCATATAGAAGTGTTCGGCATTCATATTTCACATATTAGCAAAACTGTCGCAAAATATCAGATTGCATGTGTTAGACTCTAAAACCGACACTATAAAGGAAATTGACTGCATTTCATGGCATCGCATCATCCCTACATTTGCGCAACACTTGTTTTGAGATCTGTGCAGGAAAATCCAGCAGAAAGGCCAAAACTTACAGGGTACAGCTAAAACGTTACGCCAACTCAATGATTTCAGATCTGGTATAAATCCAAAAGGGAAAATACAAATCAACACATCAGATTAAGCTACAAATGTTGTTCCAAAACCATACCAGGAAGCCCAAGGCCCAAGCCCCACAGACAGCCGCGGATCCACGGCAGGAGCCTGCTTGAGCCGCGGATCCGCGGTGGGTTCAAGGAATTAGCTCCTCATTTTTGGTGCAAAACTCTTAGATCAGCTCCTAAACTTCATAAAGACACTCCAAGTTCCAGAAGACTCCAGAGAATTCTGCCAGATCAGCAAGCTTTGGGATCAACACTAAACTAGCCTATCATTCTAGAAACTTCTTCCTAAACCCTAGCTTAACCCCTAAGCTAAGCCTAACAAACTCTTTCTAGAAGTCTTTCAACAAACTTTTGGAGGGAACTCAAAGGCTTAGGGTTTGGGGTGCTCTATAAATAAGACTCTAGGCTCACTTGTAAAAGGGACTTGATCCTTGATTAGTTCATTTAGCCAATTTAGATCCATTCACTCTCTTTCCTCATCTTCTTCTTCCACAAGTCTAGTGAGAGGATTTGTATGAAACCCTAACCCTAAATTCCAATCAAAAGCCAAGATCCCGAGTACCCATCAAGCAAGAAGCCTTGCAACCTTTTATGAGCCGAGCCGATCTTCAACGGAGCAAGTGGTCCAAGCCGATCCACGACTCACGGAGCCGAGCGACGCCAATTCAACAATTTAGTTCTTCCTCTTGTAGTTCTTGAGCGACTGTAATCAAATTGTTGATATAAATAAAAGGTGATATTCTTTTATCTTGTTTTCTTTAAATTCTCGCATCATGATATCTTTTCAATTCTTGAATACTTTCTGTGTGATGATGTTTGAGTAATACTCCGCTCGTCGAGGAGTTGAGACGATCAATAGAATGATGATGTAATATATCTTAAATCGATTCTTGAATCCTACGAGTTTTGTAAACCCTAGCAAGTTCAAGAATCGACAACCCAATTCATTGCGATGCTTTCTTGATTGATATCGCTCGAGATTGGGGAGTTACGATCGTTTCTTGAAATTGTTAGAGGCTAGAATGTGAATGATATCGATGAAAGAACAAGGGTTAAACGATGAAACCCTAGTTTCATCAAGAAAGCCCTAACTCTCATCGATCATCATCGATCTAGTATCAATCCTTCGAAGGACAAGAACACGAAATCTTGAAATTACATCATGTCTATAGATCCGATCGATTCCTACGAGCCTCATTTAGATTCTTGACATTTTGGTTGGAAATATCATCGAAACACCGATTCTTGATTTGTTTATCAGTTTTTGATTCTTGATTAAACATCGTGACACCTGAATCAATCAATAAATTCTTGAATCATGTTTTCTTTTCTTTTCGATTAACTTTTCGATTCAAACAAATTAAACATGAAAACGAATCGCACAATCCCTGTGGACGATCCACACTCGCTTACGATCTACAACTGACACCGTAGTTGATTGCGGTCAAATATAATTCTTTGATAGTGAGTTCTTTATACAATTTTCTAAATACCGATACAAGATACTATTATCGATCAAATGAAACCGTTATCGGGAAACAATTGATTCGATACTTGCTTTTTTTTACAAACACATCCGAGAATTACACTAAATCAAATATCTTCTACCACACTGAGGAGCAAAAGGTGTTTTGTTTCTCAGTATACCACCTTTTTCGAAAGGGAATTTCTTGTGAAGAAATTAGTGGTCATGAGGTAGAACTAGAAGGAGTTCCAGCTATACAAACTACAGCTGATGATTTGGTAGAACCGGAGGATTCAATAGTTCCCGACGAACCTCAGCCTCTCCGCCGATCTAGTAGGGTTCCTCATCCACTTGAGAGATACTTCGGTTTTCTCTATGACAGTGGGAGCGAGGATTGCATCATGAGATGATGACCCAACTAGTTTCGAGCAGGCCAACAGGAGTGGGGACTCTGTAAGAATGGCTGGATGCTATGCGATCTGAGATGGAATCTATGTACACTAACAAAGTATGGACTTTGGTTGCTATATCTGAAGGGTTAAATCCCCATCAGAAGCAAGTATATCTTGAGAAGATTACTTGGTGTATATGGAAAAGTTGAGACTTTCAAATCTATGCTTAAGTCCATCCGGATCCTACTTGCCATTGCTACATACCATGACTACGATATCTGGCAGTTGGGTGTCATGACTGCTTTTCTAAATAATGATTTAGAAGAGAGAGTCTATAAGTACACAGCCAGAGGGCTTCGTAGACAGTGGGAGCAGCGAAAATGTGTGCAAGTTGTTTTATGGGATAAACAGGTATCGCGGAGATGGAACATCTGTTTTGATGTGGTAGTTAAAGAGTTTGACTTCATCAAAAGGGTAGATGAACCTTGTATATACAAAAAGGTAATAGGGAATATGGTGGTGATCCTCGTATTATACGTGGATGACATACTCTTGATAGGAAAGGAGTTTCCTATGCTACGCTCGATCAATCTCCTCTTATCACAAGGATTCTCTATATAGGATCAAGGTGATACCTCCTAAATTCTGGTTTTGGATCTATGCGATAGATCTAAATGGATGTTAGGATTCTCACTAAGTGTAGTGAGATGGTATCAATCGATCCTGTGGAGAATCACTGGAAAAGTTTCAGGGTGATAAGGTCGACTGAATGTCAATCACAGGCATTGTCTTTTCCCTCAGTGAAGGGACGGTATGTTGGAAGAGTTCCAAGCTAGATACCGTGACAAACTAGACGACGAAGGCTGGATACATTGCTACCAAGGATGCTACCAATGAGGTAGTCTGGATGTACACTAGTTCATGAGATAAACTTCGTTCTTACCATTGTGAGACAATGGAGTTATGGCTTTGGCCAAGGAACCCCCGTCCCATCAGTGATCCAGACATATTCTTAGGCAGTATCACCTGATCATGGAGATGGTTGATCTCCAGGGAGATCCAGGTTCAGGAGAGTAGACACAGAGGACAACACGGCGGATCCACTCACAAAGGCCTATTCCCAGAAGAGACTTTTATGGGATGGTTGAGTATGAGATACTTCAACCACTGCTGTTTGTTGGGTATGAGTTACTACAACAGAAGGCCCTAGTGCAAGTGGGAGATTGTTAGTAATATGTATGCCCTAGAGGCCATTACTGTACATGCGATGTATATTGTAGTGGATGCTTGGACATATATAGGGAGGACTTTCTTGCTCAACATGATAGTATGCTATCTGGTTGCACTTTATCTTAACATGTACACGGATTGTATCTATATTACATGTTGATAAAGCCCTTAGGATGAGTACTTGACTACCAGAACTATGATGTAGATCATACTAGTGGGGACAGGGTAGTCAATAAGTACATCCTTCAAATGTTCCTAGTCATGGGAGTATCGAGACAGGGCATCGATACTCCAGTGTAGACTAGCGTATACGCTTCTCGACCCATATGATGGGTGATGGATGATCCCATATCCATTGGTGTTTGATATCAGAGATGGTATACGGGTGCTCAGTGGAGACTGGGTACACTGGACGGACTCGCCGAGAACTCCTAGATGGTATTATACCTATCGTCGGATAGCAGTTCTCTGGTGACACTGGTACAGGTTAGTCTGTAGACCCGAGATCGTTATAGAGTCTTGTGTGATTCCCACTGTGCTTTGATTTCCACCTTACCACGTTCAAGAGAACGTGCAAAACGGTGGCTTTTGGGTACAATCCCGAGTCACATAGAGGCGATGAGCGATAGGAGGGGTTTTGTCTCTCCCGGTATAAGGAGTTGATGTTGCGCTATACTCTATTGGCTATAACAGGAAATCCCTGGCCAGGGTTGCTGAGATCTACTGGTAAGTGTTATCAGTAGTTTCTCAAGCCGTTATGGACCTTGCATCGGCATGACTTATTAAGCTATTGGGGTCTGACGTTACACCACCCCATGCTGTGATATGCGACATATCAGACGAAGAGACCAGACTGTACGGTAGTGTTACTGGTTGGATTCGCAGGAGTACGAGCAGGCTTGCTTGTTGATCTTCTGATTGCTCAATACCAGGGTGGCCGTTACGTTTAGCATACCGCTTGCGGCTTGTGGGTGTTTGATATGATCATCACCTACTGCCGGCGTATTGACGAGTCTTTAAAGTCCTATACAGAGGTTTCCTGGCTCAAGCGAAACGGGGTAGGAGCACATATGTGATATGTGCGGGACCGAGGTTGATACGATATGAGATACCGTATTCTATTATCGCGATATGTGATATCGGTCGGTTATATATATGATATAGCCGGGTTATCGGATCAAGTGTTGATTCGATAAGTTGATTCATATAGTATTAGTCGGTTGTATATGATATAGCCGGATTATTAAATCAAGAGTTGATTTGATAATTTAATATATAATTATATATTTGATATATTATATTACATTAACTAATATTAAGCTCACTTATGATTTCTTTTGTCACTAGATGTGCACATTGTATATATGTGATATGTATATTTGTGTACATGTAATGTGTCATGTTTGATGATACATACAAGATGGGTGTATGAGATTAATACCATGCTAGGGTTAAGTTAGGGTTTCTATTTATGTTAAGCTAATTCAAAAGAGATTGAGTTTGTCGTGGTAAAGCTTGGACAAAAGCTTTTGGATAAGCTTTGACAAAGTCAACTCTTTTGTCTAGTTAAAGATATTTATCAAACCCAACCCTTAACCATAGTGTGTGGTTTATTCTCTACATGAGTTAAGCATGATGGTTTTAACTCACTCATGGTTGCAATAATTCATTTGGATGAATAATTGATGAGATATTTTCTTCATCTTCTTCATCTTCATCAAAAGCTTCTAGCTTCAATGGACTTTTGAGAAATTTTTTGAGAAAATGAAATCTAAAGTGAGCCCATTTCCTACTTTATCATCCTCTACTACTTTCCATTTCGTAGAGTGTGTTTGCTTCACTAATTATATGATTAGTGAAGAAATAGCTTGGGTTAGTATCTTCTCGACGTAGATCATCTTCGGTCTCGAAGACATCGAAGCAAGCACGTTCGTTTCTTCAAGGGATTCTCTCTAGAGTCCGGAGTTTGCAATCGCAGCAAAGGGGACTACTATATGGAGCTATTTGAAGTGAAGGACCGGTCTAGAAAGGTTGTATTCCTTGCTCACTATAACTTGCAAAGTGTTTGCATATGTTTTCCGTATTATTTCTAGTAAACGATCTATGTTTAGGGTTACCTAGAACAACAAAATTTTAATTTGGTATGGACGGTGCCTCCCGAAACCTTGCTGCCGTTGTAGACAACCCTTCAAGCTCCTCCTCCTTTAGCTCGAGCTCACCAAGACCACGAACCCATCACCACCTCGCCATCATCCTCAACCTCCAGTGACTAACTTGAACCCCGCTGCAACCACCGCCTCACTGACGAGCCCTGAGCACCGCCACCGAGTTCCAACTTCTTCGAGCCCCTCCCCGTTTCCAAGTTCTTGTCGTCCGCTGCCTTCGTCAGTCAATCTCCTTTCCTTCGGCGACAGCTAACCCCACTAGACCACCCGTGCTCTAACATCTCCACCGTCATCGACCCACCACCATAGCCATCATCTCCATCGACCCACCGAGCTCCCCAGGCCTTCAAGCTAAGTCGAGCACTCCACTACATCCTACCTCGCTGCAATCGCCACCGGAGCTCGACGCTGCCATCCTCGTCATTACCGCCGTCCCATCCTCCTTCACCGACCATGAGAATCCCCACCCATCACCCAAGCCAAGATCCCCAACCTCGATCCGAGCAGCATCTTCATTATCGCCTCGTCCAACCGCCGACCAAACTCCAGACCGAGCCAAGTCCCCTCATTTCTCAAACCAAGATCATCGCTGCCTTGCCGCTGCTGCCGTGCTATTTTCATTGCTGCCGTGTTTCCGTTGTCGTCGGTGCTATCGTCAAAGTCAAGTGAAACTCCTCACTTTCTACTCATGCTATCGTATTATATTATAACGAGTAATCTAAATTATGAACACATTTATATATTATATCGTATAATCATTACATTTTATTTACACTCGTAGTTATGATGGTTGGAACAAGATCAAGCTGATAATGCGTATTATTATTGAGTAGAGCCCAGAAGAATTAATTACCGTTTGTTTGGTTGAAGGAAAATGAAGTATCGATCGTGACATATATATATATATATATATATATATATATATATATATATATATACACTTTGCAAGTGTTCGATACACTACCCTAATGAAAACCCCATTTAAAAATGGCTGAATTTATGGCCCATAAATCCCTTTAATGATAATAAATAACTTTTAAGAATTTGAGAGAAAAATATTGACTTCATCACTATGAAATGATACCTTCGTCTTGTTATGTCAAATCTGAAATTTTACCGTGCATGTTGCCTTATTAAAATCATTGTAACTTAAATACAAATCAAAACCTGATGTTCTATGGCTCATATCGAAGCCCACTTGATAAAATAGAACCATATAAAGTTTACGCTTCAATGCTGATAGGAAACTGTAACGAGAATTGACTGGGAATGCGGCTCTGGACTGCAGTCCGGGGCAGCATTCCTTGAGGATACCTGAATTTAAGCGTCTGTACATCCCTACATAAAACTGAAAATGCACGGAGTCCTATATGGTCGCGTAGAAAATTTAGTTATCTAATACATGAATCTAGTCTCATTTAGTTTCACAATTGTTTGATATTTTTTTTTATTTTAGAATGTCGACGTGTTCTGCAGTGACATTTCTTTCAGCTTCACACTAAACATGACATATCTTCTAGTAAAGGAAGGCTATTATTAATCCGTTTAATGCGTTGGAAACCTAACAGATATAAATAGGTTTTATTCAACTGGGAAAATACTTGAATCTAAACATAATCCCTAGTAAATCGTGCGCGAAGTTGGTCTTCCAGTTCTGAAACTGGAATTCCAGCAATTGATCACTGATATAAAATGATAATAGGTCCCTAACCTGAAATCCTGTTGATATGAAACTAATTTTACCACTTAGATAATCAAGTATACATCGTACACCTTTTATATTGTTGGTCTATTCTATATGTGTGATTTAAAGTGAATTTTGCAAGTCATTTGGCGTTGGCTGTCATAATTTAGTGAATATCTGTTCAGTGCATTTCTACCTATTTTTTGTTTGCTTTATACATTTTGCATTGTGATCATTTACATTGAGACCTAGCGACTATTTTGCATT
The DNA here is from genome assembly GCA_030015575.1 of Agapanthus africanus. Classification (NCBI taxonomy): domain Eukaryota; kingdom Viridiplantae; phylum Streptophyta; class Magnoliopsida; order Asparagales; family Amaryllidaceae; genus Agapanthus; species Agapanthus africanus. The sequence goes on from CM057339.1 coordinate 58,931,253, forward strand.
GTTGATATATAAGTGTTAGTGATTGGGTTGTGGCAAGTACGAAATTGAACCAGTGATTAAAAGCGATATTGATAAGTGGAAACATGATTGAAAGTGAAAGTGATACGTATTTGTTCACAACCTATCTAATACCTGAATACATACTACAACCTGGGGAATGGGGAAATCAAGGTGGAATTGAACTCGTATTCAGCGAGGTACAGTGATTTAGAGGACGGTCATTCGATATTAGTGATACACACACACACATTAGGTCGTGGGCCTAACGGCACGGCTGCAGGGTTATGTCTCGGGCAACAGTGGACCGTAGTCTTGGGCATGCACGGGATCCTTGTTAAATACGAGCATCTTTTCCACCAATTGATTTCATTGACTTAGTGACTAATAAGTAGTGACATACACATTGCCTGGTTTTCTGACATGATACTTATATCGCACTGTTCATATTCAAATGATGTTCATTATTCTCATGTTCTTTTTTCTGTTGCATCTTTCATATTTAATAACATTGTACACACATTATATATTTATTGCTATATATATCACCCTGACGATCTGAGTGTGCATACTCAAAGAAAGAAGTAGATCCAGTCAAGAAGCATGACCTGCCATTTGAAATCGCGGAGGTCTAGACCGCAACATCAACGCCATTTCTTTTTTGCTTTAAGCACATTGTATTTCGTTGGTTAGTTATTTCCTTATGAAAAATAAATGTATCTAGAACTCTATTATTGTGATGTAATAAAGTTGTGAACTGTGATTTCCTTCCCTTTAGTACTGTTTACTTACTACCATATAATGCTAGAAGCCGAAGTATGACTACAGAGGAATTATTCCCTGACCGTAGGAGCATGGCTGGCCTAGTCACCCTTCGCATTCTGTATTTTGGAAAGCGGGACGTGACATGGTTTTGTTGGTATCAGAGCCAGGTTTGGATGAAATTATAGTTCCTTCGAGAGATCCTTAGTTTGAGTTACATCCTTGACGTGTGCTTTATTACATTTCTTTTCATTTCCTAATTCTCGTTGAATCATCGTGAAATCCTTGATTGAATATGATTTCTTTCTTGATCATTTTTCAGAAATATGGACTCCTCCGGCAACTCCTCAGGTGCTGGTTCCCACGATCGTACCGAGAAAATTCTCAGCACACTGACGACCCTAGCACAGGCTCAAGAGAGGAAGACCGATCTCCTGACCGATGGATTGAAGGCGGTACAAGAGACCACAATTACTGCTCTGGAGAGATCTACGACTACACAGGCTCGGGTTGGTACCATTTCGGACTTTAGGAGACTTCATCTAGTGGTTTTCACGGGATCAGCAAATCTACTTGAGGCCGAGCAATGGCTCATCAATGTAGAGAACCTTTTGACTGCCGCTCAGGTCCGTGACGATGACAGAGTGAGCATGGTAAAGATTCATCCGGAGGACGAGACATGCACGTGGTTGTCCGTAGAGGAAAGCCGGCTAGAGAAACCTATCTGATGGGATACGCTCTCCGCGTGCTTTCTAGATCACTATTTTTAGGCCACTGCCAAGGCCGAGATGGAGGAGAAATTCATCATGTTGAAGCAAAATGGACGCTTAGTGGATGTCTACGCCGCAGAGTTTAACCGGCTGAGTCGCTTCGCACCGTACATGGTAGCCACCGAAGTCGCCAGGGCCAGACGGTTTCAGCAGAGGCTCAATATTGAACTGCAGTAACTTATCGCGTCACTCAATCTACTGACCTTCGCTTAGGCGTTGAACGCTGCCCGAGCACAGGAAAGATTGGCGGAGAAGGCTAAGGGCCAATGATAGGTGGACAGGAGACCCCACGTAGTTCTAGCACGGGCTACCTTTTCCCCCCGTGGAGCGATCCCAGTTCACAGGCTGGGTGTTACGCAGATGAAGCGTACTTTCTCACCTCAGCAGCCGCAGCAGAGGGTCCTGTTTTGCGATTATTTCCAGAGGCCAGGGCACATGTAGAGAGAATGTCGTAGAGCTAAGAGGCAGTGTTTGCTTTGCGGATCCAGTGAGCACAGGGTCAGCGGATGTCTCCAGAGATCTGAGCTACAGGGAGGGTTCGAGCAGCATCAACCGTCGTACGACACTTCAACTCAGAGAGGTCCACCTCTGGTATCCCAGTAGCGATTATTCAATCAGAGGCATACTGGTATGGGTCAGAATCAGGGCCGGGCTTTCACCCTGTCCACCGAGCAGGCAGAGACTTCTTGAGAAGTAGTTACAGGTACCCTCCTTATTTATTCTGTACCAGCTAGAATTCTTTTTGATTCGGGTGCTTCGCATTGCTTTATTTCTATGTGGTTTGTTGATACACACTCTATACCTCATGAGCCATTGACCAAGGGTTGGGAGATACATATGGATAATGGAATTATTGTGTCCAACCAAGAGTGTAGGTTATACCTTGTGGTGGTTTGTAGCAAAGAATTTTATGCAAACTTCCTTTTGATTGGGACTGGTAGCTACGACGCCATTCTGGGAATGGATTGGTTGAGCACGTTTCATGTTGTTATCAACTGCCGGGCTAGGAGTGTGACTTTTCGCATTTCTAATCATCCGGAGTTCGTGTTTGTGGGCGGCAGCGATTCTTTGGAACCAGCTAAGTTCCGAGCAAAGACGAAGACCTTGATCGCTATAGAGATAGGTGAGAAGTCAGCACCGAAGGTAGTTCGAGAGTTTCTTGATGTGTTCCCTGAAGATCTACCTAGTCTACCCCCACCTCGCGTTTTGGGCTTCTCGATCGACCTAATTCCAGGAATGACGCCAGTTTCCAAAGCTCCCTACATGATGACGCCAGTGGAGTTGGCAGAATTAAAGAAGCAGATAGAAGATCTTTGGACAAGGGATTTATCTGTCTAAGCATTTCCCCATGGGGTGCTCCTATATTGCTAGTTAAGAAGAAAGATGGTTCTTTGCGCATGTGCATTGACTATCGGGAGTTGAATCGGGTGACCGTGAAAAACAAGTATCCCATCTCCCGCATCGACGACTTGTTTGACCAGCTGGGTGGTGCTCGGGTATTCTATAAACTAGACCTTCGGTTAGGGTATCGCCAAATCAGGGTCGAGGCAAAGGATGTATGCAAGACGACTTTCCGAACCCGATATGGCTACTATGAGTTTCTCGTGATGCCGTTCAGTGTTACCAATGCACCGACCATATTCATGGACTTGATGAACAGGGTTTTCTCCAAGTACTTGGATCAGTTTGTTGTCGTATTCATTGACGACATTCTCGTCTATTCGAGAAGTCGAGAGGAGCATGTCGAGCAACTATGAATTGTATTGCAGGTTCTACGGGAAGAGAAACTCTATGCTAAGCTAAGTAAGTGCTAGTCTTGGCTCGACAAGGTGCAATTCCTGGGGCATGTCGTTTTGAGTGACGGCATTCAGTGGATTCGACGAAAATCGAATCTATCAAAGACTGGCCGACATCGAAATCAGTTGCAGAAATAAGAAGCTTCTTGGGATTGGCTGGGTATTATTGACAGTTTGTCCAAGATTTCACCAGAGTAGCGGAACCCTTGACGAAGCTCACACGGAAGGAGGTGCCGTATGTTTGGTCGGAGGAGTGCACCCAGGCGTTCGAACTATTGAAACTGAAGTTGACCACGGCCCCAATCCTGACTGTGCTAAACAGCTTGGATAGCTTGGTTGTTCATAGTGATGCGTCGGGAAAAGGTTTATGCTATGTTTTAATGCAGCATGGTCGAGTGGTGGCTTACGCTTCTTATCAGCTGAAAACTCATGAGAAGAACTACCCCACGCATGACCTGGAGTTAGCGGCCGTTGTGTTCGCGTTAAAGATATGGAGGCATTACTTGCTAGGCGAAAGAGTGGAAGTGTACACGGATCACAAAAGTTTGAAATACATGTTCACTCAGAAGGAGCTGAATATGAGACAACGCCGGTGGTTGGAATTGATGGTAGACTACGATATTGATCTGCAGTATCATCCGGAAAAGGTGAACGTCGTTCCTGATGCTCTCAGTCGCAGGCCGTAAGCTGCGTTGCTGACTTGTCAGAAGGGGATTCTCGATGACCATCAGAGACTCGAGTTGGAGGTAGTTATACCGGGTGTGCTCGGACAGCTCTGGCAGTTGCAAGTTCAATCATTGCTTATAGATTGCATTAAAGCTGCACAGGCTGGAGACTCTCAGTTGCAGAAGTTCAGAGGGTTAGTTGAGGCTAGTTTGAGGATGGATTTGCAGATTCACGGAGATGGCTCTCTAAGATTTGGCAGTCGGCGGTGTGTTCCAAAGGGGGGTATTCGAGATGAAGTTCTAGCTGAGGCACACAGTTTCGCTTACTCGGTGCACCCAGGTGGCCCCAAGATGTACAGAGATCTGAGGCAACACTTCTGGTGGAATGAGATGAAGAGGGAGATTGCTCGCTTTGTCTCCAAGTGTCTGGTATGCCAACAGGTGAAAGCCGAGCATCAAAGAATCGCTGGGTTGTTTCAACCGCTTCCAGTGCCAGAGTGGAAATGGGAGCACATCACCATGGATTTTATGACGGCACTACCTCGAAGTACAAAGGGTAACAATGCTATCTGGGTTATTGTTGATCGTTTCACGAAGGAAGCACATTTCATACCTTTCCGAGTGGGACAAACGACAGAGTCGCTTGCGGAGAGATATATGCAGGAGATTGTGAGACCGCACGGGGTGCCCGTTAGTATTATGTCTGATCGAGACACCAGGTTCATTTCCCATTTCTGGAAGAGCCTACAGGAGAGTTTGGGCACGCGTCTCACGTTTAGTATGGCCTATCATCCGCAGACGGATGGGCAATCCGAGTGTACTATCAAGACACTCGAAGATATGCTGAGGGCATGCATGCTTGATTTTCAGGGTTCTTGGGAGGATCATCTCCATTTGGTAGAGTTTTCTTATAACAACAGCTACCAAGCTAGCATCCAGATGGCACCGTTCGAGACTCTATATGGACGGAAGTGTCGGTCCCCTCTTTGTTGGGATGACGTGGGTGAACGAAGGTTGTTGGGCCCTGAGCTTATAGTGCAGACAATGAGCAAAGTTCAGACGATCAGGTAACGTATCAATGCGGCTCAGGACCGACAGAAGAGTTGGGCAGATGCCGGTAGAAGGTCGTTGGAGTTTGGTATTTATGACCACGTATTTATGGAGATATCGCCCACTCGGTGAGTGATCAGATTTGGTAGTCGCGGGAAACTCAGTTCCTGATTCATCGGAATTTTTGAGGTGCTAGAGCGAATAGGAAAGGTGGCTTATCGACTTGCCTTGCCTCCATCGCTAGCTGGTGTGCACAATACTTTCCATATTTCTCAGTTGAGAATTTACGTTCAGGATGATAGCCATATCCTAAACCATTCAGAGTTAACGTTGGGCACCGATCTGTTTTACGAGGAGCAGCCTACCACCATTCTCGATCGTCGGGAAAAAGTGTTAAAGAACAAGGTCATTTCCTTGGTTCGAGTTTCTTTGGGTGGTCATTCTCCAGGAGACTCTATCTGGGAACGCGAGGAGGACATCCGTCAATTTTTCCGTACCTGTTTGAATAATGTTATTTGTTCCGTTGTTTTCGTTCTTTAAGTTCGAGAACGAAATTTTTGTAAGGGGGTAATGATGTAAATCTCCAGTTTCATGTATATTTTCCGTATATTTATTTATTATATTTTTCCAGATTTTTTCCTATTATTTTTGCACTTTTCATATATTTTTATATATTTTAATTATTATTATTTTTTCCAAAATCTAAACCCTAAACCTATCTAAACCCAACCTACCCCCACCCGACCTGAACCCAACCCGACCCGCTACCCCTTTTCTTCTTCTTCTTCTTCTTCTTTCCTTTTACTTTCCGGCATTTTCCCACGTCTCCCCTTCCTCGCGCCATCGCCGCAAGACCCGCGCCCACCTCCGCTCGACTTGTGCAACCTCTGCCTGACTCGCGCTCACGACGACCCAACAACCCACGTCCTCTCTTCCCCCAACGACTCTTTCCCCTTCTTGTGCTGCCTCTGTGAGACCCACGCCAACTCGTCACCAATGGTCGCATGATCTGCATGCCGACCCCTATGATCTCCTCAACCTTGATCTCTCAACCGAGCCCCCTCTCACTCCTTATCCCATCTTTCTCACTCCCCCTCGTCCTCACTCATCATCACCGATAACCCCACCAAAATCCCCAGCTCCTTCTTCTTCAGCTCGAGCTCACCACCAACATGAACCCATCACCGCATCGCCATCTCCCTCAACCTCCAGAGACCAACTTGAACCCCGCTGCAACCACTACCTCACTGGCGAGCCCTGAGCACCGCCACCAAGTTCCAACTTCTTTGAGCATCTCCCTGTCTCCAAGTTCTTGTCGTCCGCTGCCTTTGCCAGTCAAACTCATCTCCTTCACCGGCAGCCAACCCCACTAGACAACCCGAGCTCCAACATCTCTACCGTTATCGACCCACCACCGTAGCCATCATCTCCATCGACCCACCGAGCTCCCCAAGCCTTCAAGCCAAGCTGAGAACTCCACTACATCCCACCTCGCTACAACCGCCATCGGAGCTCGATGCCACCATCCTCGTCATCACCGCCATACCATCCTCCTTCTCCGACCACGAGAATCCCCACAGCTAGCCCGCACCCACCACCCAAGCCAAGATCCTCAACCTCGACCCACGCAGCATCTTCATCATCGCCTCGTCCAACCACCGACCAAACTCCAGACCGAGCCAAGTCCCCTTATCTCTCAAACCAAGATCATCGCAGCCTTGCCACTGCTGCCGTGTTATATTCATCGCTGCCGTGTTGCCGTCGTCATCGGTGCTATCATCAAAGGAAAGTGAAACTCCTCACTTGCTACTCATGCTATCGTATTATATTATAACGAGTAATCTAAATTATGAACACATTTATATATTATATCGTATAGTCGTTACAATTTATTTACACTCGTAGTTATGATGGTTGGAAAACGATCGAGTTGATAATGCGTATTATTATTGAGTAGAGCCCAGAAGAATTAATTACCGTTTGTTTGGTTGAAGGAAAATGAAGTATCGATCGTGACATATATATATACTTTGCAAGTGTTTGATACACTATCCTAATGAAAACCCCATTTCAAAATGGCTGAATTTATGGCCCATAAATCCCTTTAATGATAATAAATAACTTTTAAGAATTTGAGAGAAAAATATTGACTTCATCACTATGAAATGATACCTCTGTCTAGTTACGTCAAATCTGAAATTTTACCGCGTATGTTGCCTTATTAAAATCATTGTAAATTAAATACAAATTAAAACCTGATGTTCTATGGTTCATATCGAATCCAATTTGATAAAATAGAACCCTCTAAAGTTTACTCTTCAATACTGATAGGCCACTGTAATGAGAATTGACTGGGAACGCGGCTCTGGACTGCAGTCTGGGGCAGCATTCCTCGAGAATACCTGAATTTAAGCGTTTGTACATCCCTACATAAAACTGAAAATGTGCGTAGTTCTATATGGTTGCATATAAAATTTAGTTAGCTAACACATGAATCTATTCCCGTTCAGTTTCACAGTCGTTTGATATTTTTTTTGTATTTTATAATGTCGACGTGTTCTGCAGTGACATTTCTTTTACCTTCACACTTAACAGGATATATCTTCTAGTACAGGAAGGATATTATTAATCCGTTTGATGCGTTGGAAACCTAACAGATAGAAATAGATTTTATTCAACTGGGAAAACACTTGAATCTAAACACAATCCCCAGTAAACCGTGCGCGAAGTTGGACTTCCAGTTCTGAAACTGGAATTCCAGCAATTGATTGCTGATTTAAAATAATGATAAGTCCCTAATCTGAAATTCTGTTGACATGAAACCAATTTTACCGTTTAGATAATCAATTATACATCATACACCTTTTATATTGTTTTGGTCGATTCTATACGTGTGATTTATAGTGAATTTTGCAAGTCATTTGGCGTTGGCTGTCATAATTTAGTGAATATCTGGTCAGTGCATTTCTACCTATTTTTGTATTTGCTTTATACCTTCTGCATAGTGATCATTGTTATGTCGAAAATATCACGCATTTGATATGACATTTTCCTTACTATTCTTAAATATCTAAAGGTATTTATTATAAATATGACACATATGAGGGTTTATCTGTAAAAATACTATTTTCATATATTTATATATTATAATTAACATTATGAAGGAAAATGTATGCATATAATATAATATTTTGATAATTTAAATATGCATATCATATTAAATATCCTTAATCAATATTCTTAAAATATAATATCAGATAAAATGGTTAGGATAATATCTCAAAAATACCAAATATTACTAACATTATTTGTTGAGATATTGTGCAGAAATTACATCAGGACTGGAATCAAAGAAATCTGAGATATCGAGATCAAATCTGCCGAAATATTAAAATAAATTGAAGAAATCAATTATGGCAGAGACTTAGAGAAGATTTCCAAACTCCAGATATCGAAAAGATCACCACATGTCAACTAGAAGAAGCTCCAGAAATTTGCATCCAAGACTGTTAGTTATATATATGCCCTAGAGGCCATTACTATATATGAGATGTATATTGTAGTGGATGCTTGGACATATATAGGGAGGACTTTCTTGCTCGACATGATAGTATGCTATTTGGTTACTCTTTACCTTAACGTGTACACTGATTGTCTCTCTGTTACATGTTGGTAAAGCCCTTAGGATGTGTGCTTGACTACCAGGACTATGATGCATATCATACTAGTGGGGCTATGGTAGTCCATAAGTACATCCTTTAAGGTCCCTAGTAATGGGTGTATCGAGACGGTGCATCGATATACCAGAGTAGACTAGTGTATAGCTTCTCGACCCATATAGATGGGCGATGGATGATCCCATATCCATTGGTGTTTGATATCAGAGATGATATACGGGTACTCAGTGGAGACTGGGTACACTGGACGGACTCGCCGAGAACTCCCAGATGGTATTATACTTCACGTCAGATGGCAGTTCTCTGGTGACACTGGTACAAGTTAGTCTGTAGACCCGAGATCGTCATAGAGTCTTGTGTGATTCCCACTGTGCTTTGATTTCCACCTTACCACGTCCAAGAGGGCTGTTCCCTGATTAAAAATCAGGAGAAGCATCAGAAGAGGCATCACATGCTCACACGTGACCAGTTGTCACGTGACGTTTAAAGCAGCGGCAAAAAGCACATTCATCCCCTGATCAGAAATCAAGAAAAAGCTCCATAAGAGGCATCACGTGCTCACACGTGACCAGTGGTCACGTGTTGGCACGTGATGGTTAAGCAGCGGCCAGAGAACAGAGCGCAGAAGAAGAGAAGCCCATACCAGGGGTCACGTGCCTACATGTGACCAGGGGTCATGTAGCCACACGTGACTGGCTTTAAGAGCCTGATTCTTTAACAGAATTAAATTCTGAGGACAAGTATTTCAAATCTTTCCAAAATGAAGAAGGATTATCTGAAACCGTTGGATCAAGAATCTAAAGGTGATTAAATATCACCAATTTATGGAAAAATCTTGGACTTGGAAAGATTTCCCCCTAAATCTAACCGAAATAACAAGGGGATATCTTTGGATTTAAAATCCAATAGTGAATAAAATTCACCTAAAAATCTAAAGGCCCAGATTAATGATGAAGATAAATCAAATCTCCCAATGAATAAATCAAATCTCTCAATGAGAGATTTACTAAGCAGATTGATTCTTTTCCTTCTCCTATAAATAGAAGCCAAGAAAAGAAGAGAGGGACCTCTACTTCTGGACTTTTTTTGAGCCCTTTGGATCTTTTCTTTTGATACATAGAGAGAGAGATACATGGCCTTTGATTCTCTGCAAAAGGAAAACCCTAGGTAAAAGAAAGAAAGGGAGGCTTAAAAGGAGAATTTAATTCTCAAAAGAGTTTAACTCTTATATAAAGAAAAGAACTTAGTTCTTTCTCTGATGGAGGATCTGTAAAGTGCACATCTCCCCATGAATTGAGAATTTAATTCTCATTGGGTTGAGATCCTGCCATGCAGATCTAAAACACAGAGGAGGAACTGAGTTTTGAGAACTGGGTTTAACCCTATTAATTCTTAAAAGATGAACAGATCTTTAAAACATGCAGAGTCACGTGCTACCACGTGACCCCTGCAAAGATCCATAGAAAGAGCTCTGAAGTAAACACCTCACGTGTTACCACGTGACTCCTGCGAAGATCCATAAAAGAGAACTGTAAGGCAATGCCTCACGTGCCCCACGTGATCTCTAAAGCACACAAAAGAAAAAGAAACAGAAAAGAGCTCTAAGGCACCCTCACGTGTCGACACGTGACCCCTAATGAACATTCTAACAGATCAAAGCGCAGGCCTCCATCACGTGCCCACACGTGATGGCTTTCAGAATTAAAAGTGTTAAACACTTATCTGTAGAACAAAATAAAGGGAAGAAGGGCACTCTCACGCGTTACCACGTGACCCCTCTTGCCTCAGTGTTTAACACTAAATTGAAACTTCTGTATCCAGTGTTTAACACTGATTTGCCTTAGTGTTAAACACTAATTTGGAATCTCTATTTCCAGTGTTTAACACTGATTTGCCTAGTGTTTAACACTAATTTGAAAACTCTGTTCCCAGTGTTCAACACTGATTATCTTTTAGTGTTTAACACTAATTTATCAATCTTATTCCCAGTGTTTAACACTGCTGGTCTCTAGTGTTTAACACTAGCTTTAGCCCAACTGGCTAAGTTTCCAGAGGCAAAGCCTCTCCTTTAATGAACCGACAGAGGGCCGATATCCCAAACATAATTGGACTTAGCCCAAGCTGGCCATAAGTCCTCAATTCAAACTTAACTGGGCCAATGGGCTCATAATATAATGATTGATCTTAGTTTCCAAATTGGACTATAGATCACTTAATCTACCTTGGTTCAAGGGTACATCTCTTCACTCCTTTGATATTTGTCATTGTAATTCCTCAACGTCTTCAAAGAGGTGACGGGTCCCGATGACCACACATTGATACGGACTGTGGGGTCCTTAAACTCATGGACTATGAGGTCCTTAACCTTGACCGTAATGTCTTAAAACTAACGCCGGACTGTGGGGTCCTTAAACCCTCGGACTATGACGTCCTTAACCTTGACCAGAATGTCTTAAAACTAACAACGGACTATGACGTCTTTAACCTTGACCGTGATGTCTTAAAACTAATGCCGGACTGTGGAGTCCTTAAATCCACGGACTATGATGTCCTTAACCTTGACCGCAATGTCTTAAAACTAACATTGGACCGCAATGTCCTTAAACTACCTATTGATCGCAATGTCACTAAACTAAACAACATGGCTCCCCTAATTGCTCTCTTGTTGGATCTAAACGATCCCGTTAAGTTGATCTTAGTCTAAAAACTAGACTAATGTATCCTTAACAAACGTTTAAGTCGATCTTAGTCTTAAGCGAGGCTAACGTATCCTTAAACCCAAACCCCCAAACCCAAATCTAAGATAATATGGATTTGGACTAGTCCACGCCCTACCGGCGACGACATAACTCAGTCTCCGTATATAATCCACGGGCAATCAAACACAAATCGAACACACACGACATGAAGTGACCATCTGGAGAAGGAGAAAGTTGTTACCGCAATGCGGTAGCGTAATTAACTGCAGGGGCTTGCGCCTGCAGGGAAGAGCGTCCCCACAATCAAAAACCCTTCAAGCGAGGGGGAATCTGACGAAGTCTGCTATATCGGACGCATCCGTTTAAACCTTCGATACATGGTGCCATAAATCAACTTGGCATCTTCGGAGAGGTAGACGGATAGCACCTATTAGCATCTGCCCCGAATTTCAGGCAAGACTCCCGTCGTGCCGTCCTTCGGAGGGGAATAGATTTTGGCACGCCCGGTGGGACCTTTTCCTCTTTCCACTCCACACTTCGTGTGTCGTGATTCGCGAACTAATCGCGGTTCGCTAATGGTTGCCCTTGGGTTTCGAAGTACTAAGACTTGGTGTTTCGTTTGCTGCAGAAAGCAAAAGGATTAATGGCTGACAACTGCTCGAACTGCTCCAACTACAAATGCAACCGACGCTCCGCCTCACCTCGAGGTGTAGCATATGGACCGCAGGTTGCTTCCCTATTCACTATGCCTGTAAAGCAAGTGACTCAAGCTACCACCGGTCTATTCTTTGGGACCATGCTCCCGCCGGTAAACATTGACATCCCAATGTCCGTACCGGAAGCGTCAAAGAAATCGGTTTTTGATCGACTTGCTACTCCTACGGCCCCTCTCAGCGGGTCATCCAACTCCTCGGTCTTCACTAGACTGAGCCTGAACTCCAAAAGGCCCGCCAAGAAGCCCGTGATACCTGAGAAGGCCATCCTAAAGTGGACAGCTGCTCCCAGAGTCGTCAAGGCGGCTTCTCCTCCCAGAGGGTCGGTCTTCGCGAGATTTACTACCCCCATTCCTGCTCCCGCTCAGAGATCTATAGCTTCTCAACGAACGTCAGTCTTCGAAAGGCTGACACCAGCAGCAGCCCCTCCCCAGAACAGGGGCAAGACGAAGTCGTCGCTGAATCAATCCCAACAACCCGCCATGCCCGATGTCTCCATTGGCACCGGATAAGGAAGACTGGGGGCAACTCCCCCTCCGGACTATCTCCACCTGCTCCAACGGTGGAAATTGAGGTTGCTATTCCAACCGGGAACAGCTTCGAGCTGCTGAACAGGGTACGCAGAAATTCGCCAACTGTGGTTCTCAAAAGAGCCCCTCCACCTGCGGAGAATGGTATAGAGACAAAGCCGGAGCAGCCTCCTCAACGGCTCTCCTCCAAAATTTATAAGGTCTGGCGACGAGTACAGGACTCGGTAATCATTCAAGATCACTCTCGCCGGCAGAAGAGGGCGAAGGTTCAGGAAGAAAAGAACTGTCATGTCAAACAACAAAGGACAACAACAGCTTGGGTGCCCGCTGCAACGGCTCCCTCCACGTCGACTGCTCAAAAGAGAAGAAGGCCGGAGAAAGTCCCCACTCCTGTAGCAAATGTCAAAGACAGTAAGCCTAAACGCCCTAAGTCTGGGGGCATAATGGTGCATACCGTCTACATGGCGTCTGGTAAAGAGGATAGCCGTGCATCCACAGGTCATAGACCGCTTACACGGTCAGTGACCAAAGCTCAGGAGCAACAGCAGAAGCTCCAAGAAATGATGAACGCGATGGCCGCACTCACTGGGCCGAAAGAAAGCCCCGAAGCGTCATCTGATCAACGCCAGGAACAAGAAACTGACGTTGAATTCCTTCGCAGGATATTAGAGAAGAAGGATAAAGAGGCTGCTGAACAAGCAGCCAACATACAGCGAATGGCCCTCCTGTTTCAGGATATGGTGGGAATGATGATCCAACAAGATTCTCCTGCTGAAGATCCTCCAATCGTTCTCGAAGACGACAGGGGAGAAACGTCAAATCCTCCACCCGCTCTGTCAATAGCCAAGGAGGAGACAATCTCCAAAGCTGACCTAAACGAATATATAGCTCAGCAGATATGGGTTCACCAGGCGACTGAGGCAGCTGGTCAAGTTGTCAGAACAGGGCGACCATATCCGAGCTGGTATGACCAGATCAAGTACCCGCCGGGCTATACAATACCGAAATTTCATGTCTATAAGGGGACGGGCAATCCCCACCAGCACGTTGCCCAGTTCAGGGCTCTTTGCGGCAACACCGGCGGTGATGATAAATTGTTGCTTCGCCAGTTCATCGGTAGCTTGTCAGAAATGGCGTTCGAGTAGTACTCTGAGCTCCCAAATGACTCTATTAAAACATTTGCGGAGATGGAGCTGCTGTTTACCCAGCGTTTCGCAAGCGCCAGTGAACGTACCCCGATAACGGCATTGATTAATGCCAGGGTGAAACCAGGTGAGGCGTGGGTCAAGTACGCTATACGCTGGCGAAACTTGTGGTCAAAATGCGAACAACGCATTGAGGAGGCGCCCGCGGTGGGCATGTTCGTGGGTACCTTAGATCCTCATGCAACTATCTCACAGTTCATGATGTTCTTTAAGCCAACCACGTTTCAAGATTTGATCGACAAGTTGGCCCAGATGGACCAGATGGGTCACAGACCGTCTCCCCCGAAGCCAGAACCTCGGAATGACAAGGGTAAAGGGAAGGCAACCTTCGTTGCGAACGCTCAGCAGCAACCCAGTGCCCCAAAGTTGGCGGATCAACTGGAAGAAAGACGACGGTATTACAATGAGAAAATGAAGCGCCCCTACTCATTCCCGCGGGATAAGACAAAGAGGCTATTCGAGCTGGCAATACGCAACAGGCTTATCAACTTGCCAAATCCAAGGCGACCGCCGCAACCCAGTGAGGTGAATAACCCCAACTACTGCCCTTACCATCAAACGGTAAGCCATCCGATTGAGGATTGCATCGTCTTCAAAGGATGGATTGAAGATCAATACCTACAGGGCAAGTTTGCACTGTCCGAGAAGTGGAAGGTGAACCCGCCAAAACCGCACACTGCTAAGAAGACGGACACACCGGGGGCAACTTGTTCTTTCATTGAAGAAGCTCCATGGGAAATCGTGCTTTCAGAAAAAACCAAGAGGATGCTGAACGATCTTAAAACATGCCCGGCGATCAAGTGGAAGAACCCGCTGGAACCCCAGATAATTGAAGGGATGCTGAAGCCGCGCCCAACTCCGAAGATAAGTGGTGATCGCCTGAGCACTCACAACCAGCCGTCGAAATCTTCAAAGAAAAAGAAGAAGAAATCTAAGAAGCCCGTGAAGCCGGGTGACAAGCGCACGGACTTACAGAAACAGATTGATGCGCTGGAAGAGTACAATCAAAAGGCGCGGACTCCCATTACACTCCAAGAATTCCTCAACCACGTCTTTCAGGAGGAAGATAATGGAGAAAGCTCGTCAGATGAATCCGAGGAATATGTGGCGAGTTGTCATATGATCTCCCACTTGTTTACAGATGATGAAAAAACTCCTGGCACTGAGAAACTGGGGGCACAGCCTGAACCAGAACTTGTGTGGCTGACAGACGAAATGATCGACGCCTTTCTAGACGAGATTCGTTTGAAAAGTAAAGCCGATCGGGAGCGTGAGACGGCCGCATCCGAAGGAGCCAAACGCGAGCGGCTAAGCGAAAAAGTCGAAGCACTTCCGCCAGATCGAAAGACACCCGACGCGGATAAAAACATATTCAAGACGAGGAAAAGGTTTGCCAAAGCCATGTCAATGAGAATGAAACTACCACCCTCGGAAGAAAACACGCTCGATGGGGCGGAAAGGCACCCTAATTACTGCTCATATCATCGGAAGATTTCACACCCCACCGAGGAGTGCAACGCTTTTAAAACATGGTGGCAGGGATATGTTGCTCATCGGCAACATTTTAAGCGAATGAAACGCAGAACTCGTCGGGAGCAGAGAAGTACGGCCGAAGGACATGATAGAACTACCGGTAACTGTTACACGGTCAACGCTGGGGGATCGCAAGTGCTCACATTCGGAAGCGATTCTGACGAGGAGCTGGCTCTTAGCCCCCTCTTTAAAGAGTCTACCATGGAGAAAGAAGAAGAACCAGAGGCCTGCGAAAACATTCAGTTGCGCAATCGCACGCTCCCGGAAAAGAATCTCGGACCCGTAACTAGAAAAGATAAGGAAAAGGAAAAGGTCGCTGAGGATATCGCCTTAGATGACCAAGTTATGAAAGAGCTAACTGCCAAGGATCCGCCTAAGAAAAGTAAGGTGGACTACAACATCCTAGCGCACCTGAGGAAGCTACCCTTGCAGCTCAGATTCTCGACGCCCTCCTGTTATCAAAGGAAGTGAGAGATTCATTAATCAAGGCGCTACGGGAGCCCGAACAATTCCAAGCCTTCCTCGCCGAAAAAAGGATGAAGGATGAACTGGAAGAAGTGCACACGGCCGATCACTTTCGGTGACGAAGAACTTCTCCTTGGGACGTGCGAACACAATCGCCCCCTTTATGTCTCAGGATACTGCCACGATATAAAGATAGGAAAAATCTTGGCCGGCAATGGATCCTCCGTTAATCTCCTCAATGTGCGGGTGTTAAAAGAAATCTGCATAAGCGTCCAGCACCTTGCTCGGGACAAGATCACCATCTCCGGGTTTGACTCCCAATCATCAAGAACTCTTGGGTCTGTGATACTGACGCTACGCTTTGGGCTACTCGTCACGGACATTAAGTTCCACGTCATAGACGCCAAGACATGCTACAATGCTCTGCTCGGCCGACCATGGTTACACGAGTATACTATCATCCCTTCTACACAGCATCAGTGTATGAAATACTTTAAGGATGGTCTCGAGTATACCGTGACGGGAGAACTGAACCCGTTCTCTGTGAACGAAGTCCGCAAATATGAAGATGCCAAATACTTTTTACCGGATTTCGAAGACACGGAGAGGTGTCACAAGCCGGAGAACAAAGCTAATGCCACCATCCCTGTCTTCGGCAGTGATACCGAGGAGGAAGAGGAGATGATTTATTCGGGTCCACCCCAACACAACAAGCCAGGACCGTCCGCTCCCACGTTGATCTTTGGCAGCGATTCGGAAGATGAAGTCCATGCTATATTCTCTGCTCGACCTTCAATACAGACATCCGCTGATGAAGAGCAGAGTCTACAAGTTGCCATGGTGCCGCTTAAACATCATAAAGAACTTGATACGCTCGATACCTACAGCATAGAGGAGCTGCGGACGTTCCATGTCCCTCCCAGGGGAGAAGGCGAAAAGGCAATTCTATTCTACCGCTCTGAAGAAACCAAAGTGGAGAAAGAAATCTGGCACGGTATGGATCCTACGCTTGATAGGCTTCAGCCCATCTGTCTGCCCAGATATTATACAGAGGGCTTGAAGAGGTTGCTGAAGCGCCAGGGGATATCCTTCAAACAGACCGCTCGAAAAGCCAAATTCTATGACGGAGTCTGGAACGTCCTCGGGACTCAGCACAAGTTGCCTAATGGGAGAATGGAAACAATCGGGCTCGGATACATTCGGTCCAAGAAACGAGAACTACTCCACGGTTGCTACGTCGTGCATGACTTCGATGAAGAAGCGGATGCTCAATGGGAAGAAGCTAATCCTGAACCAGTAAAAGTTCTTGATGCAAAAGTGACCAGTCCGTCGTTCGAAGAGCAAATGGACAAGCTTGTAAGGGAAGCTGGTCAAAAAGTCCGAGACGATCATAACCGCGAAATGGCCATCTACGAGAAAGCCAAAACACAACGCCTCCTCCAACAGGCTGTGAAAGATGAAAATGCCGCTCCCTGTCAACCTGTTATAAAAAAGGCACGACGCAGAGGCAGAAATAAGTCGAGAGGCGAAAAAGGCGCCCAACAGCAACAAAGCGGGACTAAGAAGCCGCGCAAGCGGGAATCAAGCGGTTCCGATCTATCCCTCATAAGGAAAATGGGTCGGGCATACTCTTTTCCTCGGGACAAGACAAAGAAAATACTTGACGTCGCTCTAAAACATCAGATGCTTACGCTGCCGGAGTCTAAACACCCCGAACAAGCAGACGAAGTTCCTCACCCAAACTATTGCTCTTATCACCGAGTAATAGGGCTTCCTCTCGAAGACTGCTTCACCTTCAAGAACTGGGTCGAAGACTAGTACCAGCAAGGCAGGTTGGCTCTATCCAGCAGCTGGAGGATAATGCCGCCACAAAAGCACGAACCCAAAGCCACAAGAGCAGAACCAGATCCATATCGGTCTTGCAAGCGAGCTCATACCTGTCGTGTGGTAACGATATCAAAAGAAGAGCCCGAGAATATGGCTGACTTTCCCTGGTGCTTCGAAAACGATGACGACGAGATAATCCCAGAATTTCCACCAGCGCCGAAAGAGCTGGAAGATGGCATACATACTACTGCAGACAACCTCAAGAAGATTGAGTTGGGGACGCCAAACGACCCGCGACCGACATTCGTTAGCGAGTTGCTATCTGAAGAAAGGGTGGCCGCGTTAAAAGACGTGCTTATGCAGCATAGAGATTGCTTCGCATGGAACTATTACGAAATGCCGGGACTAGATCCAGAAATTGCTGTGCACAGATTGGCGATATCTCCGGACATCAAACCGGTCAAACAGGCGCCGGGAAGAATGCGGCTTGAGCTTGAGATGAGTATCAACGCCGAAGTCAAAAAGCTGATCGATTCTGGGTTTATCCAAGAAGTTCAATATCCTGACTGGATCGCCAACATCGTCCCGGTAATGAAGAAAAATGGGATAGTGCGCATATGCGTGGACTTCCGGGATCTCAATAAAGCTTGCCTGAAGGACGATTTCCCAGTACCGGTAACCGAGCTGATGATAGATAACACATCCACTCACGAGGTTTTCTCTTTCATGGACGGCTCATCAGGGTATAATCAGATAAAGATGCATCCCGAAGACCAAAGGCATACCACTTTTCGGACTCCTTTGGGTATATTCTGCTACAAGGTGATGCCCTTTGGTCTAAAGAACGCCGGTGCCACCTATCAGAGGGCTATGACGAAGATCTTCGATGACTTCATACATGAAATCGTCGAATGCTATATCGACGACCTCGTCGTGAAAAGCAAATCATACGAGGAACATTTCGAGCATCTGAAGACCGTATTTCAATGCCTTCGGCGATACAACTTGAAGATGAACCCTCTCAAATGCGCGTTCGGGGTGTCTTCAGGCAAATTCCTAGGATTCATTGTCCGGCACCGAGGCATTGAGATAGATCCGTCGAAGATCAAGGCGATCATGGAAATGCCACCGCCAAGGACTCTCAAACAATTGCGGTCTCTCCAGGGGAAGCTCGCGTACATCCGGCGATTTATAGCCAACCTTTCAGGCAAATACCGCCCCTACAGTCACCTGATGAAGAAGGGAACCCCATTCGTCTGGGACCAAAAATGCCAAAGCGCGCTAGACGAGATCAAGCAATACCTGCAGAACCCGCCAGTGTTGGCTGCTCCGGTCAAGGGAAAGCCCCTCATTCTTTATACGACCGCCCTCGAAGGTTCCTTAGGCGCATTATGGGCGTAAGAGAACGATCAAGGGAAAGAAAGAGCACTCTACTATTTAAGTCGAGTTCTACTGGGGGTAGAAGGCAACTACTCCCCCATTGAAAAACACTGCCTGGCGTTGATCTTTGCGATAACCAAGCTCAGTCACTATGCGTTGGCACATGAAGTCCGTCTCATATCGAAGGTGGACCCCCTTAAGTATTTAATGTCGAAGGCCATACTGGCTGGACGACTCGCTAAATGGGCCCTGCTCTTGATGGAGTTCTCGATAACCTATCGACTCTCAAGGCAGTGAAAGGCCAGGCCATCGCCGACTTCCTCGCTGAGCATCCGATACCTGCTGATTCTCCTTTGAATTGTGAGCTGCCAGACGAACATGCGTTTGACGCGATCGACGGCGGTGATACCCGATGGGAACTTTATTTCGATGGGGCATCTTCCATGAAGAAGCGCAAACAAAGTACGCCCATAATCAAATCGGGGGTAGGCCTTATCTTCGTAACTCCACAAGGAGGAATAATGCGCTTCGCTTTCTCCTTAACAGAATCGAGGACGAACAATGAAGCCGAATACGAGGCTTTGATAGCAGGCCTCAAAATCGCCGTCGACATGGGAATTGAAAACCTCCTCATATACGGAGATTCCCAACTGGTCATTAGTCAAGTAAACGGCGACTACTAGACATGCAAGCCAGAGCTGGTGAAGTATGGAGAGAGAGTACAGCAACTGCTGACTCAAATCCCTTCCTGCACTTTGGAAAACATACCGCGCACGGAAAATAGCAAAGCGGATGCATTAGCCAAGCTCGCTAAAGAATTGGCTGACGAGAACCTCGATGACGTCAGAATTGTAGTAAAATTGCATGATGGAACCCATTCCAAGGCCCAAAAAAGGGAAGACATTGGAAATCAGGAAAAGGAGCGATTTCCAAGGCGCCTTCTCTGCATCTAATGCCATGCACAGAAATATGGCATGAAAAATTGAATAGCCCCATAAAAGGCCCCTCACGTGTGGAGCACGTGAGCACCATGCTTGGTGTGTACTAGAAAGTGAAATAGTGCCCTGCACGTTAAAAACATCAACAACAACAATAGCAAAATGACAAAATCCAAAAAAAAGAGGGCATGCAAACACAGAAAGACACGATAAGATTTATCATTCATGCTTTAAAAGGTTCATACAAAATAAAAAGAAAACGTTTACAACGGTAAGACCTCGGACGCGGGGCATGGATTGAGAAACTCGAACGTAACTTTGTCCAAGATCTTCCAGGCATTTCGAACCATCCTAGTATGTTTCATCTCGCGGTCGCAAGCATCGGGGTCCTCGCGAATGTCCTCCACCCTCCGATAGGCAGCAAGTATAGCCGACTGCTGAAACGCCTGGTGCAAGAGATCAATGAGGTTGTCACGCCTTCTTTTCGAGATTAGGCTCATCAGATACACCGAATGTATCTTATCCTCGGCAGCGTCCAATGCCCCGAGCGGTACACCGGTGCAGAAGAGAGGAAGCGCCTCCCAGATCGCCAGCACGATGAGTCTCAGAAGAGAAGAGCGACGGGGAAGTAGCCGATGGTTATACCCGTCAAAACGGCTCATGATCTCAGCGCATTGAGCGTTGGTGAACTCCTAATTCTGGCTGTGGCCCAGCGCGCGAATATTCCCGTAAGAAATAATTTCGTCAAGATCATACAAATGGGCATCCATGACACCTGAAATAACGATCATGAAAAATTCATTACAAACTTGTTCCTCTCGGATGTGAAAGAGACAATCCAGGGCAAGAAAACCCTAAGAAGCCTCCATGGAAAGAATTTAGTTCCTCATAGGAATTAAATTCCTTCTTAAAAAAGGAATTAAATTCCCAAAAAGTTTGTTTTCCCAGAGCTAGAGCTCCTTGAGGATGGATTTAAATTTCATGGAAGGGACAACTGTCACCATCATCTCCCTAAAGATCATGTGAACCCTAAAAGATCTACCGTTCGAAGATTAAGTGGTTTTCTATTTTTTTGTTGATGAACTTGAAGGAAATGGGTTTATGTTAAAAGGGTGAAACCCTAGATGTGGATTTAAAATCCAGAGAATGTTATGAAAGTTTTTCGTTCGCTCAAGATGATTACCTGAGGAGAAGAAATTGGTTAACAGAGTTAAACTCTGAAAATTTTTCAAGGCAGAGAACTAAGCTCTGGAAACGAGAATTAAATTCTCAAGGAAAAAGTTGCAAGGAAGAAGACAAGTAAGAGTGGAGGCGCTTCTAAAGAGACCCCTATATTTATAGGATGTGATAAAAACGTTTGATCTACCCTACTCCCAGAGTAGATCCGACGGTCACAAAAGTGACAGCGTTGTACTCACGTGCAGACACGTGAGAACAATGCTGTGGGGGCATTTGTTCCCTGATTAAAAATCAGGAGAAGCTTTACGTGCTCACACGTGACCAGTTGTCACGTGTTGGCACGTGACGTTTAAAGCAGCGGCAAAAAGCACATTCACCCCCTGATCAGAAATCAAGAAAAAAGCTCCAAAAGAGGCATCACGTGCTCACACGTAACCAGTGGTCACGTGTTGGCACGTGATGGTTAAGCAGCGGCCAGAGAACAGAGCGCAGAAGAAGAGAAGCCCATACCAGGGGTCACGTGCCTACAAGTGACCAGGGGTCACATGGCCACACGTGACCGGCTTTAAGAGCCTGATTCTTTAACAGAATTAAATTCTGAGGACAAGTCTGTTTTCCCTAATCAGAGCAAAGCTCTGTTTGAATTTCAAAATTCAAAATTCGAAGCAACGCTTCAAATTCTTTGCGCTGCGCGCAACGCGCCACGTGTCGAAAGCTGATACGCCAGCGCAACGCCCAAGGCAGCACCACCAATCAGAGCAAAGCTCTATTTAAAACAAAATTAAAGGAAGCAACGCTTCAGTTGCGCAAGCGCTGCGCTGCGCGACACGTGCGCGACACGTGTCAGCGCAAGCGCAGATGCGCTGCGCTGTGCGCTACGCGACATGTGTCAGCGCAGTTGCGCTGCGCGACACGTGTCAGCACAGTTGTGCTGCGCTGTGCGCTGCACGACACGTGTCACGTGCTGGGGGATTTGCGCCAAACAGAATTAAAATTTTAAAGAAATCTTTCTGTTCTTGTTAAAACAAGAAGATATTCTTCTGTAAAACAGAAGCTCTTGGATCAAATATCCAACGGTGGGAAAAATTCCCCAAATCTTTCAGAGAAAGATCTCTTTAACAAATTTAACTAATTAATGGGCACTATATAAAGGCCCCTAGACCCCAATTCAGAGGGCATAAAATCATCAACATCATCATTGAGAACTCTGAAGAATTGGAGAGAATTCCTCAAGAACAAAAAGGTAAAAATCTTTAGAAAAAGAGAAAATTCTCTTAAAAACAGATCATTGATCTGAGAACAAGATCATTGATCTTCAATATAAAAATAAAATAAAAAATAATAATAGTGCCTTGCGACCGGCTTTAAGAGCCTGATTCTTTAACAGAATTAAATTCTGAGGACAAGTCTGTTTTCCCTAATCAGAGCAAAGCTCTGTTTGAATTTCAAAATTCAAAATTCGAAGCAACGCTTCAAATTCTTTGCGCTGCGCGCAACGCGCCACGTGTCGAAAGCTGATACGCCAGCGCAGCGCCCAAGGCAGCACCACCAATCAGAGCAAAGCTCTATTTAAAACAAAATTAAAGGAAGCAACGCTTCAGTTGCGCAAGCGCTGCGCTGCGCGACACGTGCGCGACACGTGTCAGCGCAAGCGCAGATGCGCTGCGCTGTGCGCTACGCGACATGTGTCAGCGCAGTTGCGCTGCGCGACACGTGTCAGCACAGTTGTGCTGCGCTGTGCGCTGCGCGACACGTGTCACGTGCTGGGGGATTTGCGCCAAACAGAATTAAAATTTTAAAGAAATCTTTCTGTTCTTGTTAAAACAAGAAGATTTTCTTCTGTAAAACAGAAGCTCTTGGATCAAATATCCAACGGTGGGAAAAATTCCCCAAATCTTTCAGAGAAAGATCTCTTTAACAAATTTAACTAATTAATGGGCACTATATAAAGGCCCCTAGACCCCAATTCAGAGGGCATAAAATCATCAACATCATCATTGAGAACTCTGAAGAATTGGAGAGAATTCCTCAAGAACAAAAAGGTAAAAACCTTTAGAAAAAGAGAAAATTCTCTTAAAAACAGATCATTGATCTGAGAACAAGATCATTGATCTTCAATATAAAAATAAAATAAAAAATAATAATAGTGCCTTGCACTTTCTTATGAACCATTGGTTCTTTAAAAACAAGAAAAACTTGTTTTCTTCGATTTAAAATCGATCAAAAGATAAAACAGTGCTCTGCACTTGCAAAAATTCCACTATTGCGCTCCTGTGTTGGCGCAAGCCACCAGGGAGCGTCACGTGTCAGCAGCGCAACAGCGCAGCGCACTGACACAGCGCACTGCGCTGTTGCGCTTGTGCTCACAAGAGTGTGACACGTGTCACCACCACATGCGCTTGCACTCGTTAATTGGCGCAAAGCGCCTGACAAGCCACATGGGGCACTGTCAGAATATTTAATGCTCTGCATTATTACAGAAAAGAGACAGAACCCAATTAAAAGGCCTAGCAGGCATAAACAAAAAATGCCATGCATTTAAAAAAGGGCAGAGCCCAATTAAAAGGTCTTTTAGTCCAAAGGAAAATGCAGTACATTATTTAAAAAGGGCAGAGTCCAAACAAAGGCCTAACAGGCCAAATACAAATAAAAATGTTGAACATTTTCAACTGGACTTAGCCCAATCATGGCCGTAAGTCCTCAAAATTAAATTGACCGAGCACAACTGCTCTCTTAAATCAATTTACATCCGGTTCAAGGGTACATCTCCGAACTCCTCTGACACCTATCGTTGTAATCCTTCAACGACGTCAGAGAGGTGACGGGTCCCGACAACCACACATCAACATGGACTGCGGGGTCCTTAAACTCGTGGACTTATGCGTCCTTAAACTAAGATATGGACTGTGGGGTCCTTAAACCCACGGACTTATGCGTCCTTAAAACTACCATGGACCCCCACGTCCCTAAACTGGAATATGGACCACCACGTCCCTAAACTGGAACAGTAGAGCCCCTCTAAACGCTCTTCTGCCTGATCTAAACGATCCCGTTTAAGTTGATCTTAGCCTCAAACACGGCTAACGTATCCTTAAGCATTTCAACAGATTACATATTCCCTAATCAACTTCTGTTCAAGGGTACATCTCTGAACTCTTCTGACAGCTATCGTTGTAATCCTTCAACGACGTCAGAGAGGTGATGAGTCCTGACGGCCATATATTAAATGGATCACCACGTTAAGTTGATCTTAGTCTCAAACCGGACTAACGTATCCTTAATGAACGTTTAATTTGATCTTAGCCTCAACACGGCTAACGTATCCTTAAACTAAAACATCAAACCCAAATCTAAATAGATACGGATTTGGACTAATCCACGTCCTACGGGCGACGGCATAACTTAGTCTCCGTATACAATCTACGGGCATCCACAAACAAAACAAACACATACGACACGAAGTGAAATTTCTGGAGAAGGAGAAAGTGGTTACCGCGACGCGGTAGCGTAATTAACTGCAGGGGCTTGCGCCTGCAGGGAAGAGCGTCCCCACAATAAAAAAAAACCCTCAAGCGAGGGGGAATCTGACGAAGTCTGCTACATCGGCCGCATCCGTCTAAACCTCCGATACACGGTGCCATAAATCAACTTGGTATCTTCGGAGAGGTGGACGGATAAAACCATTTAGCATCTGCCCCGAATCTCAGGCAAGACGTCATCACGTCGTCTCCGCCGCCATTCGGAGGGGAACAGATTCTGGCACGCCCAGTGGGACCTTCTCCACACTTCGTGTGTCGTCTTCGCGAACGAATCGCGGTTTGTTAATGGTTGCCTTTGGGTTTCAAGTTACCAAGATTTGGTCTTTTGCCTGGCGCAGAAATCAAGCATCAATGGCCTCTAATTGCCCGAACTGCTCGAAGTGCCAATGCAACCGACGCTCCACCTCACTTGGAGGTGTAGTATATGGGCCTCAAGCGGCCTCCGTCCTTACTATGCCTGTGGAGAAAGTGACCCAAGCCACCACCGGCCTGTTTTTCGGGACCATGATCCCACCCGCAAGCTTCACCATGCCAATGCCTGTACCGGAAGCTTCATAGAAGTCGGTCTTCAATCGACTTGCTACTCCAACGGCCCCTCTCAACGGGTCGTCCAACTCCTCAGTATTTACCAGACTGAGTCTGAACTCTAAAGGGCCCGCCAAAAAGCCCATGCTACCTGAGAAAGCCATCCCAAAGAAGACGGCTGCTCCCGAAGTCGCCAAAGCGGCTTCTCCCGTCAAAGAGTCAGTCTTTTCAAGGCTGACTATTCCTGCTCCTGCCCCTACTCGAGGATCTGTCTTTGACAAGTTGAATATCACCCCTCAAAGGACAACCTCAGTCTTCAAGAGACTGACACAGGCAGCACCTCATTCAGTCAGGGGGCAAGAAGAAGCTGTCTCCATCGCCGAGCCAGTCCCAACGGCTCGTCATGCTCGACGTCGCCATTGGCGATGAGTAAGGAAGGCAGGGGGCAACTCCCCCTCAGGGCTAACTCCACCCGCTCTAGTGGTGGAAGTCAATGCTGCTGTTCCAACTGGGAACAGCTTTGAACTGCTGAGGAGGGTACGTAAGAACTCTCCAACCGCTACATTGAAAAGATCTCCTCCACCTGCGGAGAGGGTTCCAGAAACGAAGCAAGAGCAGCCCCCTCAACGGCTGTCCTAAAAAATTTACAAGGTTTGGCGGAGAGTTCAAGACTCCGTAATTGACCCAGATCACTCTCGTCAACAGAAAAAGGCGAGGGTGCAAAAAGAAAAGGACCGTCCTATTAAACAGCAGAGGACAATAATCGCCAGGGTGCCCACTGCAACGGCCCCCTCAACTTCAACGACCCATAAAAGAAGAAGGCCGGAGAAAATCCCCGCGCCCGCGGCAAATGCCAAAGGCGGTGAGCCTAAACGCCCTAAGTCCGGAGAAAATCCCCGCGCCCGTGGCAAATGCCAAAGGCGGTGAGCCTAAACGCCCTAAGTCCGGGGGCATAATTGTTCATACAGTATACATGGCGTCGCGAAAAGAGGACAGCCGTGCATCCACAGGTCATAGACCGCTTACACGGTCAGTGACCAAAGCTCAGGAGCAACAGCAAAAGCTCCAGGAGATGATGAACGCGATGGCCGCACTCACTAGGCCAAAAGAAATCCCTGAAACGTCCTCGGATGAACGTCAGGAATAAGAAACTGACGCTGAGTTCCTTCGCCGGATATTGGAGAAGAAGGATAAAGAGGCTGTGGAACAAGCAGCCAGCATAAAGAAAATGGCCCTCCTGTTCCAGGACATGGTGGGCATGATGATTCAACAAGATCCCCCCGCTGAAGATCCCCCGATCGTCCTTGAAGACGATAGGGGAGAAACGTCAAATCCTCCACCGGCTCTGTCAACAGCCAAGGAGGAGGCAATCTCCAAAGCCGACCTGGACGAATATATAGCTCAGCAAATCCGGGTTCATCAAGCGACTGAAGTAGCCGGTCAGGTCCTAAAAACGGGGCGACCGTATCCGAGCTGGTACGATCAGATTAAGTACCAGCTGGGCTATACAATACCAAAATTCCATGTGTATAAAAGGACTGGCAATCCCCACCAACATGTTGCCCAGTTCAGGGCGCTTTGCGGCAACACTGGCGGTGATGATAAATTGTTGCTCCGCCAGTTCGTTAGTAGCTTATCGGATACAGCATTCGAGTGGTATTCCGAGCTCCCGAACGACTCTATCAAGACCTTTGCGGAGATGGAGCTGCTGTTTACCCAACGTTTCGCGAGCGCCAGCGAGCGTACCCCAATAACGGCATTGATTAATGCCTGGGTGAAGCCGGGCGAGACATGGGTCAAATATGCTATACGGTGGAGAAACTTATGGTCAAAATGCGAGCAACGCATTGAAGAAGCTCCTGCAGTGAGTATGTTTGTGGAAACCCTCGATCCGCAAGAAACCATCTCGTAATTTATGATGTTCTTCAAGCCGACCACCTTCCAGGCACTAATCGATAAGCTGGCGCAAATGGATCAGATGGGCCACAGACCTCCTCTTCCAAAGCCGGACTCCCGAAATGAAAAAGGAAAGGGGAAAGCGATCGTTGTTGCTAATGCTCAACAACAGCCGAGCAACTCGAAGCCAGTCGTTCGTCAAAATAATATGCGCTCGTACGTAGCCCTTGAGGAGAGGCTAGGACGTCCTTACTCGTTTCCCCGAGATAAAATGAGAAGGTTATTCGAGCTGGCATTGCGCAATCGACTCATAAATCTGCCGGATCCAAAACGTCCGTCGCAACCAAATGATGTCAATGAGCCCAACTACTGTCCTTATCATCGAGTACTGGGTCATTCGATCGAAGATTGCTACGTCTTCAAAAATTGGCTTGAAGACCAGTACCAACAGGGCAAGTTCGCGTTATCTGACAAATGGAAGGTGAATCCTCCGCAGCCCCACACCTCTAAGAGGATGAATACGCCGGGGGCAACATGCTCTGTCATTGAAGAAGCTCCTTGGGAGGTTGTATTATCAGCCAAGACAAAGAGGATGCTAAACGATCTTCAAACATGCCCTGCAATCAAGTGGAAGAACCCGTTAGAACCGCAGGTCATTGAAGGAATGCTGAAGCCGCGTCCAACTCAAATGATTGATGGAAGTGGCCCAAGCATTCACAACCAGCCGTCGAAATCTTCAAAGAAGAAGAAAAAGAAATCAAAGAAGCCCGTGAAGCCTGGCGACAAGCGCATGGACTTACAAAAACAAATTGACGCGCTGGAGGAATACAACCAGAAGGCACGGACTCCCATTACACTCCAAGAGTTCCTCAACCACGTCTTTCAAGAGGAAGGTGAGGGAGAAAGTTCGTCGGATGAATCTGAAGAATATGTGGTGACCTGTCATGTGATTTCCCATTCGTTCATAGACGATGAGGAGACTCCTTGCACTGAAAAGCTGAGGGCAAATCCTGAACCAAAAATTCTGGCGCCATCAGATGAAGTAATTGACGCGTTCCTCAATGAAGCTCTCTTAAAAAGTAAAGCTGATCGGGAGCGCGAGGCGGCTATATTTGAAAGGGCCAAGCGCCAGTGACTTAACGAAAGAGCTGAGACACTCCCGCTGGAGCAAAATACATCCACCGCGAATAAAAGAAAATTCAAGATGAGGAAAAGGTTCGCCAAGGCCATATCAATGGGCATGAAGCTACCTTCCTCCGAAGGAAACATTACTGGCGAAGTGGAAATGCACCCCTCCTATTGCTTATATCATCAGAAGATTTTGCACCCCACTGAAGAGTGCAAAGCTTTCGATAGATGGTGGCAAGGATATGTTGCTCACCGACAACATTTTAAGCGGGAGAAGCGCAAAACTCGTCGGGAGCGGAAAAATACGACCGAAGGGATTAAAAGAACTACCGGCAATTGTCGCATGGTCAACGCTGGGGGATCACAAGTGCTCACATTTGGGAGTGATTCTGACGAGGAGTTGGCTCTTAGTCCCCTCTTTAAAGAGTCCACTTCGGGAAAAGAAGAAGAGCCAAAGATTTGTGAAAATATCCGGCTGCGACTCGCACGTTATCCGAAAAGAATCTCGGACCCTCAAACAAAAAAGATAAAGGGAAAGAAAAGGTCTCTGAGGACATCGCCCTAGATGACCAAGTCATGGAAGAGCTAACTGCCAAAGACCCGCCGAAGAAAAATAAGGTGGATTACAACGTCTTAGCGCATCTGAGGAAGCTACCCTCGCAGCTCAGCATTCTTGACGCCCTTTTACTATCAAAGGAGGCGAGAGATTCGTTAATTAAGGCACTACAGGACCCGGAGCAGTTCCAAGCTTTCCTGGCCGAAGAAAAGATGAAGGATGAATTGGAGGAAGTGCACACGGCAGATGTCACTTTTGGCGATGAAGACCTTCTCCTTGGGACGTGTGAACACAATCGCCCCCTCTATGTCTCAGGATACTGCCATGATATAAAGATAGGCAAAATCCTGGTCGATAACGGATCGTCTGTAAATCTACTCAATGTGCGGGTGTTAAAGGAAATCTGCATGAGCATCCAACACCTCGGTCGAGACAAGATCTCCATCTCCGGGTTCGACTCCCAATCATCAAAGACTCTTGGATCTGTGATACTGACGCTACGCTTTGGGCTGCTCGTCACGGACATTAAATTCCACGTCATAGATGCCAAGACATGCTACAACGCTCTACTCGGTCGACCATGGTTACACGAGTACAACATCATCCTTTCTACACAGCATCAGTGTATGAAATATTTTAGGGATGGTCTCGAGTATACCGTAACGGGAGAACTGAATCCGTTTTCCGTAAACGAAGTCCGCAAATATGAAGATGCCAAATACTTCTTGCCGAATTTCGAAGACACGGAAAGGTGTCACAAGCCGGAGAACAAAACTAACGCTACCATCCCTGTTTTCGGCAGTGATACCGAGGAGGAAGAGGAAATAGTTCATTCGGGTCCGCCCCAATATACCAAGACAGGACCATCTGCTCCTACGTTGATCTTTGGTAGTGATTCGGAGGATGAGGTCCATGCTGTATTCTCTGCTCGACCTTCAATACGAGCTTCCGCTGGCGAAGAGCAAAGTCTACAAATCGCCATGGTTCCACCTAGACACCATAAAGAACTGGATGCACTTGATATCTACAATGTAGAGGAGCTGCGGACGTTCTATGTCCCTTCAAGGCGAAAAGGCAATTCTATTTTACCGCTCTGAAGAAAACAAAGTGGAGAAAGAAATCTGGCACGGGGCGGATCCTACGCTGGACGGGCTTCAACCCATCCGTCTACCCAGATATTATACAGAAGGGTTGAAGAGGCTGTTGAAGCGCCAAGGAATACCCTTCGAACAGACCGCTAGAAAGGCCAAATTCTATGACAGGGTTTGGAACGTACCCGGAACTCAGCACAAGCTGCCTAGTGGGAGGATGGAAACAATCGGACTCGGATACATTCGGTCCAAGAAACGAGAGCTACTCCGCGATTGTTACGTCATACATGACTTCAATAAAGAAGCAGGTGCTCAACGGGAGGACGCTAATCCTGAACCAGTAAAAGTTCCTGATGAGAAAGTACCTAGTCCGTCGTTCGAAGAACAAATGGACAAACTAATAAGGAAAGCCGGTCAAAAAGTCCAAGACGACCATAACCGCGAGATGGCAATCTATAAGAAAGCCAAAACGCAACGCCTCCTCCAACAGGCTGTGAAGGATGAAAATGCCGCTCCCTGTCAACCTGTTATAAAAAAGGCTCGGCGCAGAGGCAGAAACAAGTCAAAACGCGAAAAAGACGCTCAAAAGCAAACAAGCGGGACTAAGAAGCCACGCAAGCGGGAGTCCAGCGGTTCCGATCTATCCCTCATAAGAAAAATGGGTCGAGCGTACTCTTTTCCTCGGGACAAGACGAAGAGAATACTTGACCTCGCTCTAAAACACCAGATGCTTACACTGCCGGAGTCCAAGTACCCCGAACAAGCAGGCGATGTCTCTCACCCAAACTATTGCTCTTATCACCGAGTAATAGGGCATCCTCTCGAAGACTGCTTCACCTTTAAGAATTGGGTCGAAGATCAGTACCAGCTCGGCAAGTTCGCTCTGTATGACAACTGGAAGGTAACGCCGCCACAAAAGCACGAACCCAAAGCCACGAGAACAGAACCAACTCCACATTGGGATTGGAAGCGGATTCGCACTTGTCACATGATAACAATATTAAAAGAAGAGCCCGAGAACATGGATAACCTTCCCTGGTGCTTCGAAAACAGCAATGATGAGGTGATCTCAGAATTTCCACCAGCTCCGAAAGAACTGGAGGATGGAATACATACCACTGCAGATAACCTCAAGAAAATTGAGTTAGGGACGGCGGACAACCCGCGACCGACATTTTTCAGCAAGCTGCTATATGAAGAAAGGGTGGCTGCGTTAAAAGACGTCCTTGTACAACATAGAGATTGCTTCGCATGGAATTATTCCGAAATGCCGGGACTAGATCCAGAAATTGCTGTGCACAAATTGGCAATATCCCCGGACATCAAGCCAGTCAAACAGGCGCCGAGGAGAATGCGGCTCAAGCTTGAGATGAGTATCAATGCCGAGGTCAAAAAGCTAATCGACTCTGGCTTTATCTAGGAGGTTCAATATCCTGAGTGGATCGCTAACATCGTCCCGGTGATGAAGAAAAATGGGACGGTGCGCATATGCGTGGACTTTCGGGATCTCAATAAAGCCTGCCCGAAGGACGATTTCCCAGTGCCAGTCACCGAACTGATGATAGACAATACGTCCACTCATGAGGTTTTCTCTTTCATGGACGGCTCATCAGGGTATAATCAGATAAAGATGCATCACGAAGACCGGAAGCACACCGCTTTCCGGACCCCTCTGGGGATATTTTGTTACAAGGTGATGCCCTTCGGTCTAAAGAACACCGGTGCCACCTATCAGAGGGCCATGACAAAGATCTTCGATGACCTTATACATGAAATCGTCGAGTGCTATATCGACGACCTCGTGGTTAAGAGCAAATCATACAAAGGACATCTCGAGCATCTGAAGACCGTATTTCAACGCCTTCGACAATACAATTTGAAGATGAACCCTCTTAAGTGTGCGTTCGGGGTTTCCTCGGGTAAATTCCTGGGATTCATCGTCCGACACCGAGGTATCGAAATAGATCCGTCTAAGATCAAGGCGGTCATGGAAATGCCTCCGCCGAGGACTCTCAAACAGTTGCGGTCTCTCCAAGGGAAGCTCGCGTATATACGGCGATTCATAGCCAACCTTTCAGGTAAGTGCCGTCCTTACAGCCACCTGATGAAGAAGGGAACTCCATTCGTCTGGGATAAAAAATGCCAGGGCGCGCTGGACGAAATTAAACAGTACCTGCAGAACCCGCCAGTGTTGGCTGCTCCAGTTAAGGGAAAGCCTCTCATTCTTTATACAACCGCCCTCGAAGGTTCTTTAGGCGCACTATGGGCGCAAGAGAATGACCAAGGGAAAGAAAGAGCACTCTACTATTTAAGTCGAGTTCTTCTGGGGGCAGAAAGCAACTACTCTCCCATTGAAAAACACTGCCTGGCATTGATCTTCGCGATAACAAAACTCAGGCACTATGCATTGGCGCATGAATTCCGTCTTATCTCGAAGGTGGACCCCCTTAAATATTTGATGTCGAAGGCCATATTGACGGGGCGACTCGCTAAATGGGCCGTGCTCTTGATGGAGTTCTCGATAACGTATCAACCTCTCAAGGCAGTGAAAGGCCAGGCCATCACCGACTTCCTTGCTGAGCATCCGATACCCGCCGATTCTCCTTTGAATTGCGATCTTCCAGACAAACATGCGTTTGATGCAATCGACGGTGGTGATACCCGATGGGAACTTTATTTCGATGGAGCATCTTCCCTGAAGAAGCGCAGACAAAACGCCTCTATAATCAAGTCGGGGGTAGGCCTCATCTTCGTGACCCCACAAGGAGGAATAATGCGCTTCGCTTTCTCCTTAACAGAGCCGATGACGAATAATGAAGCTGAATACGAAGCTTTGATAGCAGGCCTTGAGATCGCCATCGACATGGGAATTGAAAACCTCCTCATATATGGAGACTCCCAGCTGGTTGTTAGTCAAGTAAACGGCGATTACCAGACGTGCAAGCCAGAGTTGGTGAAGTACGGCGAAAAGGTGCAACAACTGTTGACCAAAATTCCTTCCTATATGCTGGAAAGCATACCGCGCGCGGAAAACAGCAAAGCGGACGCATTAGCCAATCTCGCTAAAGAATTGGCTGATGAGAACCTCGATGACGTCAGAATCGTGGTACAAAGCCGTCGGGTGCTTGCCCCAGCAGAAATATCTCCGGAATCATCCAAAGAAAAAGGAGTGACTGAACAGGTGACCCTGCAAATAAAAGACCGGGAAGAGGCTAAAGATTGGAGAGAAGTCTTTATAGACTACTTCAAATACCGTCAAACGCCCGAAGATGCGTCCTCAAGACATCAGCTCATGAAACGAGCTCTGTCTTTCGCCTTTGTCAACGATACTTTGTACAAGAGGTCGTTTGATTCTCTGTGGTTGAGATGTCTGGGACCTGACGAAGCGGAAAGAGTCGTTCAGGAAGTTCACGACGGACTCTGCGGTTCTCACCAAGCGGGCCTAAAGATGAAGTTGAAGATTAAACGGATGGGCTACTACTGGCCCACGATGATTCAGGATTGCCTCGAATATGCGAAGCAATGCCACTCGTGCCAAATCCATGGGGACTTCATCCACCAGCATCCAAATCCACTACATCCAACGGTGGCTAGCTGGCCATTCGAGATGTGGGGAACTGACATAGTCGGCCTTATCAAACCAGCATCGTCTAGAGGACATCGTTTCATCCTGGCGACGACTGTTTACTTCTCCAAATGGGCAGAAGCGGTACCGTTGAGGGAAGTGAAGACGGAGAATATCCTCCATTTCTTCAAGACGCACGTCATATATCGGTTTGGAACTCCGAGACGGATCATCTCCGATAACGGGCCTGCCTACAGGAGCCACAAGATCAGTTGCTTCGCGCAACAACACAATATAGACTGGAGATATTCCTCGGTTTATAATCCGCGAGCTAATGGTCTAGCCGAGGCCTTCAACAAGATCCTGACGAAGATCATGAAAAAGACGGTGTCCCGAAATAAGAAAGATTGGCACGAGAGACTACAAGAGGCTCTTTAGGCGTATCGAACTACGTTCAAGACGGCCACGAACACAACGCCATACGCGTTGGTATTCGGTACAGAAGCAGTACTCCCCCTCGACATAGAACTACCCTCTCTACGAGTGGCAGTCCACTACGAGTTGACGAACGAAGAAAATGCTCACCTTCGCCTTGAGGAGCTCGATGCCCTTGATGAAACACGGCTCATAGCGCAACAAAATCTGGAAGTTTATAAAGCAAAGATGACGCGCTCATATGAAAGATTGACCCGACCGAGGACATTCCGCCAAGGCGAACTCGTGCTAGTGGTCAAAAGGCCTATGATCCCTAATCGCGCCAAGCGGGGAAAATTCAAACCGAATTATGAAGGCCCATACATCATAGACAAAGTCTACCAGGGTGGAGCCTATCTACTCATGGATATGCACGGTGAAAGGCCTTTCAGGCCAATAAACGGTCGCTTCCTAAAGAAATACTGCGCTTAATGAGCCACAGCCTAGGTCAATGATAGATGACAGCGACTATGTCCGCTCGCTATCTTCCTAAGCCCAAACTCTATAAGTAGTAACTGGCCTTCTTCAGCACTGGACCGAAACGTCCTTAAACTAATGACGGACCGAAACGTTCTTAAACTAATGACTGGACCGAAACGTCTTTAAACTACTACCGCAGCATCCTTAGGCTGACGAGGTGAATAAAAAAAATAATAAAAAAATATAATAAATAAAAACGGTATGTCCATAAGCAAAAAAGGGCACGGATTAAAACCAGAAAGGGCTCCGTGAGTAAAAACAGCAGGGCTACCGGCGAGTGTTCGTGAATACCCGAAAGGGCACGACCTCGTAAAAAAAAAGAGAAGAAGAAAATAAAAAAGAAAAAAAAACGGTATGTCTATAAGCAAAATGGACACGGATGAAAATCCGAAAGGGCTCCGTGAGTAAAAACAGCAGGACTACCGACGAGTGTTTGTGAAAACCCGAAAGGTTGCAACCTCGTTAAAAGACACTTATAGGGTCCTCTCGACCTTGTAAGGAGAAACCTCCCGCATGAGATCCTTACGACTCACAAGGGAGCAACACACTTAGGGATCACCACGATTCCTAAGGAGAAAATACACTTGCGAGATCCTCACGACTCGTAAGGAGAACTCTCTTATGGGACCCTCACGGCTCATAAGATTTGAAAGTCTTAAGTTACAGAGACCTAAACCCGTGCTTAAGCAAACCCCCCACAAATTTAGATATTGCCCTACAAGTGGTCCAATACTGGCCCTTGTATACAATCCACGGGCGCGAATAAACATTTCCCTAACCAAGTCCCATCCGAGACTGGGGATATGTTCGCACGGTGAACGACCCTTGTAAATCCTCTCGATTTACAAGGAGAAAACCCTCTTGTAGGATCCTTACGACTTACAGAGGAACATACACTTAGGAATCCTCATGATTCTTAAGGAGAAAATACAATCCTCACGACTTGTAGGGAGAAATAGCTTTGTGAGACCCTTACGGCTCATGAAGTCAAAAGCCTTAGTCGACAGGACCTTAACCCTGGTCACTAAGCCACCTTTGTTTGACATCGACAGAGGCAGATGATAATTCGCTCCTGGCAATATCCCAGTTGTAGCGGTTCTGATGCCGAAATCGGTGTCTGATTTCAGATTTACGGCGAAAAGCCAGTAGGCCGCATATGCATACAAAATAGCCGAAATGATGGGGCAACTTGCAATAAAAAGCAGCAAGTAAAAACGTATGCACACGAAATAGCCGAAGTGATTGGGCAACTCGCAATAAAAAGCAGCGAGTAAAAATAAAATAAACAGCCGAAATGATTGGGCACGCGAAAAATGGCCGAAATGATTGGGCAATTGCGACCTTCGTGATATAAAAGCTGAAATGATAGAGCATCGCGGAAAATAAAAAAAAATGATGATAAAACTTTTGCCCTACAATTGAGATCACATCGATCCCTGTATACAATCCAAGGGCGCAAACGAAGAAGGAACCATACTTTCCCAACAGGCTCCGCCAGAAAATGAAACCAAATCTCGACGGTTCATCCCAACCCCGAAGAAACCAGTGTCTTCGGCAAACCCTTCGACTCAGGGAAACAAGTGCCCTTGACGAAGAAAATCCTGATTCGTGTCGACTCGCAGAGAAACCAGTGTCTCCGCGGGAAATTCTCGATTCGTTTCAACACCAGGGAAACAAATATCCTTGGTAAATACCTCAATTCAGGGAAACTAGCGTCCTTGATGAGAGCCTCCTGATTCGCATCGGCTCGCAGAGAAACCAGTGTCTCCGCGGGAAATTCCCGGTTCATTTCAACCCCGAAGAAACCAGTGTCTTCGGCAAATCCTTCGACTCGAGGAAACAAGTGTCCTTGACGAAGAAAATCCTGATTCGCGTCGACTCGCAGAGAAACCAGTGTCTCCGCGGGAAATTCTCGATTCGTTTCAACACCAGGGAAACAAATATCCTTGGCAAATACCTCAATTCAGGGAAACTAGCATCCTTGATGAGAGCCTCCTGATTTGCATCGGCTCGCAGAGAAACCAGTGTCTCCGCGGGAAATTCCCGGTTCGTTTCAACCCCGAAGAAACCAGTGTCTTCGGAAAATCCTTCGAATCGAGGAAACAAGTGTCCTTGACGAAGAAAATCCTGATTCGCGTCGACTCGCAGAGAAACCAGTATCTCCGCGGGAAATTCTCGATTCGTTTCAACACCAGGGAAACAAATATCCTTGGCAAATACCTCAATTCAGGGAAACTAGCGTCCTTGATGAGAGCCTCCTGATTCGCATCGGCTCACAGAGAAACCAGTGTCTCCGCGGGAAATTCCCGGTTCGTTTCAACCCCAAAGAAACCAGTGTCTTCGGCAAATCCTTCGACTCGAGGAACCAAGTGTCCTTGACGAAGAAAATCCTGATTCGCGTCGACTCACAGAGAAACCAGTGTCTCCGCGGGAAATTCTCGATTCGTTTCAACACCAGGGAAACAAATATCCTTGGCAAATACTTCAATTCAGGGAAACTAGCGTCCTTGATGAGAGCCTCCTGATCCGCATCGGCTCGCAGAGAAACCAGTGTCTCCGCGGGAAATTCCCGGTTCGTTTCAACCGCGAAGAAACTGGTGTCTTCGGCAAACCCTTCGACTCAGGGAAACAAGTGCC
Organism: Agapanthus africanus; assembly: GCA_030015575.1. Taxonomy (NCBI): domain Eukaryota; kingdom Viridiplantae; phylum Streptophyta; class Magnoliopsida; order Asparagales; family Amaryllidaceae; genus Agapanthus; species Agapanthus africanus. The sequence goes on from CM057339.1 coordinate 58,968,330, forward strand.
CTTGACGAAGAAAATCCTGATTCGTGTCGACTCGCAGAGAAACCAGTGTCTCCATGAGAAATTCTCGATTCGTTTCAACACCAGAGAAACAAGTGTCCTTAGTAAATTCCTCAATTCAGGGAAACTAGCGTCCTTGATGAGAGCCTCCTGATTCGCATCGGCTCGCAGAGAAACCAATGTCTCCGCGGGAAATTCCCGGTTCGTTTCAACTCTGAAGAAACCAGTGTCTTCGGCAAATCCTTCGACTCGAGGAAACAAGTGTCCTTGACGAAGAAAATCCTGATTCGCGTCGGCTCGCAGAGAAACCAGTGTCTCTGCGGGAAACTCCCGATTCGTCTCAACTTGCAAGATGAAGCCTCAGGCAGCAGGGATTAAAAAACTTGTTTCCTGAACAATGGGACCCTGCAAGTCGGTCTAAAACGGTCTCTTGCATACTATTCACGGGTCTCACTCTCCAAAGTCGAATCTCGACAAGGAGGGAAAATTCTCTTATAGGATCCTTACGACTTATAAGAGAAGATGCACTTATGAATCCTCACGATTCCTAAGGAGAAAATACACCTGCGAGATCCTCTCGATCCGTAGGGAGAAAAGCCTGTTAGTTATATGTATGCTCTAGAGGCCATTACTATATATAGGATGTATATTGTAGTGGATACTTTGACATATATAGGGATGACTTTCTTGCTCGATATGATAGTATGCTATCTGGTTGCTCTTTACCTTAACGTGTACACCGATTGTCTCTCTGTTACATGTTGGTAAAGCCCTTAGGATGTGTACTTGACTATCTGGACTATGATGCGGATCATACTAGTGGGGACATGGTAGTCTATAAGTACATCCTTCAAGGTCCCTAGTCGTGGGTGTATCGAGACGGGGCATCGATATACCTGAGTAGACTAGCGTATACCTTCTCGACCCATACAGATGGGCGATGGATGATCCCATATCCATTGGTGTTTGACATCAGAGATGATATACGGGTGCTCAGTGCAGACTGGGTACACTGGACGGACTCGCCGAGAACACCCAGATGGTATTATACCTTACGTCAGATGGCAGTTCTCTGGTGACACTGGTACAGAGTAGTCTGTTGACCCGAGATCATCATAGAGTCTTGTGTGATTCCCACTGTGCTTTGATTTTCACCTTACCACGTCCAAGAGGGCGTGAAAAACGGTGGTTTTTGGGTACAGTCCCGAATCACATGGAGGCAATGAGCGATAGGAGGGGATTCGTCTCTCCCGGTATAGGGAGTTGATGTTTTGCTGTGTTCGATTGGCTATAACCGGAAATCCCTGGCCAGGGTTGCTGAGATTTACTGGTAAGTGTTACCAGTAGTTTCTTGAACTGTTATAGACCTCATATCGACACAACTTATCGAGCTGTTGGGGTCTGACGTTTACCACCCCTAGGCGAGATATGCGACATATCAGACGAACAGACTGGACTGTACGGTAAGTGTTACTGGTTGGATTCACAGGAGTGTGAGCGGGCTTGCTCGTCGATCTTCTGATCGCTCAATACCCAGGTGGCCGTTACGTTTAGCAGACCGCTTGCGGCTTGTGGGTGTTTGATATGATCATCACCTGCTGCCGGCGTATTGACGAGTCTTTAGAGTCCTACACAGAGGTTTCCTGGCTCAAGCAAAACGAAATGGGAGCGCATATGAGATATGTGCGGGACCGAGAATAATGCGTGTATGTGATACCGTATTCTATTCTCGCGATGAATGTATCGATTGGTTGTATGCGATATAACATACTTATCGAATCAAGGATTGATTCGATAAGTCGATACATTGGATATTAGTCGGTCATATGCGATATGACCGGATCGTTAAGTCAAGTGTTGATTTAATGATTTAATGTATAATTATATATTTGATATATTACTTTACATTAACTAATATTGGTTCACTTAAGATGTTTTTCTCACTTGTTTGTGCACATTGTATATGTGATATATTTTTGTGCACAAGATTGTATCATGTTTGATGATACATGCAAACTTGGGTGTGTATGCTTTAAACCATGGTTTAGGTTAATGGTTAAGGTTTATATTTAATTTATTTATTCATTTATTTATTCATTTTGGTTAAAATAAAATGGTGGCTTTCTTGTTTTATTCATGAAGCTTCATGAAGCTTTGAAAGTCTTTGCCATTTTTGTTTTATCCTTAACCTAACCATCAACCTAAACCCTAGTTTATTCTCTACATGAGTTATCCTCACCCATGGTTGTATTATGATAACTCATCACTTGATTTTCTAATTAATAAAAAATTCCTATTCTTTTCTTCTTCTTCTTCTTCTTGAGAAAGAAAAGAAAAGCTTGCTTCAAAAATGTCAAGTGTTGATTCCAAGTGAGAAATCCAAATCCAAAGTGAACCCACTTCCTATTTCTTCATTCTCTACCACTTGTCATGTAGTATAGGGTGTTTTCTTCAAAAGTTTCATGACTTGGTGAAGTTGGAGCTTGATCTTGAGTTGCCTCGACGTAGATCATCTTCGGCATCGAAGTCGACGACCTAGCCCGATCATTTCTTCAACGAAACCATCACTAGAGTCCGGGATCCGATGATCGCAGTGGAGGGACATCATCATGGAGCTAAGGAAGTGGAGGACCAGATCTACAAAGGTTGTATTTTCCGTTCACTTAGTGTAAATGTGATTTACTTTCCATTAGTTTCTCCTAAACTCTAGTTAACGATCGCATTAGGGTTTCTCGGCACCCGAAAAATTTGAATTTGGCATGGTTGATACCTTGTGGAACCTCCTTAGTGTGCTTAGGAACCCTACAGTGGTATCAGAGCCTAGCTAGAGCCTTAGGCGATGCGTTAACGAAGTTAAAACCCCGATCGAACCTAAATACGACGAAATACACCCCTCTCCGGTCCATTTTTAAAATCTGGGATTTTTCCGAATTAAAAATGCCTAAAAAAATCATCAGGAAATTGTAAGTATTACTGTGCAAAAACGACACTGTTTGGAGCTCAAACCGCCGCGGAACCGCGGCACGAGCATGGCTCGTGCGGCGGTTCCGCCGCCATTTTGTGACGTCACCCTCTTAAATTTGCACAGTAATGTTTCTTTTTAATTCCCTGATATTTTATGGGTATTTTTATCTGACTCAAGTGTTGAGTATTTTGGGGTTTATTTTGTAGTCGTTGTTTCGATCGGAATTTTTAATTTCGTAATGTTTTCCGGATATTTAGAATATGTTAAAAAGTTCGACCGGATATAAATACCCAATTTTTTCCCTGCCGGAAAATTTCTAAGTGTTGGATTTTTCCGTAGTTTAATGACGTTCTAAGTAGTGCAAGTAACGCGATGGTCCCTCTAGAAGACAACAAACCTTAACTCGATTATGTGACCGTCTTGAACTGCCCTTTGAACCTTAGGGTTTGGGGCAGTACGGCGTGCCACATGTGAGGCGTTGGCTTGACCCTTCTACGGCTGGACCGTTGGTACTGTGGCACGAAGTGAATGTTCTTAAACTTATTTCATGTGTTGAGATGTTTCGGGAAAACTTGGGTGTTTGACTGTTCGATCGGAAAGTTTAACATTTTCTGTTTATCTGGAATGTGATACAATATTTGGAATCCACATGTAGTTATGAGATAACTGATTTGGATGTTATAAACATAAAAGTTTAGTCTCACTTGATCGGTTGCCACGGAATTTTGATGTGATCAAAAGTCCGTCGCAATCACGTAGCGTACGTGGATACTCGCCGGGTAAACTTAATAGACAGCTACACCCCATAGCCCCGACCAAGTGACTGTAGGAGAACCTCGTCGCCAAAAAGCATCCGTTCGGGTGCTCGCGGCAGCGGTGTTCCGCCTTATTGCACTTCGTCGACGGTATTGGGGGTGCGGCCATCTACTGAAGTTTGCGAGGAGCATTCGATCAGGATGCCACGAATCTTGTTGAATTTCCCGACTAGATATTGAAAAGAGTTTTTGATAAATGAGACTAAAATGCGGGGTTTATAATTGTTAGGCATGCGATTTCTAAAGAGGTTGCGGATTCCAACTTTTGTAGTTTTACACTTTCTTTTCTGTGATCGTAAGTGTAATATGTGATATCGCCGGTTTCGTTGCTATATGTCAACGACAATTGGGATACGCATGTTTACTTATGTTGATGACATGTGATGTTATGTGTTGCTGGATATGTTATATTGGATCGTCGTGTTTGAATAGCCGGGGTTTTTTTTATATGAGATGAGTGTTTTTCATTTTCATTCATGTAAAAAACTTGTATGTAATATTCTTTTATTGGGGCACTTCCAGGTTGCGGAAGATGTCACCCTTTGTATTTATTTACTTTTCCGCACTAGGATAGACCCAAGGAGGAGGGCACAAGTAACCGGGTTCTGGAGTCCAGTGGGAGACCAACTCGAGGAGTCGAGTCCGGGTCTCCTAACTCCAGAATTGGTAGGGTTGCTTGCCGCTCTCGTAGGGGTCTAGGGGTGTGGGTTTGGCTATTCATTGCGACCGTGGAATCCGTGTTTTATACTGGCTCGTATTGAAAACACGGACGTCCTAGTATATCCAATGTTTCATATGATTCTTCTGCTGCGATATCTGTGATGTGATCATTTGATGTTCTGTGATAAATACTGTATATAGTATATATGATATATTATATAGACGTTACTTATGTTTTACACCCGCGCTAGCCTTGCCCCGCTCTGCCGTTAGTCACCTAACCTAACGGTGCACGAGGGGACATCGAGGCGAACACGGATGGCATAAGTGTACGTCGTATTTATCTGTGATGTTTAGGTGACTTGAATGATGGGACTTCATTAATATGATTAATGAAAGTAAAAGAAACCTAAAGATGTTGTAGAATCGAATTTCAAAAATAAAACAGGTGGCTACAGTTCTTGCTTTGCACAGTGATATATCAGATATATCCTGCACCTTATTCGATGAGGAAAGGGCCGACGATCCCTTCACCGGGAGTGACCCCTTTAGAAATAACTGGCAGATGCTACACCCCTTGGTTTGTCTTTTGATTGCTTCTATAGTTCTTGCTTTGCACAGCGATATATATGATATATCCCGCACCTCATTCGACGAGGAAAGGGCCGACGATCCCTTCACCGGGAGTGACCCCTTTAGCAAAACTAGAAAAGCCTAAAAAACACTCCATTTTAAAATCATTTGATTCTACAACGATATCAAGTTCATTACGCAATAGGTTTTCAGAAAAACCTGTCGTAGCCCTCCGTCGTTTCAGATAAGTCCTACTTAGTATTCGTGTTACGTTTGTTGACCTCCGTCAAGGCGTAGTGTGCGGTAGCTAACTAGTATTTATCTGCTTATGCATATGATGCAGATTGGATTAGGGTAGTCGTGCGGCCTTGTTGACCTCCGTCAAGGGTCGTGCGGGTGGGTTTAATTCGATCAAGAAATGACGGGTTGAACTTGACTAGTAGCCTATGGTTTGTTGACCTCCGTCAAGGTCATAGGGTGCTAGGGGAAAAATTATCGGGAATTTCAAGTGTTGAAATTTGCAATGAGATTGCATACCTTCTATGAGATAGTTGGATCCCGATACCCACTGCGAGTAAGAGTTACTCCTGGAAGAGTTTTATACATTACAATTAGCCGATCAAGTAGGTGTCCAGAAAGGTGTTAACGAGGTTACGCCTCTGGGAAAACGAGGTTTACATTAATTAGGTTCGTGCGAAAGCACGGGGGACCTCCCTCAAAGTACCGACACTGGCCTGGCTGAAAGATTGGCAAACTTGTAGTGTGTAATTAATCCCGGCTAGTCTTTCCTTTTAGGGTTTGAAGGAAGATTTGATAAAAACAGTGGGAGCCATCCTGATTAGATAAAATAATAATCAATCTGATCTTGCAAGAGCATACGCTGAGTGTTTTCTTCTCTCTCTCTCCAGGTAGCGACCATATCACGCCTTAATCAAGATAATAATACGAATATTTGACCGAACCCACTTGTTATACTGAGCTGGGGAACGTTGGTCCCGCTCCAACTTATAATTGTTATAAGACAGAGTAAGAAATAGGGGAATACCAGAATTCCCGTACCGCCCAAACGAAGAGAGTGCATGCTGATGCATCATCTTCGGGTGTGTTCATTATACAGAACTATTTCTCAGTATCCTTTACGTCCTGAGTATGTGATACCGGATCAGGATCCCGCATATTTAATCTGTTACATGTGCTACAGAATGGTAGAGAACTGAGAACGGGTGATAAGTTTCATGAGACAGAAAACGGGGCAAGTGTTGCAGCCAAGTCTGTTGGTCACTGTCACCATGTATTACCAATTCATTGATTCTGAACGAATGTTATTAGATACCGAACCTGATATACAAAATCATATCAGTCTCTTTATTAGTAAAGAAAGGATATAATTTTGTATTGTTGGATTATGTTTTGAACATTTCCTATATCAAAAGTTGATCGGTTCAGGCACGTTATCTAAAAGAATTGATGTTCTAAATCAAACTACAGTTCTTAATATACGGAACACACAAAAGAAGAAGAGTTCAGAAATAAACAGATCCTTCTTAAGGTTTTGCAGACTAGGTCATATCAATGTGACCCGACTAGCTTAAGTTACATAGTAGATGCATATTTAAATCAGTTTGAATTTACATCTTATGAAACTTGCGAGTCATGTCACAAAGATATAATGACCTCAGCTTTGTTTATTGGAAACAGAGAAAGAGTTAGTAAACTCTTGGGACTGATACATGATGATGTATGTAAGGTCCCCTGTCTACACATGCCAGGACCAGTTCTTTGTACTTCATTACATTCTCTGATAATCTCTCAAGATTCAGACATATGTTCCTGTTGAAACACAAGTCCGAAACTTTTAAAATATTCACAGAATATAAGTTAGAAGTAGAGAACCAAAATACGGGTATAAGTATTATGTCCTTTGGTGAGATCAAGGAGGAGAATACTTGTGCATAGAATTCCTGGACTATTCTAAAGGAGAATGAGATTCTCTCTCAGCATTACTCCTCCGTATACACTATAGCACGATGGTATATCGGGGCGGAGCAATTGCATCTTATTCGACATGGTGCGCTCTATGATGAGTACTACTGAGTTACCTGTTTCCTTTTAGGGGTTATGCACTTGAGAAGCTGCATACCTATTGAATAGGGTTCAAATCAAATCAGTTGCCTACCACATCATATGTGATATGGAAAGGGAAGAGCCCATATCTTAAGTTTGTTAAGATTTAGGATTGTCCGGCCTATGTCTAAAAGCAAAATCCGGACAAGCTCGAGGCAAGGTCTGTAATGTAGATCTGGAAAGGTTCCAGCTATACAAACTACAGCAGATGATTTGATAAAACCAAAGGATTCAATAGTTACCAACGAACCTCAGCCTCTCCGCCGATCTAGTAGGGTTCTTCACCCACCTGAGAGATACTTCGGTTTCTCTATGACAGTGGGAGCGAGGATTGCATCATGAGATGATGACCCAACTAGTTTCGAGCTGGCCATCAGGAGTAAGACTCTGTAAGAATGGCTGGATGCTTAGTGATCTGAGATGGAATCCTTATACACCAACAAAGTATGGACTTTGGTTGCTTTATCTGAAGGGTTAAATCCCCATCAGGAGCAAGTAAATCTTGAGAAGATTACTTGGTGTACATGGAAAAGTTGAGACTTTCAAAGCTAGACTTGTTAAAGGTTTGCATCATTGACCAGGTGTGGATTATGTTGAAACCTTTTCTAAGGATCTATGTTTAAGTCCATCCTGATCCTACTTGCCACGGCTACATACCATGACTACGATATCTGGTGGTTGGGTGTCATGACTGCTTTTCTAAATAATGTTTTGGAAGAGAGAGTCTATAAGTACACAGTCAGAGGGTTTCCTAGACAGTGGGAGCAGCGGAAACGAGTACAAGATGCTTTATAGGATAAAGCAGGCATCGCGGAGTTGGAACATCTGTTTTGATGTAGTAGTCAAATAGTTTGACTTCATCAAAATGGTAGATGAACCTTGTATATACAAAAAGGTAGTAGGGAGTATGGTGGCGATCCTCGTAGAGTACGTGGATGACATACTCTTGATAAGAAAGGAGTTTCCTATGCTACGCTCGGTCAATCTCCGCTTATCACAATGATTCTCCATATAGGATCAAAGTGATACCTCCTAAATCCTGAGTTTTGATCTATGAGATAGATCTAAATGGATGTTAGGATTCTCACTAGATGTAGTGAGCTGGTATCAATCGATCCTGGAGAGAATCACTGGAAGTGTTCCAGGGTGATAAGGACGACTGAATGTCAGTCACAGGCATTGTCTTTACCCTCTATGGAGGGACGGTATGTTGGAAGAGTTCCAAGCTAGATACCGTGACATACTAGACGATTAAAGGCAGGATACATCGCTACTTAAGATGCTACCAAAGAGGCTGTTTGGGTGTATATTAGTTCATGAGATGAACTTTGTTCCTCCCATTGTGTGACAATGGAGTTGTGGCTTATGCCAAGGAACTTCCGCCCCATCAGTGATCCAGACATATTCTAAGGCAGTATCACCTGATCATGGAGATGGTTGATCTCCAGGGTGATCGAGGTTAGGAGAACAGACTCAGAGGACAACACGGCGGATCCACTCACAAAGGCCTTTTCCCAGAGAGAGACTTTTATGGGATGGTTGAGTATGAGATACTACGACCACTGCTATCAGATGGCCCTAGTGCAAGTGGGAGATTGTTAGTTATATGTATGCCCTAGAGGCCATTATTATACATAGGATGTATATTGTAGTGGATGCTTGGACATATATAGGGATGACTTTCTTGCTCGATATGATAGTATGCTATCTGGTTGCTCTTTACCTTAACGTGTACACTGATTGTCTCTCTGTTACATGTTGGTAAAGCCCTTAGGATGTGTACTTGACTACCTGGACTATGATGCGGATCATACTAGTGGGGACATGGTAGTCTATAAGTACATCCTTCAAGGTCCCTAGTCGTGGGTGTATCGAGACGGGGCATCGATATACCAGAGTAGACTAGCGTATACCTTCTCGACCAATACAGATGGGCGATGGATGATCCCATATCCATTGGTGTTTGACATCAGAGATGATATACGGGTGCTCAGTGCAGATTGGGTACACTGGACGGACTCGCCGAGAACTCCCAGATGGTATTATACCTTACGTCAGATGACAGTTCTCTGGTGACACTGGTACAGAGTAGTCTATTGACCCGAGATCGTCATAGAGTCTTGTGTGATTCCTACTGTGCTTTGATTTCCACCTTACCACGTCCAAGAGGGAGTGCAAAACGGTGGTTTTTGGGTACAGTCCCGAATCACATGGAGGCAATGAGCGATAGGAGGGGATTCGTCTCTCCCGGTATAGGGAGTTGATGTTGTGCTGTGTTCGATTGGCTATAACCGGAAATCCCTGGCCAGGGTTGCTGAGATTTACTGGTAAGTGTTACCAGTAGTTTCTCGAACTGTTATAGACCTCATATCGACACGACTTATCGAGCTGTTGGGGTCTGACGTTTACCACCCCTAGGCGAGATTTGCGACATATCAGACGAACAGACCGGACTGTACAGTAAGTGTTACTGGTTGGATTCACAGGAGTGTGAGCGAACTTGCTCGTCGATCTTCTGATCGCTCAATACCCTGGTGGCCGTTACGTTTAGCAGACCACTTGCGGCTTGTGGGTGTTTGATATGATCATCACCTGCTGCCGGCGTATTGACGAGTCTTTAGAGTCCTACACAGAGGTTTCCTGGCTCAAGCAAAACGAAATGGGAGCGCATATGAGATATGTACGGGACCGAGAATAATGCGTGTATGTGATACCGTATTCTATTCTCGCGATGAATGTATCGATTGGTTGTATGCGATATAACCTAGTTATCGAATCAAGGATTGATTCGATAAGTCGATACATTGGATATTAGTCGGTCATATGCGATATGACCGGATCGTTAAGTCAAGTGTTGATTTAATGATTTAATGTATAATTATATATTTGATATATTACTTTACATTAACTAATATTGGTTCACTTAAGATGTTTTTCTCACTTGTTTGTGCATATTGTATATGCGATATATTTTTGTGCATAAGATTGTATCATGTTTGATGATACATGCAAACTTGGGTGTGTATGCTTTAACCATGGTTTAGGTTAATGGTTAAGGTTTATATTTAATTTATTTATTCATTTATTTATTCATTTTGGTTAAAATAAAATGGTGGCTTTCTTGTTTTATTCATGAAGCTTCATAAAGCTTTGAAAGTCTTTGCCATTTTTGTTTTATCCTTAACCTAACCATCAACCTAAACCCTAGTTTATTCTCTACATGAGTTATCCTCACCCATGGTTGTATTATGATAACTCATCACTTGATTTTCTAATTAATAAAAAATTCCTATTCTTTTCTTCTTCTTCTTCTTCTTGAGAAAGAAAAGAAAAGCTTGCTTCAAAAATTTCAAGTGTTGATTCCAAGTGAGAAATCCAAATCCAAAGTGAACTCACTTCCTATTTCATCATCCTCTACCACTTGCCATGTAGTATAGGGTGTTTTCTTCACAAGTTTCATGACTTGGTGAAGTTGGAGCTTGATCTTGAGTTGTCTCGACGTAGATCATCTTCGGCATCGAAGTCGACGACCTAGCCCGATCATTTCTTCGACGAAACCATCACTAGAGTCCGGGATCCGATGATCGCAGTGGAGGGACATCATCATGGAGCTAAGGAAGTGGAGGACCGGATCTACAAAGGTTGTATTTTCCGTTCACTTAGTGTAAATGTGATTTACTTTCCATTAGTTTCGCCTAAACTCTAGTTAACGATCGCATTAGGGTTTCTCGGCACCGGAAAAATTTGAATTTGGCATGGTTGATGCCTTGTGGAACCTCCTTAGTGTGCCTAGGAACACTACAAAGCCTCTATGAGACCCTCATGGCTCATAGAGTTGAAAAGTCTCAGGCAGCAGATCTGAACCTGCAGCCTAAGCCATCGCTATCTCGTGAAAGGATTTAAGATGCTTACTCTATTATCTGTCAATTATGTTCATCAAGACAACATGTTGATAAAGAGGAAGAGCAAAAGAGCATACAAGACATTGCAGAAAAAAAATGTGTATCTTTATTTATTAATTCAATCAAGTACAAGGTGAAGCGTACAAAAGAATAAAGAATGGATACATCTTATTCGAAAAAGAAAACTTTTTTACAAGTATATGGACACAAGGAGAACTACTGGGAAGGAAGCGTCTTGCATAGCTCTAGCAATTGCTCGCACACTTCCTTCCATGCCTTCTCCTGATCGGCCACCACCGCCATTTCTGCCTTTACTTGAGCCCGCTGCTGCAAGACAGATGCAAGCTGCTCCCTAACGGCCTGATGAGCAGCTTCGCGGCCTGGGGTGTCACGCTCGACAACATCAAGCTTTCGCTTCAAGTTTAGCCCATGAGAGATGCGTTCCAGGAGGCCCTCAAAGATAGCCTTCACCTCAGCAGCGTTTGCCTCAACTTCGGCACGTAGGCGAGCAGTTTCGCTTGAAGACTCCTGACACTCCTTCAGCCTTAAAGCTGTTTCTTGTTCCAAATGGTGGACGTAAGAAGCGCTTTGCTCGATCCACGCTGCTCTTTCAGTGCTCACGGCCAAAATCTCGGGAGCAGGACGCATCGACTCCAGCTGATGCAGGCGAGCCTCGATCTCCCTGCAATGGTTAACCCAAGATGCGATGATGCCCTCGTCATGGAAATTCACGAATATCACCAGCATTGGGTTAACCGCCGTAGCGAAATCCGCAGGAGATGTAGGAGTCTCGACGTCGAGCTCCTCGATATAGTCGCTCAACATACGCAAACTGTTCACGGCGCCTTTCGAGGGCGGACGTCTCAGGAAAGGACCTGCCGGCATTATGATGCGAGGCTCGAAGGGCACCGAGACCGGAACGACAGCTGAAAAGACAAGATATGATCAGATAACAGTTCAAGAAATAAAAAAGAAGAAGGGAGTTATCAATGCGATAGTTGCTGTACCAGCTGCGGCAGGTGGCAAGGCCGGAAGGGCCGGTGGCGCGGCCGATCTTTCATTCCCTCCTTCAATTTGTAGCACTGCAGTCGGGACGAGAAAAAGTTAGAAATAATTTCATCACTGAAAAAGAAAGATATCTATTGGAAACCATACTCACCAGCGCCACCAGAGGGAGAAGCGAATTCAGATGGGAAGGAGAAGTGTGGGAGCAACACTTGATAAAGATGATCAAAAAGCACTCCTGAAAAGACACAACAGTATGATTTTAGCACATAAATTATGCGTCCGAAAAATAAGACTAATAAGTTGCAGACTCATACCTTCCAACATCTTCGATGGTACGAGAGAGGGCTGTGAGGTGACCACCGCCAAAGCAGTAGTTGACGGCGCTTCCTCAAGCAATGGAGCATCGGCACTGGCCGCACCTGCGTTAAAAAAACAAGGATAAACCTGTCAGAAGCGATTGCAAGATAAAGAAGAGGAACGGTAATCTGAAATTTACCTGATGAGCCTCCAGCCGAGACGGAAGCGTCTCCCTCCTCCATCGGCATAAGTTCACCACCTGTGGCCTCATCCCCAGACTCCACGGGGGCCGTCGTTGTGCTCGCGAGGCCAGGAGACGGCGGAGGGCCAAAGGCGGGGAGAGCTATGACCGGAACATTGCCTGACTCCTGAGAAAGTGCGGTCGGCTCATCCTCAGGAATCATGTCCACCTCACCCACTACTCCCTCGGGCTCAGCAGGCACGGTTGTCTCGTCCACCATCGCCACGAGGTAGTCGGTCTCAGGCGCTCCGTCCACTGCTACCTCGGACTCGGCATCAACCACTTGCTCAGGCACAGTGGACGTGACCATTTCGTCAGCCACTGGCTCGGGCCCAGCAATCCCGGTTGTGTCATCCGCCATCGGCTCGGCTGCGACCAATACCTCTCCCTCTATCCCCTCAGGTTCGACAGTCTCCGCCTCCCCCACGGTTGGACTTGGCCTTGCAGGATAGGATATATAAGAACCAACAACTTTATAATTCTTACAACAAAATTCTGAAAGAAATATTACCTGAGGTGGATTATCGTTAGCCTCCTTATTGGCGTGCACCGCCTGTCTATGAGCCGTAGACAAGGAGACCGGGGGCTCTTCTGGTGGAGTATCGGCATGAGAAACGGTGCTTGGGCCCGCTCCAATGGCCAAGGCAGCCCTGCGTGCCTTTGCTTCGCGCCTCAACCGCTTCCTTTCCTCCCGGGCTGTCGCGATGGACCTCTTCGACGCTTCCTTAATTAAGGTGTCGTCGTCCTCGTTTAGAGATGCCTCCAGAGCCTTTAAGGCATCTCTCATCGGCTCTTCAAGACGGACCTCCCGCGGTAGCCCTGAGGAAGCAGGAACATCGGCGGCTGGCCCGGGAAAAGTCTCCGCGTCACCTAGCGGGATCGGCATTGAGGTTCCTGCGATAAAAAGGGAGAGGTTAGATCGACCATAACACAAGGAAAATGAAAACTTGATGAATCGAAACTTACTAAGGCCTAAGGACGCTCTAAGGCGTTCCTCCTCTTGGAAAGTCCTAAGGGAAGCGGCAATGGCTTCTTCAGTGGTGATGCCTGTTAGAAGAAAAGAAGGAAAAATGTTAGTCAGAGGCAATAATAAAAATATGATGCAATAAAAAATGCGACTAGTGATTACCTGATTTCGCAAGCTTAGCCAGCCATGCGTCGCGCCTCGCCAACCGCTCCGAAGCTACGAGGGCAGCCTCAAAGTCCGTGTCATCCGGCGGCATGACTAATCCCTCGTTAGTCCCATATTCACTCAGGCCCTCGCCATAGGGAGCGTGGGGTTCCTGACCGAACGCGACGTCAGCGGCGAAGAGCGACTTCTTTTTCTTCTTCTGCCCACCAACCCTAGGTGCACACGGGATCGATTTGCGTTTTGCAGGCACCTTGGGGCGGCGGGTTCCGATGTCCGCACCCACACCAGACTCCAGCGAAGCCACAACTACTGTCTCCACTGGAGCACAGGGAGCTGGTGGTGCATCCGCAATATCGGGAAGCGGCAATCAGTGTGGAGGACTCTGCGCACGCGGCGGTCCGGCTCTAGCATCTTTTAGAGGAGGAGCTATCAGGGTCCTTGGCACTAAAGGAGCGTTGCGGTCGCTACCTGGAGGCACACCTTTACGGTTGACCAACAACCGCCTTTCTTCCTTTATAACGGCTCCCGTCGAATGGTTGTACCATTCTTTATATACATTGAGGAGTCGTGGAGCGCAAGCTGGCGCACTGATAAAAAAATGAGAACCCGTATTCAGGCGCATGAAATGATGCAGCGCGTTCTCCATCCTTTCTTCAGTGGCAGCAGGTTCCAGTAGGAAAGCTTCCAAGGGTACCCCTTGATCGTAGCTTAGTTGCTGGGCGAAATGATGTGGGTTGTATCTCATGAAAATCGCCGCACCGTTCTGCCTGAACACCAGGAAACCCGGTCTGATAGAATATAAGTGGAGGGTCTCCCGGGCCGTCAAAACTGAGGCTCCATCTTTGAAAGTGTCTTGCAATGGCCGCACCGCAGTGGTAGACGCCTTTCCAATAGTCAACACCTTATCGATGAAAGACATCCCGTCTCCAACGGTGTGGGGGCGAAGGAGTAAACCCCTGGCGTTCCGTGGCGATGGAGTCACAATTGATGCTCCAATCAACTGTATGATGTGAGGGAAACCGCACCTGTCGTAGAACGAAGGCCTTTTGTGCATGCCGAAGACACCTGATGTGTGTAGCTCGAGCCATGATACGAAGTAGTGCATCGGGAAGATCACGTGCAGTACCCCAGGCTCATTAGCATCCGCCGCTCGACTGAGGCCATGATACAAGTGTGCCAAGCCGGCGATCCCAACGGCCACTTTTACCCCGATGGTCATCCGGTGAGCTGGGTAAAAGATAGAGGGCCGCATATGGCGGGAATGCATTGGGAGTGCAAACCAACTCAGCCATAGCCCGAAAAATCCTAAGAAGAAGGCCTCCTCGTCCATCCTCGGGGCTGCAACTTCCGCAAAAGACATGGTCGGGGAGTTAGGAAGGAAAAAACCCTTTCGGTCTATTTCCTTCGCCGGTAGGTTATCCAAACCTAGACCGAAAGGGTCCTCAAGGGTGGCAAACTTGGCAGCTTCTGCCGAGAGGACGCTTGGGTGAAGGAACCGAGCGATGAAATCCTCAAAGCTAACTCCGCGACTCCCACGTTCAATGAAAAGGGCCTCATAGATGTTCAACACTTTGATCAAACTTGGGAATTGGTGTTGAACAGCATTCTCTGGCGTGAGACCCCTTACCGCCGGCTTAGCACCGAAGACATACTCGTCTGTCGGAAGCAACTCCTCATAGTGCTCCCCTATAACCGGTAAACCGGAGACCTCTGTGAACTCCTCCAGAGAAATCGACACTTCCCGATCCATTGCAAGGAAGGTATGAGTAGGAATGTTCCACTGCTCCAAGAAAGCCTTGAACCACCAGGTGGGAAGCGTGGGATACTGAAAGAGGGAGACATAGACCGCGGTGTACAACCCTAACCTTATCAACTGCGACTTCTTCGCCGACAGGATATACCGAGCCCACGGCAGATAACCGATCGGGTGGCGGGGGATCAGACCTATGTTATATGATTGCCCCCAAGGTCGCGCCTCGCCTTGACAGATACGGTGTCCCAGGATATCCAAAACTATAGGACGCTGAACCGGGATTGCATCTATGGCAGGATGAAGAAAGCCCTTCGAGGTCCAATCAACCATCTCCACGGCATACTGCACCGGGGGTGGGCTGGCATAATGAATCGCCGTAATGGGCTCTGACAGTACTGCGCACGTGAAGCTCCGTCGACCCATGATAATCTGGTTGTACCATGACCCCCAAAGGTGGAGACTCTTATATTCCGGGTCGTGGTCCCTGATCATCGCTAGGACTTCGCGATCTAAGGGCGCTTCAGGAAACCCTTCTTCCGAACGAGCGAACGGGAATGAGGTGTCGAAAGACATGGTCACTGCAAGGGAACAAAATTAACCGTTAGTGTTGTAATTCCAACGCTCAACATTTTAAAATTTTACACCACACTGCAATGCAGTGAGTAGGGGACCAAATAGGGACCCACAAAATCTGGATGACAGTGCATCATTTAATAAGACAGTCCCATCATTGGATGAGACTATCAACTAATGAAAAGATGCCCAAGAGAACATTCTCATTAATAATAAAAATCCCTAGAGACAAGAAGAAAATCTCCTCTTTTAGAGCAAATC
Organism: Agapanthus africanus; assembly: GCA_030015575.1. NCBI lineage: Eukaryota > Viridiplantae > Streptophyta > Magnoliopsida > Asparagales > Amaryllidaceae > Agapanthus > Agapanthus africanus. Next base: position 58,984,631 of record CM057339.1, read on the forward strand.
TCTGTCACAGAGTGACACTTGTCAAACTCTGGTCTCAGGGAAATAAGATTCTTTAAAAAGAGCCTAGCTCTGTAATAATGATAAAAATTCATCAAAGAAAGAAAATTAATTAATTCCTAAAATTTTTTTTTTGAAGTTTTGGGATCTTAAAGATCTATATAAAAAAAAACTCTTAAGAGTTCATCATCAGAAGATCAAAAAATCTATATTCTATCAATATGAGCAAAGCTCTGTTCATGGGCTAAGAAACCCTGAGACAAATTCTTGAGAGCAAAGCTCTGTTTATGAAACCCCAAAGGGGATTGCTTTAGATCAAAAGATCTATGAGAGCAAGGCTCTGTTGGTTAAGATTGATTTAAATTAATTTAATTTAATTTTAAATTAATTTTACCTAAAGTTTTCTAGCTTTGGAAATGAGAGCAAAGCACTAGAGTCTGGAAGCAAGAGCAAAGCTCTGAAGTTCTTAAGCAAGAGCAAAGCTCTGAAAATCAAAATCTTGGAAAATAGTGAAGATTTTTTTAGGGCCAGGGGTCCTATTTATAAGGTGCTTGCGCCCCTTCAGCTCACCCGTTGATCCAACGGCCAGGATCTTGCCACCGCTGCACTCACGTGCGCGCCACGTGAGCGCAACGGTGGGGGGCATTTGTTTCCCCCAATCAGAGCAAAGCTCTGTTTGAATTTCAAAATTCAAAATTCGAAGCAACACTTCAAATTCTTTGCGCTGTGCGCAACGCGCCACGTGTCGAAAGCTGATACGCCAGCGCAGCGCCCAAGGCAGCGCCACCAATCAGAGCAAAGCGCTATTTAAAACAAAATTAAAGGAACCAACGCTTCAGTTGCGCAAGCGCTGCGCGACACGTGTCAGCGCAAGCGCAGATGCGCTGCACTGTGTGCTGGGCGACACGTGTCAGCGCAGTTGCGCTGCGCTGTGCGCTGTGTGACACGTGTCACGCGCTGGGGGATTTGCGCCAAACAGAATTAAAATTTTAAAGAAATCTTTCTGTTCTTGTTAAAATAAGAAGATTTTCTTCTGTAAAACAGAAGCCCTTGGATCAAAGATCCAACGGTGGGAAAAATTCCCCAAATCACTCAGAGAAATATCTCTTTAACAAATTTAACTAATTAATGGGCACTATATAAAGGCCCCTAGACCCTAATTCAGAGGGCATAAAATCATCAACATCATCATTGAGAACTCTAAAGAATTGGAGAGAATTCCTCAAGAATAAAAAGGTAAAAACCTTTAGAAAAAGAGAAAATTCTCTTAAAAATAGATCATTGATCTGAGAACAAGATCATTGATCTTCAATATAAAAATAATAATAATAATAATAGTGCCTTGCACTTTCTTATAAACCATTGGTTCTTTAAAAACAAGAAAAACTTGTTTTCTTCGATTTAAAATCGATCAAAAGATAAAACAGTGCTCTGCACTTGCAAAAATTGCACTATTGCGCTCCTGTGTTTGCGCAAGCCACCAGGGAGCGCCACGTGTCAGCAGCGCAACAGCGCAACGCACTGACACAGCGCACTGCGCTGTTGCATTTGTGCTCACCAGAGTGTGACACGTGTCACCACCACATGCGCTTGCGCTCGTTAATTGGCGCAAAGCGCCTGACAAGCCACATGGGGCACTGTCAGAATATTTAATGCTCTGCATTATTAAAGAAAAGGGACAGAACCCAATTAAAAGGCCTAGCAGGCCTAAACAAAAAATGCCATGCATTTTAAAAAGGGCAGAGCCCAATTAAAAGGTCTTTTAGACCAAAGGAAAATGCAGTACATTATTTAAAAAGGGCAGAGCCCAAACAAAGGCCTAACAGGCCAAATACAAATAAAAATGTTGAACATTTTCAACTGGACTTAGCCCAATCATGGCCGTAAGTCCTCAAAATTAAATTGACTGAGCACAACTGCTCTTTTAAATCAATTTACATCCGGTTCAAGGGTACATCTCCGAACTCCTCTGACACCTATCGTTGTAATCCTTCAACGACGTCAGAGAGGTGACGGGTCCCGACAACCACACATCAACATGGACTGCAGGGTCCTTAAACTCGTGGACTTATGCGTCCTTAAACTAAGATATGGACTGTGGGGTCCTTAAACCCATGGACTTATGCGTCCTTAAAACTACCATGGACCCCCACGTCCCTAAACTGGAATATGGACCACTACGTCCCTAAACTGGAACAGTAGAGCCCCTCTAAACGCTCTTCTGCCTGATCTAAACGATCCCGTTTAAGTTGATCTTAGCCTCAAACACGGCTAACGTATCATTAAGCATTTCAACAGATTACATATTCCCTAATCAATTTCGGTTCAAGGGTACATCTCTGAACTCCTCTGACACCTATCGTTGTAATCCTTCAACGACGTCAGAGAGGTGATGAGTCCTGACGGCCATATATTAAATGGATCACCACATTAAGTTGATCTTAGTCTCAAACCGGACTAACGTATCCTTAACGAACGTTTAAGTTGATCTTAGCCTCAATACGGCTAACGTATCCTTAAACTAAAACATCAAACCCAAATCTAAATAGATACGGATTTAGACTAATTTACGTCCTACGGGCGACGGCATAACTTAGTCTCCGTATACAATCCACGGGCATCCACAAACAAAACAAACACACACGATACGAAGTGAAATTTCTGGAGAAGGAGAAAGTGGTTACCGCGACGCGGTAGCGTGATTAACTGCAGGGGCTTGCGCCTGCAGGGAAGAGCGTCCCCACAATAAAAAAAAACCCTCAAGCGAGGGGGAATCTGACGAAGTCTGCTTTATCGGCCGCATCCGTCTAAACCTCCGATACATGGTGCCATAAATCAACTTGGCATCTTCGGAGAGGTGGACGGATTAAACCATATAGCATCTGCCCCGAATCTCAGGCAAGACGTCCTCACGTCGTCTCCGCCGCCATTCGGAGGGGAACAAAGTCTTTCAAATCTTTCCAAAATGAAGAAGGATTATCTGAAACCGTTGGATCAAGAATCTAAAGGTGATTAAATATCACCAATTTATGGAAAAATCTTGGACTTGGAAAGATTTCCCCCTAAATCTAACCGAAATAACAAGGGGATATCTTTGGATTTAAAATCCAATGGTGAATAAAATTCACCTAAAAATCTAAAGGCCCAGATTAATGATGAAGATAAATCAAATCTCCCAATGAATAAATCAAATCTCTCAATGAGAGATTTACTAAGCAGATTGATTCTTTTCCTTCTCCTATAAATAGAGGCCAAGAAAAGAAGAGAGGGACCTCTACTTCTGGACTTTTTTGGAGCCCTTTGGACCTTTTCTTTTGATACACAGAGAGAGAGATACAGAGCCTTTGATTCTCTGCAAAAGGAAAACCCTAGGTTAGAGAAAGAAAGGGAGGCTTAAAAAGAGAATTTAATTCTCAAAAGAGTTTAACTCTTATATAAAGAAAAGAACTTAGTTCTTTCTCTGATGGAGGATCTGTAAAGTGCACATCTCCCCATGAATTGAGAATTTAATTCTCATTGGGTTGAGATCCTGCCATGCAGATCTAAAACACAGAGGAGGAACTGAGTTTTGAGAATTTAATTCTCACAAAATGATATGAATTCAATTCCTTCGAGATAAAATTAGGGTTTAACCCTATGTTATGGGAATTTAATTCCTCCAAAATAAACAGAACCAGGGTTTAACCCTAATTGAGAACACAATTCCCTCAAACTCACAGGAATTTAATTCCCTTAAGAAATGAAATTAGGGTTTGACCCTATTAAGAATATAATTCTTCAGAAGAAAGCAGGAATTTAATTCCTCTAAAGTTTGTCGCTAGGGTTTAACCCTATTAATTCTTAAAAGATGAACAGATCTTTAAAATATGCAGAGTCACGTGCTACTACGTGACCTCTGCAAAGATCCATAGAAAGAGCTCTGAAGTAAACACCTCACGTGTTACCACGTGACTCCTGCGAAGATCAATAAAAGAGAACTGTGAGGCAATGCCTCACGTGCCCCACGTGATCTCTAAAGCACACAAAAGAAAAAGAAACAGAAAAGAGCTCTAAGGCACCCTCACGTGTCGACACGTGACCCCTAATGAACATTCTAACAGATCAAAGCGCAGGCCTCCATCACGTGCCCACACGTGATGGCTTTCAGAATTAAAAGTGTTAAACACTTATCTGTAGAACAAAATAAAGGAAAGCAGGGCGCTCTCACGTGTTACCACGTGACCCCTCTTGCCTCAGTGTTTAACACTAAATTGAAACTTCTGTATCCAGTGTTTAACACTGATTTGCCTTAGTGTTAAACACTAATTTGGAATCTCTATTTCCAGTGTTTAACACTGATTTGCCTAGTGTTTAACACTAATTTGAAAACTTTATTCCCAGTGTTCAACACTGATTATCTTTTAGTGTTTAACACTAACTTGTCAATCTTATTCCCAGTGTTCAACACTGCTGGTCTCTAGTGTTTAACACTAGCTTTAGCCCAACTGGCTAAGTTTCCAGAGGCAAAGCCTCTCCTTTAATGAACCAACAGAGGGCCGATATCCCAAACATGATTGGACTTACCCCAAGCTGGCCATAAGTCCTCAATTCAAACTTAACTGGGCCAATGAGCTCATAATATAATGATTGATCTTAGTTTCCAAATTGGACTACAGATCACTTAATCTACCTTGGTGCAAGGGTACATCTCTTCACTCCTTTGATACTTGTCGTTGTAATTCCTCAACGTCTTCAAAGAGGTGACGGGTCCCGATGACCACACATTGATACGGACCGTGGGGTCCTTAAACTCATGGACTATGAGGTCCTTAACCTTGACCGTAATGTCTTAAAACTAACGCCGGACTGTGGGGTCCTTAAACCCTCGGACTATGACGTCCTTAACCTTGACCGGAATGTCTTAAAACTAACAACGGACTATGACGTCCTTAACCTTGACCGTGATGTCTTAAAACTAATGCCGGACTGTGGAGTCCTTAAATCCACGGACTATGATGTCCTTAACCTTGACCGCAATGTCTTAAAACTAACATTGGACCGCAATGTCCTTAAACTACCTATTGACCGCAATGTCACTAAACTAAACAACATGGCTCCCCTAATTGCTCTCTTGTTGGATCTAAACGATCCCGTTAAGTTGATCTTAGTCTAAAAACTAGACTAATGTATCCTTAACAAACGTTTAAGTCGATCTTAGTCTCAAGCGAGGCTAACGTATCCTTAAACCCAAACCCCCAAACCCAAATCTAAGATAATACGGATTTGGACTAGTCCACGCCCTACGGGCGACGACATAACTCAGTCTCCGTATACAATCCACAGGCAATCAAACACAAATCGAACACACACGACACGAAGTGACCATCTGGAGAAGGAGAAAGTTGTTACCGCAATGCGGTAGCGTAATTAACTGCAGGGGCTTGCGCTTGCAGGGAAGAGCGTCCCGACAATCAAAAACCCCTCAAGCGAGGGGGAATCTTACGAAGTCTGCTACATCGGACGCATCCGTTTAAACCTTCGATACATGGTGCCATAAATCAACTTGGCATCTTCGGAGAGGTAGATGGATAGCACCTATTAGCATCTGCCCCGAATTTCAGGTAATACGCCCGTCGCGCCGTCCTTCGGAGGGGAACAAGGGCGTGCAAAACGGTGGTTTTTTGGTACGGTCTCGAGTCACATGGAGGCAATGAGCGATAGGAGGGGTTTCGTCTTTCCCGGTATTGGGGGTTGATGTTACGCTGTGCTCGATTGGCCATAACAGGGAAGTCCCTGGCCAGGGCTGGTTTAGAGATTTACTGGTAAGTGTTACCAGTAGTTTCTCGACCCGTTATGAGCCTCATATCGGCATGACTTATCGGTTATTGGGGTCTGACGTTTACCACCCCTAGACTTGATATGCAACATATCAGACAAGGAGACCGGACTGTACGGTAGTGTCACTGTCAGGTTTTTGCAAGAGTTGGAACGGGCTTGCTTGCTGATCTTCTGATCGCTCAATACCCGGGTAGCCGTTACGTCCAGCTAGTACCGCTGACGGCTTGTGGGTGCTTGATGTGATCATCACCTACTGCCGGCGTATTGACGAGTCTTTAGAGTCTTATATAAAGGTTTTTCTGGCTCAGGCAAAACGAAATAGGAGCACATATGTGATATGTGCGGGACCAAGAATTATGCGTGTATATGGTACCGTATTCTATTCTCGCGACTTTTGTATCGGCCGGTTATATGTGATATAGCCGGGTTATCGAATCAAGTGTTGATTCGATAAGTTAGTACATTTAGTGTTAGTCGGTTATATGTGATATAGCCGGATTATTAAATCAAGTGTTGACTTAATAATTTAGTGTATAATTGTATATTTGATATACTAATTTACATTAACTAACATTGGCTCACTTAAGCATTCTTTTCTCACTTGTGTGTACATGTAATATATATGTGATATATATTAATGTGCATTGTTTATTTTTGTGTATCATGGTTGTTGATACACACTACACATACATCATTTTAATTATAATGGTAGGGTTTTAATATTCAAAGTAAATACAAAATTAGTGGATAATTGTTCAAAGCATGAAGCTTGTAGAAGCTTGTGAGTGCTTTGACAAAGTCCACCCATTTTGTTTTACTTAGAATATTTATTAACCTAACCGCTATAACTAGCCATGGTTATGTCTCTGCATGAGTTAGTATATGATACCCACTCACCCATGGTTACTTATCTCACTTTTGATTAAGCTCATTATCTTCTTCTTTCTTCATCTTTTTCTTCCAAAAGAAAAGCTTGCTAGGGTTTGATAAAAGTGAGAAAGTAATGTGAGAAAAAAAATTCTAAACTGAGCCCACTTCCTATTTCACCATCCTATACTAGATTAGTACTTTAGTATAGGGTGTTTGCTTCACTTTGGTGATGTAGTAACTTGAATTCGTATCCCCTCGACGTAGATCATCTTCGGCCTCGAAGACTTCAAGTAAGACCGTTGTCTTCTTCTCATGGAGCCGTCCACGAGTCTGGGAGCAATATGATCGCAGCGAAGGGACTACTACAAGGAGCTTTTGAAGTGAAGGACCGATCTACAAAGGTTGTATTTCTATTTCACTTAGATGTAAATGGATTACATTAGTTTACGTATTATTTTCTAGTTAACGATTCTAGTTTGGAGTACCTTTTAACGGCAATTTTTAAAAAATGGCATGGACGATGCCTCCCGAAACCTTGCTGCCGTCGATAGGAACCCTACAAAGACCCCACCAGAGTGCCTCCCAACCGTGGCCATAACCTACAATATGCGACGGAACCGCCGCCGATATGGGGAGTTGGGATTTGGTATTTTCTGTGTAGGATCATCTAAACAAACCCTAATTTATGGAATTTAGGGATTGCAACTTCTGTGACTACGAATAGAACCCAGAGTCCTTCTTGGAAGATCATCCAACCGAAGAGATCACGAAGTTCAAGTTGACTCACGCATCCAGGTTGATCAATCGGCTGTTCATTTACCTCCTTCAAGATAGATCGAGAAGCAAACTAGAATTTGTATTCCATTTTCTAAGGAACAAAAAATGTAATTGATTAAGTTGATTAAAAAAGATAGTTGTTTTATTCTTATTGCATTTATTTTCTTTATTTACATCATGATCTCTATCCGTTCTTCTTTCTCTATCATGCGCGAATAATTCATTTCTTGATAGGGTTCGTAGGATTAGGGTAGATCAATGGAAGATGAATTTTTTTTTTAACTTCTTTTAAGTCTTATGAAGTTTATAAACTTTAACAAAAGAATCTTTAACATCCTAATCGGATGCGCTATCAATTTATTGATAGTCTTGACCGCGATTTGAGTTTAGATTAACAATTGTTTTGTTAAGGGATAGACATGAATAGAGATCAATAAAAGGACAAGGGTCAATAGTGTGGAAACCCTAGTTTCTTCCAAAGAACCCTAATCCTCATTCATCACTATCGATCTAGTTTTAAATCTATCAAAAGATAAAAGGAGTCATATTTATTAATCATCCATTACTACTAAATCATAATGAACCCTACAAGCCCTCTTCTGATATAAAATCTATATCTTTATTTAAACTATATCTATTTTCTACATCCGTATTTCGACGTAGATCTAAAACTATTCTCCACTATTCTTTATTCTTCTATTCTTCCTCTTTTTCAACACGTCTAAAGTAAGATTAAAAGATTCAACATTTCCCCGAGGATGACCCATACTCATCTCGACTAGCTATACGCGACACCGTTATTGATTGCGGTTATTACTACACTTCTTTAAAATAGAAATTAATCAAATGGCGCCGTTGCCGGGGATATGTGCGTAATATTTTTTTCTTACTATTCGTGTTGAATTCTTATTCGATCCATATCATAAAATAAAACAAAATAGTAAATTGTGTATTTAACGATTAGTGTACGATTTTTGCGAGGGAATCTGAAGACAATAGAACTAGGAAACAGAGATTCAGAGACCTTCAGAGACGACCATAGGAGCAAAGGAGGCCACAGTAAAAAAATTCAAGCGAACCCTCCTTCCTGCGGCGCTTCCACGGCTAAAGGGGATAAATTGCGGCGGAACCGCGATGGCATTGGGGAATCGTGCTTCCAAACTTCTCTGGTAACTTCCTCTATACTTTCTCTCTTCTCTGAAATCCAATAAAATATTTTTCTGCAGGATTCTTTGCAAAATATCACCGCTCAAAAATCTTTTTGTGTGTTTTGTAATTGGTTTGTGCATATTTTAATACGGATTTTAAGGGGAAAGACCACAATTCAGATTAGGTGGGGATTTCATCACCCTTCCTAGGCCCCACAAATCACATAACGAGCATCCGCATCATCCTACATTAATTAAAAAATATCCAGACCAAGACTCTAAAGACTGTCATGCTCAATAAGGACAGAGGAAGGTCGTGGGTAATCTATCACTTATCCGCATTTCTTTTATGGTATCTAGACAAGCGTGACTAAGGAAAGTGGTTACTTAATTAGGCCTGCTATTTTCGGTGATTCGTATAGTGGATACCTCCCACTTACCTGGCACTTACCTGGCTACAAGAGTTATAAAGAGGTGGTAGAGGATTGATTCTGCGGCTTGTCCTTTGGAAGTCTAGGAGCGGTCTAGTGACTTGACCTAGGTGACCTTAGTTCTAGGCTTGATTATGAATTTTTGTGTGATTTGTCTCACGTCCGACACTTTTTCAAAACAAACCAATTTTTAATCACACACACGCTGCCACTTGCGCTAAACCCGCTTAGTGCATGCTTGGCTGGACATGGGATTCTAATACCCGTCTTGTCCATGTTCCTACTATCGACTCCGAAGTCGGTGCTTCTTAATTTTCTTTTTCCCCTCCACCCACCACATCGAACGAGATGGACGGTTCTCCATCAGACTATAACACCACCCTGCCACCACCCGTAGGTGCGCAGAATCCACTGCGCATCTCTCTCCAAAAGAGATGCTATCCTATACGCGGTCCCCAAATTTCACGGGTTTGAGTCTGAAGATGCATACGTTTTTATCACCAAATTTGAAAACGTATACGGAAAGATAGGTACATCACAACTTTCAGTGGATGCTATGCACTTGCGTCTTCTCCCTTTCATTGATTTAGCAGAAAAATGGTTTTATAAAACTGCTGCACACTCTATTACCAATTGGGATGAATTTGTGATAGCATTCCTTAAGAAATTCTACCCCAATCAGAAGACCGCCCGTGTTCGGAGAGAAATCAATCAGTTTGCCCAGCTTTCAAATGAACCATTTTGGAAGTGCTTTGAACGGTTTAAGGACCTGCTTGTCCAATGTCCTCATCACGGAATAAATAGATGGGATCCGTGCTGAATCATATATGAGGGCATTACTCCAGCAACAAAGCAGATGCTTGAAACCATGTGTCAATGCAATTTCATGTCCAAAGAAGATGGTGAAGCTTGGAAATTTCTGGAAGATCTCGCTGAACACACTTTGCAGTGGGAAAGCGTTAGACCATCATCTAGGGGAGGTATCCATCAGCTCGATGTTTCCATCGCAGTAAAAGCCAAAATGGCAGCAACGCAAATGAAACTCGACGCTATGGAGAACAAATTCTCATCAATCTCCCTAAACCAGGTAACGCTTCCCAAGACCGTGTGTGGTTGCTATTCCGATCCATCACATCTGACGGAAGAATGTCCTTTGAGTGCACCATTTCAAGGTCAAGAACACACTAATGCTACTTTTCAGCAGCGACCTAGAAATGATCCTTATTCTTCCACATATAATCAGGGATGGAGGAATCATCCTAATTTTTCTTGGAACCAAAACCAACCTCAAAATCAAAACAAGTTCCAAAGCAATTATCAAAGACCTCCTCCACAACAGCAGCAACCACACCCACAGAGTCAGCACCCCTTTCAATTGCAACCTTTTCAAAATCCGGCCAACAATTCTACACCTTATAATAATTCTTTCCAAACGGTCGGAACCGAAAACTCATCTGCACTCGAACGAAGAGTGGATATGTTTATTAAATATTCCATGCAATCAACGGATGATATAAAGTCTTCTATCCGAGCATTAACACAGACCATCACCTCCCACGGTGAAAGTATAAAATCGATAGAAGCACAACTTGCGCAGATAAATGCCGCGATGAGTGCGAGAGAAAAAAGGAAACTTCCATCTCAACCCCTACCAAATCTTGGCCACTCACAAAGTCATAATGTGAGTGTCGTTACCACGTTGAGATCAGGAAGAGTGTTGAACAACAAAGTGGGTGAACAGATTGATGATGACGATGAATCAATTAAAGCCCCGGCTTCCACTTCTTTCCCTAATTCGTCTAGTCTCCCACCTTCTTCCGAGCATATTCTCCGTTTTCCCCAAGGCTCGAACACTCCGCCCACTTCCTCGAATCTACCTCAAACAATTCCAAATCCAATTTTGGGATCGATTCCATCCCCACAAACTTCTCCACAAATGTTGGAACCAAAACTTATTGATAAAGCTCCGTTTCCAAGCAGGTTGAAGGCCAATAAACCTAACACACAAATGGAGAAGATTGTAGAAATGTTTAAGCAAGTTAACATAAATATCACTCTCCTAGATACTATTCAACAAGTTCCGTCTATGAAAAAATCCTTAAGGACTTATGCACTAGGAAGAGAAAAACTCAAGTGCCGAAAAAGGTATTCATAACGAGTAATGCAAGCACAGCTTTTACTCAACAATTGCCTAAGAAACGTAAGAACCCCGGCTGTCCTACAATCTCTATAACTATTAGGGGTAAAAGCATCAATCGTGCTCTACTTGACCTCGGCTCTAGTGTTAACTTGCTTCCATATTCCGTCTATGAGCAGCTAGGTACAGGAGAGTTGAAACCTGCCCACTGCACTCTTCAGATGGCAGACCGATCTATCGCCCAACCTAGGGGTGAACTAGAGGATGTGTTAATCAAAGTCGGGGAATTCATATTCCCTGTGGACTTTATTGTTTTAGATATACAGCCTGTGGCGAACCCACTGTAGGGTTTCCTTAGCACCTTGCCTAGGATTTGGAAGCATCACACATGCCACAATAAAAATTTAAGGGGGTGCTAAGCAAACTAACCTAGGAATCGAACTAGAATTTTTGGGTAACATCTAACTAGCATCACATACTAGATGTAATCTACACTAAGAGTTATGTAATACAACCTTTGTAAACTTCCTTCCTTGACTCGTTGGATCTCCTAGAGTTTGAACCGGCTTGCTTAAGCTCCTTCCAAGTCCACGATGAGCCACCTGAATTCTCTTTGCTCAAAGCTTCTTACTTCACTTGATCAAGGATGAAGATTAAGCAAACACTCTAATCTAGTGGGCTAGACTAAACTAGGATGGTGATGTGGCTTATATTCTTACATAAAAACCTTTCCTTTCTTTTTTACTTCACTCACTTTAGAAACACAAGAGAGCCTGAGAGAGGAAGAAAATGAAGATGACAAAGTTAGAGCTCTCTTTTGATAATTATCAATAATAATGAGCATAGAAAAATAAATATCAAAGATATATATCACATGCCAAACTATGGTTAATAAATATCTAGATATTTTAGTGTTGAGTCAAAAGCCAAATGAAAATTAAACCATGGTTTAATATTAGGTCAAAAGGGAGAAGAGTGTAGAAACCAAATAATGATTTAATTTCCATTTTCTTTTACCCAATATCAAAATATACATATATATATGAACCATGCGAGTCTTGCACTGCCATCTCCCATGTATCAACAACCATGACATCATGTATGCATGTATGTGTGCATTCACATCAACATATGCACATACACCCATTCATGCATACATCCAAAAGAAAAGGTTTATTAAAAATGAGATAAAAATTCAATGTTAAATGAACACTTGATTTAACAAACCGGTCATATTACATACGACCCGACCAATAGAAAAATCCTCGATTAAAATACTGTATCACATACACACATTTAATTGAGCTCCTGCGCATATCTCATATGCACACCACATAGTTTCGCCTGAGCTAGGAAACTCCTGTGTGGGACTTTAAGACTCGTCAATACGCTGACAGTAGGTAATGATCACATCAAACACCCACAAGCCGTAAGCGGTCAGCTAAACGTAACGGCCATCCGGGTATTGAGCGATCAGAAGAAAAACAAGCGAACCTGTCAAAACTCCCATCGAGCCAACTGGCAACACTTACCGTACAGTCCGGTCTCTTCGTCAAATATGTTGCATATCGAGTCAAGGGATAGCATCGTCGACCCCAATAACTCAATAAGTCATGCCGGTGTATGGCTCATAACAGATCGAGAAACTACTGATAACACTTATCAGTAAATCTCAGCAGCCCTGGCCAGGGACTTCCTGTTATAGCCAATCGAGCATAGCACAACATCAACCCCCAATACCGGAAAAGACGAAACCCCTCCTATCGCTCATTGCCTCCATGTGTCTCGGGACTGTACCCAAGATCCACCTGTTTGCACGACTCAGTAGAGCCGTGGTAGGGTGGAGATCAAAGTACAGTGGGAGGACACGCAAGAATCTATGACGATCTCGGGTCTACAGACTAACATGTACCAGTGTCACCTGAGAACTGCTATCCGACATGAGATATAATACCATATAGGAGTTCTCGGCGAGTCTGTTCAGTGTACCCAGTCTCCACTGAGCACCCGTATACAATCTTTGGTGTCACCACACCAGATGGATATGGGATCATCCATCGCCCATCATATGGGGCAAGAACCATATATGCTAGTCTACTCTGGAATATCGATGCCCTGTCTCGATACACCCACGACTAGGAACATTTTAAGGATATGCTTGTAAACTACAGATGTCCCACTAGTATGATCCACATCATAATCTCAGTAGTTAAGCAAATATCTTAAGGGCTTTATCAACATGTACCAAATGAGTAAGATGCAAGATCAAATGAACATGTCAAGATAAAGTACAACCAGATAGCATACTATCATGTCGAGCAAGAATGTCATATGAATATATATATATACATATACCGATACATCCACTATCATATAATGGCCTCTAGGGCATACATATATCCAACAATCTCCCACTTGCACTAAGGCCAATTATTGGCGTATCTCATACCCAACATCTCAAAGAGTCGCTCATGCTGCGGTTGAGGGAGGGCCTTGGTGAGTGGATCCGCGGTGTTATTCTTTGTATCTACTCTCCTAATCTCGATCTCGTGGCGATCAACTATCTCCCGGATCAAATAATATCGCCTCAGGATGTGTCTGGACTTCTGATGGGACCTAAGCTCTTTGGCCAACGCCACAGCCCCATTATTATCACAATACAATGGTATTGGATCAATAATGGTTGGAACTACTCCTAGCTACAAGATGAACTTCCTCATCTAGACGGCTTCCTTGGCAGCATCATTTGCAGCAATGTACTCAGCTTCCATCGTAGAGTCTGCAACGGTATCCTGTTTGGAACTCTTCCAATACACCGTCCCTCCGTTGAGGGTAAATACAAACCTAGAGATAGATTTGCCGTCGTCCTTATCACTCTGGAAGCTCGAATCGGTAAAGGCTTCCATTTGGAGATCTCCATTACCATACACCAAGAACAATTCTTTAGTCATTCGAAATTACTTAAGAATGTTCTTCACAGCTGTCCAGTGATTCTCCCCTGGGTTGGATTGATACATTCTTATTACACCTAGTGCATAAGCTATATCAGGGCGTGTACACAACATCGTATACATTGTAGATCCTACGGCTGAAGCGTAGGGAATAATGCTTATGCGAGCTCTCTCTTCATCAGTCTTTGGGCAAAAGTCCTTGGAGAGAGTGACTCCATAGCAAGCGGGTAAGGCACCCCGCTTAGAGTCTTCCATACTAAATCTCTTTAAGATGGTGTTGATGTACCTGGTTTGGGATAATCCCAATAACCTTTTGGATCTATCTCTATAGATCCGAATGCCCAGTATGTACGTGGCATCACCCAAGTTCTTCATGGAGAACCTTTGTGATAAGAATGATTTGACCGACTGTAGCATAGGAACATCATTTCCTATCAGAAGAACGTCCTCCATGTACAATACGAGGAATGCGACAGTTCTCCCTACAGTCTTCTTATAAACACAAGGTTTATTTGGATTTTTGATGAAATCAAACTCTTTGATAACATCATCAAAACAGATGTTCCAACCCCGTGATGCCTTCTTTAATCCATAAATGGATTTAAGCAATCTACATACTTTCCCGCTGCTCCCACTGTCAACGAAGCTCTATGGCTGATCCATATAAATGCATTCTTCTAAATCACCATTTAAAAATGCAGTTTTAACGTCCATCTGCCAGATTTCATAGTCGTAGTGAGTAGCAATAGCAAGTAGGACCCGAATGGATTTAAGCATGGCTACGGGAGAAAAAGTTTCATCATAGTCCAGACCTGGTCTTTGACGAAATCCTTTCACCACAAGTCTTACCTTATAGGTCTCCACCTGCCCATCTACACCAATTTTTCTTTTAAAGATCCATTTGCACCCTACGGGTTTTACCCCAGGGGGTACAACGTCCAAAGTCCATACTTTGTTGGTGTACATAGACTCCATTTCAGATCTCATAGCATCCAGCCACTTCACAGAGTCTCCACTCGTGATAGCCTGCTGAAAACTAGTAGGATCATCATCCTCCATGATGCAATCTTCTCTATCACCATCAATGAGGAAACCATAGTACCTCTCTGGTGGGCGAGAAGTCCTACTAGATCTACGGAGTGGCTGAGGTTCATTGGTTTATGTTGCAACATTAAGCTCAACCAAGTCGTCATTTGTAACTTGTGTCTCTAGAACCTCTTCTAGATCTACCACATTGCCATCAGTATCATTTGTAAAAAATTCTCTTTCTAAAAATGTGGCATACTGAGAAACTAATACCTTTTGTTCCTCCTTATGGTAGAATAAATATCCATATGAATTCTTTGGATATCCCACAAACTTACACATGACTGACCGTGTCTCGAGTTTGTTAGGATTCTGTTTTTAACATAGGCCGGACAACCCCAAATCTTAACTCGTTTAAGAGATGGTCTCTTCCCATGTCATATCTCATATGGAGTGGTAGACACGGTTTTGGTTGGAATCCTGTTCAACAGAAACGCTGCAGTCTCCAATGCATGCCCCCAAAACGAGACAGGTAACTCAGCATCACTCATCATGGAAGTACCATATCTAATAGGGTCCGATTCCGTCGTTCTGACACACCGTTGTGCTGTGGTGTGTAAGGAGAAATGAGCTGAGAGAGAATCCCATTCTTTTTTAGAAAATCTGAAAACTCTGTACTGAGATACTCTCCACCTCGATCCGATCGAAGTATCTTAATGCTCAATCTGGTTTGTTTTTCTACTTCAAGTTTATACTCAGTGAATTTCTTGAAAGCTTCAGACTTATACTTTAATAAAAACACATGACCGAAACTTGAGAAATCATCAGTAAAAATTATGAAGTAAGAAAAATCGCCTCTAGCCTGTGTAGACATTGGTCCACATACATCACTATGTATGAGGCCTAAAAGCTCAGTAGCTCTTTCTCCGTGTCCAGTAAATGGAGTTTTGGTCATTTTACTTTTGATACAAGACTGACAAGTCGCATAAGATTTATATTCAAAGGGATTTAAATACCCATCTTTATGAAGCTTGTTTAGTCTTGTTTCATTAATATGACCAAGTCTACAATGCCAAAGAAAAGCTTCATTTATATCTGAAAATTTTCTTTTATTTGTGTGTTGTATGTTGAAAACTGTGTGTTGATTCAGAATGTATATCCCGTTATTTAGTGTACCATAACCAATCAACTCTTGATTCAGTTTAATGTTCATAACATTATGCTGCAATACAAAATGATATCCTTCATTTTCTAACAAAGAAACAGATATTATATTACAAAGCATGCTTAGTACCAAATAACATGGGTTCAAAACCAATATATAACCCGACGGCAACCCTAGGTGATACTCTCCCACTGAAACTGCGTGTACATTGAAACCATTTCCAACTCGGAGAGTATGATCACCTGTCTTCAAAACTCAACTATTTCTCAACCCCTGCATAGAATTTCAGATATAAGAACCCGATCCGGTATCCAATACCCAGGAAGCAGAGTTAATAGAGAAACAGTTTTCAATTACAAACACACCTGAAGTGGAAGTATCACCATGCTTCTTTTTCTTGAGATCCAAGTACTCAGTGCAATTTCGCTTCCAGTGCCGCGTCTTCTTGCAATGGAAACATTCTCCTTTCCCCGACTCCGCAGCTTTGGATTTGTCCTTTCCCTTTGCCTTCTTAATTCCACCTCTTGGTTTGGTGGATTTCTTCTTATTCTTTCCCTTGGCCTTAGTTTTTGGGACAGAAGAGGAAGATTGTCCAACAATCAGAGAGGGGGACTTCACCTTAAGCATGCTCTCCGCACTTCTCAACATATTGAGAAGTTCGGGTAGTGACTTCTCCATGTTATGCATGTTGAAGTTCACTATGAATGGAGCAAAGACGGAGGGAAGAGACTGCAGAACAATATCGGTATACTGTTCGTTATCCATTGTCCATCCGAGGTCCTCAAGCTCTTCTATAAGAGCTATCATCTTCAAAACGTGATCGCCTACTGGTGTGCCAGGAGCCATCCGCATCTGAAACAGCTTTCGAGATGCTTCGTATCTTAGGGTCTGAGATTGCTCCCCATACAACTCTTTTGTATGGAGAAAGATGGATTGGACATCCATCTGATCGTGCTTCTTTTGATGTGTATTGTTCATCGATGCAAGCGCGAGGCATTTGGCAGTGTGTAACAACTCCAATTTTGTATACCAAAAATTTGCTTTAAATATAGTGTATACTTGGAGTATTAATGTTGCTGGAAACAATTTAAGTATCTAATTCCTTACAATAATTACAAGAAGGAGCTTGTAGCTCATTGGTAATACCTTGCACTGCTGAACCAAGCCACCGGAGTTCAAATCCCATGCCGCACATTATTTTTGTATTTATTTTGTTTTATTTATTTTTTTTGGAAGTCAACGGTAAAAAGGCCATAACTCCCAAAATATATACTGGACAACAAAAAGTAAAAATACCAAGTTGTACCTCAGGAAAACCCCCGGCCATTGGACCCTTGGCTCGGCCCGACTCGGCGCCGCCGGCCGGACTTGGCCGGACGACCGAGTCACCAACTGAGAAAAGTTGGGTCTTGACCTGGTCCACCCTCCTGCATACTTTAAATGCTTGGATCAATTATCATTTGGCCAATAAATCCCTTTTAATCCTATGTTTAATGATTTTTAATGAATTTTTACAATTTTTTAATATTTTTTTAATCCTAACCCTAACCCTAGCCTAGCCTTATATAAAGACCCCTACCCTCTACCATTTCAGTTCACAACTCTAAGTCCACTCTCCCAAATTCTCGAGAACTCGGTACGAAGAGCGAGAAGCGAAGCGCTGCCGAAACCGACGACGGATTCCGGCGACCGGATCAGAACCTTCGCGACGTTTTCGACGCATCGACCACCACCACCTTCCCTAGCCCCCTTAGCTTGTCCAAACCCGTAAGTCCCACCTCTTCTATCTCCCTTTTCTTTAAGGTAAAAATACGACTTTTTTGGAACCCGACGGAAATCGGACAAACAGATTTCCGATTCGGTTTTTCTATAAATTTCCACTTGTCACCTAATACATAATACCCAAACTTATGTATGATGACTATTAATCACCTAGAAACCAATTTAAATAAAATTACTCACATGAAATGATAGCTTCTTTATAATATCGTATTCTTTTCATAAAAATACCATAAAGTTTATTTTTCTTGTTCTAATTAATTACCTCACTCCTAAATAGGTTTATCTTGATCACTAAACTTGTAGAAACCAATTTAAATGAAATTTCACACATGAAATGATAACGTTTTCGAATACCGTATTCTTGCGCTTTAATACCTTCAAGTTTAATATATCTTGTTTAACCTCTAAATTTCATCAAAACTTAAAAAAAGTCACGAGGTAAGGACCTACCTCTACACACACACAAATATAACCCTAATTGATATATGTCAAAACATAGAATACGAAATTACAGGACTTTTCACTAAAATACCATATTTTTTATAATCTTTTCTTGAAAGCTTTCAGTTGTAAACATTTCTAAATAAAATCATTTATAAAATGAAAGCACGATTGGTCATGGACATCGATCGTTTATCTAAACTGACTTTGTGGTGTCTAGGCTAGGCAAGTGAGCTTGGGTAACTTTAAAAGGCCCGTCTCACGATTCGTGAGCGGATCCCTCCCTCCTCACTTGTACTTACCTGGCCACAATTGGCGGTGAAGAGGCGATTTGAGGCTTCTAATGACTTATCGTTTAGACCTTAGAAATAGGCTAGTTGGCTTAGGAAACCCTAACAACTAAAATACGGAAAACTATACTCTTTTGCAAATAAATACCTTATATTTATAAAACCGTTTTCCTAAATGAAAAGTATTTATAAAACCTAAGTAAAGTGCCGCTACAACCCACCTTTGGGGAACCCGTTAGGGATAGTACGATTCATCGTGCACCCGCGGGCTAGTAGTGCGAGATTCAGACCTTCGCAAGGAGCATTCGGTCTCGAAAGGTTTAAAATACGACATTTAAGAAAAATATGATTTTTGAAAATAAAATATTCATTTAAAAATTATTCATGCGTTAATATATATATAATTATCATTTAAACACCTATTTTGTTATAATATAAAGTTTCCACTTTTTTCCTAAAATTCCGAGATTTAAAAGTTACATTAAAATACCATGAATTTCAAATAAAATATTTAATACTTTTATTACGATATATTCACTAGAATAACACAAATAAAATTCACATTTATTATAACAATAAATACGATTATTAAATACTTGAGGTGTATTTTGGAAACTATACAAAAATACTTTTTACATAAAACCCCCTCAAGTTTCACAAATTACAATAAGGCCCATAACTAATATTGAACTTCAAATTTATCTTTCTTTTAGTCTGACTCGGGTTAGAGTCTGACTAATTTCTGACTTGAATATGATTCAAGTCAATCAATATTCTTTTATATTCCAACACAACTTGAATACATGAATCCCTGAATCCAGTTAACAATATATTCCTTTTGACTGAATCAAACTATGGATATTCATCCATTATCCTGATATTCCATTTACCTGATTATACAGTTACAACATGTTTACTGATATCCTGGTCTTGGTCAGTCACCCAATTTACATATTCCTATACTACAATACTGTTAAAACATTATGAGGTTTAAAGGGGTAGATTGGTACGGAAGGTGTTAAAGGTGGCACGAGGTGGTCAGATTAAGACACCTAACTTGAATCCTGTTGCTGTTGTACCGTGGCATAACGGTTCCTTGTACTTTCCTTTTTCCCCGATCTCTAGCATATAGAGATCCCCCTCGTATACACTGGCATCCTTCTGTACCAAGCTACAAACAACAGCGTTAACTCAATATTCCCTAATATTCAACAATGTAATACTTTAGAAAATACTGTTACTATGTCATTCTTATTCTTCTTATTCTTTGGGACTTACCGAGCGACCTGTTCGCTGACGACATTCTATTTCCTTCTTCTTTGAATGTCGTCAGGTGCGTTGGACCAAGCTGAGATCGAGCCCACCGGTGAAGATTTGGAGCAGTTCCAGGAAGACTCAGAGCTCTAGATATTGTACCTTGTTCTTTCCAGTATTTTTTTTCTTTTCTGTTATGCCACTGTTTAGGCATTGCTTTTCATTTCAGTTGTATTTTCATTTCATGCATTGTACAAAGAATGTTATTAATAAAAGTTGCTGTTATTTCAATATCATTTGTCTCTTGTGATTATTTTATATTGCTTAGCTACGCTTAGCGTATGTACTTCTGAGTACGTACGTAGCGGACCTCGTCACGTCCACTTCGCCGTACATTGGGAAGCGGGGCGTGACACAGTGGCACAGTCAATATCCCACATTTTGCTGATTTCCCTATCCGCAACAAAAGATTCAGGGCTTGTGGTAGGTGGGGCTGAGGCAGTGAGGACATATGATACTTTATCATATGTGAGAGCAATGTTAATGTTCCTCAGCCAGTCTTTATAGTTCGGTCCGGTTAGCTTGTTTTTATCTAGTAGAAGCTTAAGGCTTGTCATTGGTATCTGCCATTAAGAGAGAGAAAAGAATATACTCAGCGAAAGCTCTTGCAAAGATCAGATTGGTTATTATCTTATCTAATCGATGTCTCCCACTGCTTTTATCAAATTTCCCCTAAAACCTTTAAAAAGAAAATTAGCTGGGATTAATTATATTCTACAACTTCGCTAACCGTTTAGCCAGGCCAGTGCCAGTACTTTGAGGGAGATTCCCCGTGTTGTCGCACGGACCTAATTAGAATAAATCTCGTTTTTCCAGAGGCGTAGCCCTGTTGACACCTTTCTAGACACTTAATGGGTTAGCTAATTATAAAGTGCAAAACTCTCCCTAGAGCAACTCTTGCTCACAGTGGGATCGAGATCCTACTATCACATAGAAGGTATGCAATCTCATTGCAAATTTCAACTCTTGAAACTCCCGATATGGTTTTTACCCCTAGCACTCATGACCTTAATTATAGTCAACATATCATAAGTACTAGTCAAGTTCTTCCCTTCATTTCGTGATTAACTATACCCACCCATATGACCCTTAACTATAGTCAATATAATCATATGAATGTCCTAACTAATCGCATCATATGCGGTGTAGGAAGACATCACTTAGCTACCGTACACTGCGCCTTAACTATAGTCAAAATACGCATCATGAATACTAAGTACTCTACTTTCTAAAATGACAATGGGCTGCGAATAGTTTTTAAGAAAACTTTTAACGCTTTAAACTTGATATCGTTGCAGAATCAAATGGATTTAAAAGGAGTGGCTTAAGCTCCGCACTTTGAAAACTTGCTTTTTCATAAAAAGCCGAGTAGCTTTCAAATCCGATTCTATAACATCTTTTAGGTTCATTTTTCTTTACATTAATCTCATTAATGTAGTCCCATCTTTTAACTCCTTAAGCCATCACAGAAAAGAAACGAAAATAAAACGTACGCTTATGCCATCCGCATTCGCCACAATATCCCGTTATGCACCGTTAGGTTACTTAACTAACGGCATAGTGGGGCGGGACTAGCGCGGATGTAAAATATAAGCAACGTTTATTATATATCATATATATAATACCATTCGTCTCAGCATATAAAATGATCACATCACAGAATATCAACAGCAGAAGCACATATGAAAATATAGGATATCTAGGAGGTCCGTATTTTGCATTTAGCCAGCAATAGAAAATACGAATTCCACGGTCGCGATGAATAGCCAAGCCCACACCCTTAGACTAGAGCGGTAAGTAACCCTACCAATCCTAGAGTTTAGGAGACCCGGTATTGACTCCTCGAGATGGCCTTCCACTGAACCCTAAAACCCGGTCACTTGTGCTCCCCTCCTTGGGTCTATCCTAATGCAGAAAAGTAAATAATATATAACAATGGTGACATCATCCTCAACCCGGAAGTGCCCCGAATGAAAGAATATCACATACAATTTAATTTTACATGAATGAAAATAAAAACTCCCATCTCACATAAAACCCCCGGCTATTCAATCACGACAATCCTGCACATCATATCTCAGCAACACATAACATCACATGTCATCAACGTAAATAAGTATGCGTATCCCGATTTTTGTTGATGTATAGCAACGAAATCGGCGATACACCACACACTACACTTACGGTCGCAGAAAAGAAAGTGAAAAACAACAACACTTGGAATCATCACTTTCACATATATCAAGACGATGTTAAATGTTTCGATCGAATCAACAAACACCCACAAATTACCCCGAGAACTCAACACTTGAGCAAAGTTAAAATACCCAAAAACGTGTCACGGTGCCTGTGGACCGGCCGTAGAAGGATCAACCCTTGCCTCACCTATGGCACCACAGGACTGCGGCAAACCCTAAGGTTTGGCCGCGGTTCCATGGTCATTGGATCGAGTTAGGGTTATGTTCTTCTAGAGGGTCCATAGGGATACTTGCATGATCTTCCGAATATATTCAACTTGGGAAATTCCAACACTTGGAAAATTTCAGCGGGGGTCTTGATTTGGGGTTTGAAGTTCGTTCGAACTGTTAAACATTGTCTAGGTTATCATTACAATGTTAAAATATACGACCACGAAATACTCCGAATTAGCCCCTAAGCAAAATAAACATCACATGAAATTCTGGGCTAAACAAACAATACCTAGAACCCTAAAACCTACAGACCAGAGCACATGTGAAAAACGAGGCGAATCGGAGCAACCTAGGCCGGCCTGCTCGGTTTTTAGGGCATTGTCACCGGTTGAAATCGGTGGATTGGCCTCGTATTTCACCTGTGTTCTATATGTATCACATACATCCTTCTGCAGTTGCTAAAATAATTTTTAAACGACTTTTTAAAAAATTAACAAAGAGCATTTTTAGGGTTTCAAAACATCGTATTTTTCGGAGTTGTTTTTGGTTTCGTAATAGTTATAACATCGTGGCTAAATTTCTAGTTTGGCTCTGATACGATTGTAGGGTTTCCTTAGCACCTTGCCAAGGATTTGAAAGCATCACACATGCCACAATAAAAATTCAAGGAGGTGCTAACCAAACTAACTTAGGAATCGAACTAGAATTTTAGGGTAACATCTAACTAGCATCACATAGTAGATGTAATCTACACTAAGAGTTAAGTAATAAAACCTTTGTAGACTTCCCTCCTTGACTCGTTGGATCTCTTAGAGTTTGAACCGGCTTGCTTAAGCTCCTTTCAAGTCCACGATGATCCACCCGAAGTCTCTTTGCTCAAAGCTCCTTGCTTCACTTGATCAAGGATGAAGATGAAGCAAACACTCTAATCTAGTGGGCTAGACTAAAGTAGAATGGTGATGTGGGTTATGTTCTCACTTAAAAACTTTTCTTTTCTTTTTACTTCACTCACTTTAGAAACTCAAGAGAGCTTGAGAGAGGAAGAAGATGAAGATGGCAAAGCCAGAGCTCTCTTTTGATAATTATCAATAATAATGAGCATAGAAAAATAAATATCAAAGATATATATCTCATACCAAACTATGGTTAATAAAGTGTGAGTCAAAAGCCAAATGAAAATTAAACCATGGTTTAATGTTAGGTCAAAAGAGAGAAGAGTGTAGAAACCAAATAATGATTTAATTTTCATTTTCTTTTACCCAATATTAAAATATACATATATATATGAGCCATGTGAGTCTTGCATTGCCATCTCCCATGTATCAACAACCATGACACCATGTATGCATATATGTGTGCATTCACATCAACATATGTACATACACCCATTCATGCATACATCCAAAAGAAAAGGTTTATTAAAAATGAGATAAAAAGTCAATGTTAAATGAACACTTGATTTAACAAACCGGTCATATCACATACGACCTGACCAATAGAAAAAACCCCAATTAAAATACGGTATCACATACACGCATTTAATCGAGCTCCCGCGCATATCTCATATGCACACCACATTGTTTCGCCTGAGCTAGGAAACTCCTGTGTGGAAGTCTAAGACTCGTCAATACGCCGGCCGTAGGTGATGATCACATCAAACACCCACAAGCCGCAAGCGGTCAGCTAAACGTAACGGCCATCCGGGTATTGAGCGATCAGAAGAAAAACAAGCGAAACTGTCAAAACTCCCATCGAGCCAACTGGCAACACTTACCGTACAGTCCGGTCTCTTTGTCAGATATGTTGCATATCGAGTCTAGGGATGGTATCGTCGACCCCAATAACTCAATAAGTCATGCCGGTGTATGGCTCATAATAGATCGAGAAACTACTGATAACAATTATCGGTAAATCTCAGCAGCCCTGGTCAGGGGCTTCCTGTTATAGCCAATCGAGTATAGCACAACATCAACCCCCAATACCGGGAGAGACGAAACCCCTCCTATCGCTCATTGCCTCCATGTGCCTCGGAACTGTACCCAAAATCCACCTGTTTGCACGACTCAGTAGAGCCGTGGTAGGGTGGAGATCAAAATACAGTGGGAGGACACATAAGACTGTATGACGATCTCGGGTCTACAGACCAACATGTATCAGTGTCACCTGAGAACTGCTATCCGACGTGAGATATAATACCATATAGCAATTCTCGGCGAGTCCGTTTAGTGTACCCAGTCTCCACTGAGCACCCGTATACAATCTTTGGTATCACCACACCAGATGGATATGGGATCATCCATCGCCCATCATATGGGACAAGAACCGTATACGCTAGTCTACTCTGGAATATCGATACGCTGTCTCGATACACTTACGACTAGGAACATTTTAAGAATATGCTTGTAAACTACAGATGTCCCACTAGTATGATCCACATCATAATGTCAGTAGTTAAGAAAATATCCCAAAGGCTTTATCAACATGTACCAAATGAGTAATATACAAGATTAAATGAACATGTCAAGATAAATTACAACCAGATAGCATACTATCATGTCGAGCAAGAATGCCATCTGAATATATATACATACCGATACATACACTATCATATAATGGCCTCTAGGGCATACATATATCCAACATCCACGTAATCAAATCCCGGTGATACTCGGTCGACCTTTCCTAGCAACTTCCAACGCTGTCATTAATTGTCGTAACAGTTCTATAAACTTATCATTCGGGAAGATCAAATCCTGTAGGCATTACTGTGATCTTTAAGCCCACAATTGAGCTTAATATTTATAAATTAGGAAGTCAACCATCTGAACCTTCTGCTCATTTAATCGATATATTTTCCATTAACGAGATAGCTTTCAACAGCTGCGAAGCTGAAATACTTTGCTATGATGATCTCGACAACATGAGATATTGTTTGATCTGACATAAATCACTATATATTACCTAATATCTACTAGCTAGTACTATGGTGCAAAGGAAGGTTGCCTTTTTATTATGAAATTGACCCCTTACGGGATTTTCCATTCTTGAAGAAAAAATAACAAAAAAACATTTTAAAAAAATAATCTAACTAATATTCATTGGATGAGGTTTTTTTTAAAAGCAGAGGTTTTCTGGGGCAATTTACCCTTAGAAATATTTTTAAATCTTTTTTCGATGATGCTAAAATATGTTATGCATCATATGTGCAAATGGTTGATGACCTGGATCTAATGTTAGGTTTAAGAATTTTTCTGATATTTTTTTAAAATGTGAAAACACTACATGTCTCTTCCCATCTTCTAGTTATGATAGTAGAGATGTGATTTAAATATTCATTTTATTACCCTTTTGTTTCCGGATATCGGCTTTATAATAAAGTTGCATAGAAACTGAAAGAATAGGCATGGATATTGCTATGTTTTGTGGGGAAGGGAGAGATTTAAATTTTGGATTTAAAAGAGACTTGAAAAAAATGTGATGATAATACGGACATCTTAAGTAAATGATAAAATATGATTGATAGGTTTTTTTTATTTTTTGAATTCTTATATTTGAAAATAAGAACATTAATTACTGACATTAGCTACAACTTTGGATTTTTATTATAATAGTAGAGAAGAGATAAATATGAGAAAATCTTTGTTAATTTTAGGGCATCTGACTCATCAATTCATAATTTTAAAAGAAATTTCAAAAAAGTCATAATTAACTTTCCATATTTTATCAAATTTTTAAACATCTTTACTAAACATCTTTAAAATTCGTTGTTATCTTAACTATTTTTTAAGCAAATTATTATCATAACTAAAATCTATAGAAAAATATTCTTAAATATTTTTTTAATTATATTGGTTACCATATACACACATGCATGCATTGTAAGTGGATAAATGCTAATGCTAACCGAGGATAGTAGGCAAGCCAATAAATGGAAGCACTTTGTTTTCACTTTCCACATAAAACTAAGGTTAAGTAAGAACTTAAAAAGAAAATTGAGGCGAGGGATAACATATGCAGCACACAATGCTTGGAAAATGTTGTTAGGGATAGAAAATTCATTTAGATATTAAAAGAAGGGTTATGATTGGTGCAATTTATCGCATATTTATAACCTAATTTATCTTAATTTTACACATTTAATGCTATTCCGGGTATGTTTTATGATATTTGCAGGTGACAGGAACTGAAGTGCAAAAGAGAAGAAAAGTTACTAACACGTGTGTTTTACATGCGAAATAAGTTCATATGGAGCAGAAACGCAAAATATATTTGAATGGAGTCAAAATAATATAAAAGATCCAAGCCCAATTTGGCATAAAGACCCGATATCAAAGCCTACTTAAAGCGATCATATCTCGAAAACCGTAACTCCAATTTTAAAGTTCTTAGATGTTTTGGAAAGATCTCGATGAGACGGATTACCACGAAAAAATTGAGGCCTAAATTCCACAAAAGTTCGGCCGATATTGGCAGTATGACAGATTCGGCTGAAAATTTTTAGAATTAGGAGACAAGATTTTTTGGGAAAATTTGATTTCTTTATTTATCTTGTAAAGTTTGTTCCAATTATCTCGAAATACTATAAAAAAAACTCTGTACAGTCTAGAGTTTAGATATCTCTTCCATAGGCTTCAAATTTAGGGGTTTTCAAGGAAAGAGGATCAAGTAATTTGTAAGTTTTCTTATGAATTTTAATATAAAGATTTATGTTTTTATTATATCATGAGTAACTAATATTTTTCTAGGTTTTCATTTGCAATTCTTTTTATGATTGGATAATTTCTTATGTATTCTTTTCTATATTTATAATATGAATGTTTTGTGTTTAATTTTATTATTTTAATAGTTTTGATCAAACTAATAATGAATGATGACACCTAAAATTGGAATAGGGAATGATGATAACACAGATAATTACTTAAGTTGATGATAGTCGACGCCTAAAAACTTAATTAGGAAAGATAGGAAATTAAGTGAATGATTTAAATATAGGATTTTCGATCTAGATACTTACAAGAGATCCAGATTAATTGATAAGATAATAATTGTAGATCGCCTACAAATATTTTGGAAGATTAAAACTAGGTTGCTTTTAATTAATTAGAACTAGAGGTTTAATATGAATTTAGATGATGTTATATGCTTGATAAGCTATATTTAACAATTTAAATATAAGCTATGCTTTTATATAATTAATGGCAACATATTAAAACTAGATTAGAAACGAAGATAATCATTTAAACCAACCATAAGAAGAAGGCAAATAAAACCCTAGATCTTTCTCTCTCTTGAAAACCAACTTTTTATTTTTAATTTGCTCTTTAAAAATTTTTAGACTTTAAAACCTACAACTTTTTGAAATTTAATTAAAATTAATTAAGCACACCTCTTCGTGGGAACGATCCTTAAGTACCACTGCGCTATAATTGTATACTTGCGGTTTAATTTGGAGACTAATAAAATCTCAATCAAGTTTTTGGCGCCGTTGACGGAGAGGCGTATTATTTTAGTTAGTTTTAATTTAAGTTTTAGTTTTTAATTTAGTTTAATTTAGATTTCTCTTAGTTCATTTGATTCTGCAGATTCTCTATTTAATTTCAGGAATCGAGATAAACTTCCCGGAAAAGAAGATTGTGACGTACAGAAGGAAAATTGCCGCGAGACCACATCTAAAAAATTTCGTCTAAAATTCCCAATTAGGACATTTCAGCTAAAATTTTTCAGTATATTGGATTAAGGTTTGTTGTAGTTTGGAGTACTTCTCGAGTACATTCCAGAATTTTGTTCTATTGTTGATGAAGTGTCAAAATTGCAACAGAAACAAGGAAAATCTGTCACGCCCCGCTTCCCAAAATACGGAAAACGAGGGATGACTAGACCAGCCATGCTCCTACGGTCAAGGAATCATCCTGCCGTAGTCACACTTCGGCTTCTAGCACTACATGGTAATCAGTAATTAAAGCACAGTATCAAGGGAATCACATCACTAATTTATTACATTAAAATCCCATTGTTCACAATTTTACAGATAATAAGAACAATAACTAACCAAGTTCGATCTCACAATCTCTTTTATGGAAAGCAGTAAATGAAGAAGGTACACCAAACTATATCTCCGTGAGCTCAAAGGATAGATCCGTCTCCTGTACTGGTCCTCCCGCGGAATCTGAGCATGCATACTCAGGTCGTCAGAGCGACACAAATAATAATATTATTATAATCAGATGAACAGGTAAATGAGGTAATACTGGTATGAGAATAATGCAAGTAATCACTATGTCACAATATGATGCAGGATATGTTATGTGTCCCTATCGGTCTCTAGGTCATGTTTGAAATCACATAGTGAAAGGAGGATCATGTTTAACAGGAGTCTCGTACATACCCGAGACAACGGCCCACATGCCCGGGACATAACCCTGTCAGCCGGATCGCTAGATCCTGTCCTACACGTATAAGTAACACGGTTCGAATGATCATCCTCTAAACACGGTCCCGCTAAATACGATACTCTTTCCACTTTGATTTCCCCTTTTTCCCCAGGTTACACTATTTATGATATTGATCTAGTTTTGTACAAGTATACCAATGACACGGTTTCATCACTATCCACTGTATCAATCACTGTCACGAATGTTCACTTTCCATTGGTGTACTCGTCACTCCTAAACCAACATCTATCACGCACGATAATGCAATGTCCACACGCACTAACACTGTGTATATGACAAGGGTATGAGGTATGTATTGTGTGATACCAATAAGCTCTGTATGTTATGAATTAACATGCATGTCATGAACTAAAATGAATTACACAAATTAATATGTTATGAAATCAGCAAAAATGATGTAGGTAAGATATATAGAACAATCAGTCAGGAATTCATCAAAATTTGTTTCCGTTCAATCGGAGTTTCGGTTTTCAAGATATAACTGTTTCAGTTTAAGTGCTCGCGGCTGGAATTTCAATTTCAGAACTGAATGCCTGTTTCGCGACACGAATTACACCCAGTTGGGCTCAGAATTTAGCGATGTCACAGTTAAATGAAATTTAGGGTTTTCGATAAAGTATTCAACGCAACAGACGGATCTTCAATCGCATCTGTACGTTGAAAGTTATACACAGTTCAATCTCAAATGTCATTTCAGAAAGTGTTCTGGACAGCTTTACGTTCTGCCCTTTTGAAATAAGTTTAAAATAACAAACTGCGATGAATCGGAATGAGACCACTTGTTTTATTTCACTAACAGGTATAACTTATAACTACTGAAAGTTCCGTATCATGCGATTTCAGGAAACACGGGGACGCAGGCCTTTAGACAGAACACATTAATCAGAAACGCTCTGGACTGCAGTCCAGAGTCGCGTTCCGATCCAATTATCTTCAAGGTTTCAGAACACAAAACATTAAAATTCTACATAGTATTAAAGTTCGTCGAGTCGGCTTCGATTTAAACCCTCGAACGCAGTTTTCCAATATGTATATGATTTAAGGTGATTTTATTCGTTTTCAGGTACGAGAGAGTTCTAGTTTAAACAACATATATGGGGGTATCACTTTTTGTCACGAACAATCGTATTTTTCAGCGAGATTCCTACACTATGTTTATCATCCTATGGGCCAACAGACATTATCAATTTCCGTCAGAATAACCAATCATTTCCATTGGTATCATACATCGAACACATACGTCACAATATACATCGTTATTCGATAAGTTATCATTATATAATTTTAAGGTTGTACCACTAATATTTTAGCATGAAGCAAGTAAACACTTGCCTGGAGAACGCCTCGGGATCGTACGACAGCAGTGTCGTCACGAACGCGCGATATACGCCACGTACCGAATTCCCGCGAGCCTCGATCTAGATGTGGATCTCGCGTCGGGTTGTCCGGAGTCGTTTGCACAGCCACTGGACGTCTAGAATGGTGCTCTGTGGGTCTCCCGAGGTGTGCTGGGGTTGGCGTCGGTCGGCGGCGCTCCGGCCATGTGTACGGAGAGGTTTCACAGTGGGAAAATTTTGTTTGAAAATGGTTTTGGAGTTTTGGAGAGAGATGGGGAGCAGTGGGGGTCGGGTCTGAAGAGATGAGGGTGATGCTGAGGGTGAGTAGGGTCGTAGAGGGGGTTCAGGCGAAGTGGGGCTCGCCGGCGTTGAGTGCCAGGGTGTTGTGGCCGAGCCCTGTAGAGGGGGGGTTGTGTGCAGGGGAGACTTGAGTGGGTGGAGATGGAGTCGTGGAGGGAGAAGGAGGGTGGATGAGTGGTAGTCGTCGTGTCTCGAACGACGAGGTGGGATGATCGCCGGCGGTGGAGGTGTCAATGGCTCGAGAGAAAGTTTGGGTGTTCGGGTTTTTTTTTTTGAGCTCGGTGAATGTAGAGAAGAGAGGTGAGGAGTTTGTGAGTACGAGAGAGATGAGGGCGACGAGGTTGACAACGTGGGGGCAACGGTAGGGTGAGGGCGTGGGCGACGGCGGGGGAGGCGTGTCGCGCGCGCGCGTTAAGGAATGTAGCCGTTGGAATTTTTGAGGGAAGAAGAACAGTGGAGGGTAAGTGAGCGGGCTTGGGTTAAGAATGGAGTGGGCCGGCTAATTAAATTTCCTTAGGATTTTAATAAAAAGGGTTGTGGGCTGTAAACGAAACGGCTGGGGAAATCATAAAAATGATTTTTTAAATGGGCTTAGTAAAAAATAAAAAGGAAATGGGCTGAGGGTAATATTTAACAAGAAATTTTATTAATTAAGATGTGTGGGCTGAAAGAATTTTAAGGGGATGGGCCGGGGCTTTTCAAGTGTTAATAATAAAATTTTAATGTGTTGGGCTGGGAAAAATAAGGGCTGTAAGTTTAAAATTTGTTTAAGGTTAATCATTTTGCTCATTTTGGTTTGTTTCGGCTTTGGTCTTAAGTCTTAGGTTTTAGCTTTTAGGGTTTGGACCATAATTCCAAAAGAGCTGGAAAAATAGGGTTTAAACAACCAACTAAAAATATATGAAGTCAAGAATAAGTTAATCACTAGAATTCAGAAAATAGGAGATTTCATGTAGAAAGGGAACGGGGATTTACATCATACCCCCCTTAACGAAAATTTCGTCCTCGAAATTTAACAAAGATACAAGAAACAATGTACTAAACAAAAAGATGTGGATAACGATCACGGATATCTTCCTCCCGCTCCCAGGTGGATTCTCCTGGGGAACGACCGCCCCAAGACACTCGGACTAATGGAATGACCTTATTCTTCAGCACTTCTCTCTGCGGTCGAGAATGGTAGTAGGCTGCTCCTCGTATGACAGATCGGTCCCCAAAACCAACTCTGAATGGTCCAGAACATGGTTCTCATCTCGAACGTAACGCCGCAACTGTGACACGTGGAAGGTATTGTGCACACCAGCTAGCGATGGAGGCAAGGCCAGTCGATAGGCCACCTCTCCTACTCGCTCTAGCACCTCAAAAGGTCCGATAAAACGGGGACTAAGTTTTCCCCGACTTCCGAATCTGATAACTCCACGAGTAGGGGAAATCTTCAAGAACACATGATCTCCGACTTCGAATTCTAGTGCCCTTCTGCTGGTATCTGCCCAACTCTTTTGTCGATCCTGAGCCGTCTTAATACGCTGCCTGATCATTTGGACCTTGTCCACTGTTTGAACAATGAGTTCGGGGCCCAGTAATCTTCGTTCTCCCACATCATCCCAACATACTGGGGATCGACACTTCCGTTCATATAGCGCTTCAAAAGGAGCCATCTGAATACTAGCCTGATAACTATTGTTGTAAGAAAACTCGACTAGGTGCAGATGGTCCTCCCAGGAACCCTGAAAGTCCAACATACAGGCTCTCAACATATCCTCGAGCGTCTGAATTGTACGCTCGGATTGTCCATCCGTCTGTGGGTGATAAGCTGTGCTGAATTTAAGGCGGGTTCCCAAACTCTCCTGTAAGCTCTTCCAAAAGTGCGACAAGAATCTCGTGTCCCGGTCTGATACAATACTGACTGGAACACCGTGAAGTCGCACAATCTCCTGTATATATCTTTCTGCCAGTGATTCTGTCGACTGTCCCACTCGGAAAGGTAGAAAGTGTGCAGCTTTTGTAAGGCGATCGATGATAACCCAAATAGCGTTATTGCCTCTAGGGCTCCGTGGTAAGGCCGTCACAAAATCCATAGTAATGTGCTCCCACTTCCATTCAGGTATCGGCAATGGTTGTAATAACCCTGCTGTTCTCTGATGTTCCGCCTTCACCTGTTGACATACTAAGCATCTGGATACGAACCTCGCAATTTCCCGCTTCATTCCGTTCCACCAAAAGTGCTGCTTTAGGTCCTGATACATTTTTGTACCTCCTGGATGCACAGAATAAGCTGAACTGTGTGCTTCAGCCAACACTTCTTCTCGTACACCACCTTTAGGTACGCAGAGTCTGCTACCGAATCTCAGAGAGCCATCCTCATGTATAATCAAATCCGTTCTCAGTCCAGCTTCCACTTGCTCTCTGAACTTTTGTAATCGAGGATCATCCGCTTGTGCAATCTTGATGCGATCCACCAGGGAAGATTGCACCTGTAGTTGCCAAAATTGACTGAGTGCGTTCGGAGTAATGACCTCAAGTGCAAGTCTCTGGAAATCCTCAATAATACTCCTCTGATCGGTCAACATCATGACCGCTGGTTTGCGACTGAGTGCATCTGGTACAACATTGACCTTCCCCGGGTGATACTGAAGATCCAGATCATAATCTGCCATTAGCTCTAGCCATCGGCGCTGCCTCATGTTCAGTTCCTTCTGGGTGAAAACATACTTCAAACTTTTGTGATCCGTGTATACCTCCACTTTCTCACCCAAAAGATAGTGCCTCCAAATCTTTAATGCAAAAACTACCGCAGCTAACTCCAAGTCGTGCGTAGGGTAGTTCTTCTCGTGGTTTCTCAGTTGTCGAGAGGCGTAAGCAACCACTCGGCCGTGCTGCATCAAAACACAGCCTAAACCCTTCCCCGAGGCATCACTGTGTATCACCATACCACCGGAATTATCTGGTACTGTAAGTATAGGTGCTGTGGTTAACTTCTGCTTCAGAGTGTCGAATGCCTGAGAGCACTCTTCTGTCCATGTAAACGGCACGTCCTTCCTTGTCAGCTTCGTCAATGGTTCCGCGATCCTTGAGAAATCTTGGACGAGTCTTCGATAATAACCTGCCAATCCCAGAAAGCTCCTGATCTCTGCTACTGATTTTGGCGTCGGCCAATCTCTGACAGATTCTATCTTTGCCGGGTCCACCGAGATGCCTTCGCCCGAAACAATATGTCCCAAAAACTGAACCTTGTCGAGCCAGAACTCACACTTGCTTAGCTTCGCATACAGCTTCTCTTCCCGAAGAATTTGTAGGACTGTGCGCAAGTGTTCAGCGTGCTCCTCATGAGTCTTCGAGTAGACAAGTATGTCGTCGATAAACACAACGACAAACGTATCCAAGTATTTTGCGAACACCCTGTTCATCAAATCCATGAATATTGCTGGGGCATTGGTAACACCGAACGGCATCACAAGGAACTCGTAATGTCCGTATCGGGTCCTGAAAGCCGTCTTGCATACATCCTCGGCTGCTACTCTGATTTGATGATATCCAGAACGGAGATCCAACTTCGAGAAAACCTTGGCTCCATTTAGCTGATCAAATTGGTCATCGATACGCGGGATTGGGTACTTGTTCTTTATTGTGACCTTGTTCAGCTCCCGATAATCTATACACATTCGCAACGATCCATCCTTCTTCTTTACTAATAGGACTGGAGCACCCCACGGTGAAGCGCTTGGCCGAATAAATCCCTTCTCCAACAGTTCTTCAACCTGTTTCTTCAACTCCGCCAACTCAACTGGTGCCATTCTGTATGGGGCTCTGGATACTGGGGCTGTACCTGGAATCAAATCGATTGAGAACTCCAAAATTCGAGGAGGTGGTAGACCTGGTAAATCCTCGGGGAAAACGTCCAGAAAGTCCCGAACAATTTCTGGGACTGGGCTCTTATCAATCTCCATGACTGTCAGTTCCTTAGGCTTTGCTCTGTACTTAGCTGGTTCCAAACATTCGCTTCCACCCTCGAAAACAAACTCCGGGTGATTGGGAATGCGGAAGATCACCTTCTTTGCACGACAATCGATAACTGCATGGAAAGTGCTCATCCAATCCATCCCAAGAATTGCGTCGTAACTGCCTGTCCCAATTAGGAGGAAATTTGCATAGAATTCCCTGCCACACACTACAACCGGGCATAATCTACATTCTCGACTAGATATTATGATGCCATTACCCGTATGAATTTCCCATCCCTTGGTTAGTGGTTCATGTGGTATTGAGTGTGTATTGGTGAAATGCTCAGACAAGAAACAATGCGATGCTCCTGAATCAAAAAGTACTCTAGCTGGCAAGGAATGTACGAGTAGAGTACCTGTAACCACATCTCCTGACGCTTCTGCCTGCTCTGCGGTCAAGGTGAAAGCCCGTCCCTGACCGCGACCTGTAAATGGCTGTCTCTGTTCCTGCGGCCTCTGCTGTGGCGGTCCAGAACTTCCTTGTATCTCTGCTCGCTCAGGACAACTGTTAATCCTGTGCTGACTGGAGCGGCAAATCAAACACTGTCCCTTAGCACGGCGACAGTCCTTCTGGGTATGCCCTCCTCTACCGCAATAGCCGCAAGTTACGCCCTGCCTCTGGGGGCGATGCTGTGGTACGAAAGGGCGCTTCATTTGCGTCGTCCCTGCTCTGTGAACCGGTATGGCTCCTCGAGAAGGCGCGTGGTTACGTGCTGGAACAACTGGGGGTCTTCTGAACTTGTTAATCAATTGCTCCTGAACTCTCGCCGCGTTGAGTACCTGTGCGAAAGTCTGTAGATCTAACGATGCAATCAGCTGCTGCAACTCAAAATCTAACCCCTGAAGGAAACGCCTAGCCCTGGTGACTTCTGATTTGACCATGTATGGAGCAAAGCGGCTCAGACGGTTGAACTCTGCCGCATAAACGTCCACTGGGCGTCCATTCTGCTTCAGAAGAATAAACCTTTCCTCCATTTCTGCCTTGGCTGTGGGAGGAAAATAGTGATCTAAGAAGCACTCCTTAAACTTGTCCCATTCAATCGGCTCTTCAAGTCTGCTTTCTTCTACCGACCACCATGTACGAGCCTCGTCTTCTAATTGTATCTTTATCACATTCACTCTGTCTTCCTCTGGAACCCTGGCGGCTGCCAATAAATTCTCCATGTTTACCAGCCATTGCTCAGCTTCAAGTGGTTCAGCTAGCCCTGTGAACGCAGCTGGGTGTAACCGTCGGAAGTCTGACACAGTACCAGCCCTAGCCTGATAAGCTGGTGGAGTAGCGCCCTCGGGGGCGGTAATAAGTGCGGAGGGTCCTCCTGCAGCGGTAATCGCCCTGAGTCCCTCAGTAAGCAAATCTGTCTTCCTCTCCTGAGCTTCCGCGAGAGTGGTCAGTGCACTGAGTATTCTTTCCGTGCAGTCCTGAGAGCTGGAGTCCGAGGAGGGGTCGTTCGGGGACGTCATATCACTGGAAGATTCAAAAGAATAGGTTCAGATTCAAGGATAGAAATCAAGAATAGTGAAACAAGAATAACGTAATATCGTCTAGTGAATGTTATCCCTTGATGCTAAACACAGGCTCTGATACCAACTAAACCATGTCACGCCCCGCTTCCCAAAATACGGAAAACGAGGGATGACTAGACCAGCCATGCTCCTACGGTCAAGGAATCATCCTGCCGTAGTCACACTTCGGCTTCTAGCACTACATGGTAATCAGTAATTAAAGCACAGTATCAAGGGAATCACATCACTAATTTATTACATTAAAATCCCATTGTTCACAATTTTACAGATAATAAGAACAATAACTAACCAAGTTCGATCTCACAATCTCTTTTATGGAAAGCAGTAAATGAAGAAGGTACACCAAACTATATCTCCGTGAGCTCAAAGGATAGATCCGTCTCCTGTACTGGTCCTCCCGCGGAATCTGAGCATGCATACTCAGGTCGTCAGAGCGACACAAATAATAATATTATTATAATCAGATGAACAGGTAAATGAGGTAATACTGGTATGAGAATAATGCAAGTAATCACTATGTCACAATATGATGCAGGATATGTTATGTGTCCCTATCGGTCTCTAGGTCATGTTTGAAATCACATAGTGGAAGGAGGATCATGTTTAACAGGAGTCTCGTACATACCCGAGACAACGGCCCACATGCCCGGGACATAACCCTGTCAGCCGGATCGCTAGATCCTGTCCTACACGTATAAGTAACACGGTTCGAATGATCATCCTCTAAACACGGTCCCGCTAAATACGATACTCTTTCCACTTTGATTTCCCCTTTTTCCCCAGGTTACACTATTTATGATATTGATCTAGTTGTGTACAAGTATACCAATGACACGGTTTCATCACTATCCACTGTATCAATCACTGTCACGAATGTTCACTTTCCATTGGTGTACTCGTCACTCCTAAACCAACATCTATCACGCACGATAATGCAATGTCCACACGCACTAACACTGTGTATATGACAAGGGTATGAGGTATGTATTGTGTGATACCAATAAGCTCTGTATGTTATGAATTAACATGCATGTCATGAACTAAAATGAATTACACAAATTAATATGTTATGAAATCAGCAAAAATGATGTAGGTAAGATATATAGAACAATCAGTCAGGAATTCATCAAAATTTGTTTCCGTTCAATCGGAGTTTCGGTTTTCAAGATATAACTGTTTCAGTTTAAGTGCTCGCGGCTGGAATTTCAATTTCAGAACTGAATGCCTGTTTCGCGACACGAATTACACCCAGTTGGGCTCAGAATTTAGCGATGTCACAGTTAAATGAAATTTAGGGTTTTCGATAAAGTATTCAACGCAACAGACGGATCTTCAATCGCATCTGTACGTTGAAAGTTATACACAGTTCAATCTCAAATGTCATTTCAGAAAGTGTTCTGGACAGCTTTACGTTCTGCCCTTTTGAAATAAGTTTAAAATAACAAACTGCGATGAATCGGAATGAGACCACTTGTTTTATTTCACTAACAGGTATAACTTATAACTACTGAAAGTTCCGTATCATGCGATTTCAGGAAACACGGGGACGCAGGCCTTTAGACAGAACACATTAATCAGAAACGCTCTGGACTGCAGTCCAGAGTCGCGTTCCGATCCAATTATCTTCAAGGTTTCAGAACACAAAACATTAAAATTCTACATAGTATTAAAGTTCATCGAGTCGGCTTCGATTTAAACCCTCGAACGCAGTTTTCCAATATGTATATGATTTAAGGTGATTTTATTCGTTTTCAGGTACGAGAGAGTTCTAGTTTAAACAACATATATGGGGGTATCACTTTTTGTCACGAACAATCGTATTTTTCAGCGAGATTCCTACACTATGTTTATCATCCTATGGGCCAACAGACATTATCAATTTCCGTCAGAATAACCAATCATTTCCATTGGTATCATACATCGAACACATACGTCACAATATACATCGTTATTCGATAAGTTATCATTATATAATTTTAAGGTTGTACCACTAATATTTTAGCATGAAGCAAGTAAACACTTGCCTGGAGAACGCCTCGGGATCGTACGACAGCAGTGTCGTCACGAACGCGCGATATACGCCACGTACCGAATTCCCGCGAGCCTCGATCTAGATGTGGATCTCGCGTCGGGTTGTCCGGAGTCGTTTGCACAGCCACTGGACGTCTAGAATGGTGCTCTGTGGGTCTCCCGAGGTGTGTTGGGGTTGGCGTCGGTCGGCGGCGTTCCGGCCATGTGTACGGAGAGGTTTCACAGTGGGAAAATTTTGTTTGAAAATGGTTTTGGAGTTTTGGAGAGAGATGGGGAGCAGTGGGGGTCGGGTCTGAAGAGATGAGGGTGATGCTGAGGGTGAGTAGGGTCGTAGAGGGGGTTCAGGCGAAGTGGGGCTCGCCGGCGTTGAGTGCCAGGGTGTTGTGGCCGAGCCCTGTAGAGGGGGGGTTGTGTGCAGGGGAGACTTGAGTGGGTGGAGATGGAGTCGTGGAGGGAGAAGGAGGGTGGATGAGTGGTAGTCGTCGTGTCTCGAACGACGAGGTGGGATGATCGCCGGCGGTGGAGGTGTCAATGGCTCGAGAGAAAGTTTGGGTGTTCGGGTTTTTTTTTTTTTGAGCTCGGTGAATGTAGAGAAGAGAGGTGAGGACTTTGTGAGTACGAGAGAGATGAGGGCGACGAGGTTGACAACGTGGGGGCAACGGTAGGACGAGGGCGTGGGCGACGGCGGGGGAGGCGTGTCGCGCGCGCGCGTTAAGGAATGTAGCCGTTGGAATTTTTGAGGGAAGAAGAACAGTGGAGGGTAAGTGAGCGGGCTTGGGTTAAGAATGGAGTGGGCCGGCTAATTAAATTTTCTTAGGATTTTAATAAAAAGGGTTGTGGGCTGTAAACGAAACGGCTGGGGAAATCATAAAAATGATTTTTTAAATGGGCTTAGTAAAAAATAAAAAGGAAATGGACTGAGGGTAATATTTAACAAGAAATTTTATTAATTAAGATGTGTGGGCTGAAAGAATTTTAAGGGGATGGGCCGGGGCTTTTCAAGTGTTAATAATAAAATTTTAATGTGTTGGGCTGGGAAAAATAAGGGCTGTAAGTTTAAAATTTGTTTAAGGTTAATCATTTTGCTCATTTTGGTTTGTTTCGGCTTTGGTCTTAAGTCTTAGGTTTTAGCTTTTAGGGTTTGGACCATAATTCCAAAAGAGCTGGAAAAATAGGGTTTAAACAACCAACTAAAAATATATGAAGTCAAGAATAAGTTAATCACTAGAATTCAGAAAATAGGAGATTTCATGTAGAAAGGGAACGGGGATTTACATCATACCCCCCTTAACGAAAATTTCGTCCTCGAAATTTAACAAAGATACAAGAAACAATGTACTAAACAAAAAGATGTGGATAACGATCACGGATATCTTCCTCCCGCTCCCAGGTGGATTCTCCTGGGGAACGACCGCCCCAAGACACTCGGACTAACGGAATGACCTTATTCTTCAGCACTTTCTCTCTGCGGTCGAGAATGGTAGTAGGCTGCTCCTCGTATGACAGATCGGTCCCCAAAACCAACTCTGAATGGTCCAGAACATGGTTCTCATCTCGAACGTAACGCCGCAACTGTGACACGTGGAAGGTATTGTGCATACCAGCTAGCGATGGAGGCAAGGCCAGTCGATAGGCCACCTCTCCTACTCGCTCTAGCACCTCAAAAGGTCCGATAAAACGGGGACTAAGTTTTCCCCGACTTCCGAATCTGATAACTCCACGAGTAGGGGAAATCTTCAAGAACACATGATCTCCGACTTCGAATTCTAGTGCCCTTCTGCTGGTATCTGCCCAACTCTTTTGTCGATCCTGAGCCGTCTTAATACGCTGCCTGATCATTTGGACCTTGTCCACTGTTTGAACAATGAGTTCGGGGCCCAGTAATCTTCGTTCTCCCACATCATCCCAACATACTGGGGATCGACACTTCCGTCCATATAGCGCTTCAAAAGGAGCCATCTGAATACTAGCCTGATAACTATTGTTGTAAGAAAACTCGACTAGGTGCAGATGGTCCTCCCAGGAACCCTGAAAGTCCAACATACAGCTCTCAACATATCCTCGAGCGTCTGAATTGTACGCTCGGATTGTCCATCCGTCTGTGGGTGATAAGCTGTGCTGAATTTAAGGCGGGTTCCCAAACTCTCCTGTAAGCTCTTCCAAAAGTGCGACAAGAATCTCGTGTCCCGGTCTGACACAATACTGACTGGAACACCGTGAAGTCGCACAATCTCCTGTATATATCTTTCTGCCAGTGATTCTGTCGACTGTCCCACTCGGAAAGGTAGAAAGTGTGCAGCTTTTGTAAGGCGATCGATGATAACCCAAATAGCGTTATTGCCTCTAGGGCTCCGTGGTAAGGCCGTCACAAAATCCATAGTAATGTGCTCCCACTTCCATTCAGGTATCGGCAATGGTTGTAATAACCCTGCTGTTCTCTGATGTTCCGCCTTCACCTGTTGACATACTAAGCATCTGGATACGAACCTCGCAATTTCCCGCTTCATTCCGTTCCACCAAAAGTGCTGCTTTAGGTCCTGATACATTTTTGTACCTCCTGGATGCACAGAATAAGCTGAACTGTGTGCTTCAGCCAACACTTCTTCTCGTACACCACCTTTAGGTACGCAGAGTCTGCTACCGAATCTCAGAGAGCCATCCTCATGTATAATCAAATCCGTTCTCAGTCCAGCTTCCACTTGCTCTCTGAACTTTTGTAATCGAGGATCATCCGCTTGTGCAATCTTGATGCGATCCACCAGGGAAGATTGCACCTGTAGTTGCCAAAATTGACTGAGTGCGTTCGGAGTAATGACCTCAAGTGCAAGTCTCTGGAAATCCTCAATAATACTCCTCTGATCGGTCAACATCATGACCGCTGGTTTGCGACTGAGTGCATCTGGTACAACATTGACCTTCCCCGGGTGATACTGAAGATCCAGATCATAATCTGCCATTAGCTCTAGCCATCGGCGCTGCCTCATGTTCAGTTCCTTCTGGGTGAAAACATACTTCAAACTTTTG
The DNA here is from genome assembly GCA_030015575.1 of Agapanthus africanus. NCBI lineage: Eukaryota > Viridiplantae > Streptophyta > Magnoliopsida > Asparagales > Amaryllidaceae > Agapanthus > Agapanthus africanus. Next base: position 59,025,857 of record CM057339.1, read on the forward strand.
TGATCCGTGTATACCTCCACTTTCTCACCCAAAAGATAGTGCCTCCAAATCTTTAATGCAAAAACTACCGCAGCTAACTCCAAGTCATGCGTAGGGTAGTTCTTCTCGTGGTTTCTCAGTTGTCGAGAGGCGTAAGCAACCACTCGGCCGTGCTGCATCAAAACACAGCCTAAACCCTTCCCCGAGGCATCACTGTGTATCACCATACCACCGGAATTATCTGGTACTGTAAGTATAGGTGCTGTGGTTAACTTCTGCTTCAGAGTGTCGAATGCCTGAGAGCACTCTTCTGTCCATGTAAACGGCACGTCCTTCCTTGTCAGCTTCGTCAATGGTTCCGCGATCCTTGAGAAATCTTGGACGAATCTTCGATAATAACCTGCCAATCCCAGAAAGCTCCTGATCTCTGCTACTGATTTTGGCGTCGGCCAATCTCTGACAGATTCTATCTTTGCCGGGTCCACCGAGATGCCTTCGCCCGAAACAATATGTCCCAAAAACTGAACCTTGTCGAGCCAGAACTCACACTTGCTTAGCTTCGCATACAGCTTCTCTTCCCGAAGAATTTGTAGGACTGTGCGCAAGTGTTCAGCGTGCTCCTCATGAGTCTTCGAGTAGACAAGTATGTCGTCGATAAACACAACGACAAACGTGTCCAAGTATTTTGCGAACACCCTGTTCATCAAATCCATGAATATTGCTGGGGCATTGGTAACACCGAACGGCATCACAAGGAACTCGTAATGTCCGTATCGGGTCCTGAAAGCCGTCTTGCATACATCCTCGGCTGCTACTCTGATTTGATGATATCCAGAACGGAGATCCAACTTCGAGAAAACCTTGGCTCCACTTAGCTGATCAAATTGGTCATCGATACGCGGGATTGGGTACTTGTTCTTTATTGTGACCTTGTTCAGCTCCCGATAATCTATACACATTCGCAACGATCCATCCTTCTTCTTTACTAATAGGACTGGAGCACCCCACGGTGAAGCGCTTGGCCGAATAAATCCCTTCTCCAACAGTTCTTCAACCTGTTTCTTCAACTCCGCCAACTCAACTGGTGCCATTCTGTATGGGGCTCTGGATACTGGGGCTGTACCTGGAATCAAATCGATTGAGAACTCCAAAATTCGAGGAGGTGGTAGACCTGGTAAATCCTCGGGGAAAACGTCCAGAAAGTCCCGAACAATTTCTGGGACTGGGCTCTTATCAATCTCCATGACTGTCAGTTCCTTAGGCTTTGCTCTGTACTTAGCTGGTTCCAAACATTCGCTTCCGCCCTCGAAAACAAACTCCGGGTGATTGGGAATGCGGAAGATCACCTTCTTTGCACGACAATCGATAACTGCATGGAAAGTGCTCATCCAATCCATCCCAAGAATTGCGTCGTAACTGCCTGTCCCAATTAGGAGGAAATTTGCATAGAATTCCCTGCCACACACTACAACCGGGCATAATCTACATTCTCGACTAGATATTATGATGCCATTACCCGTATGAATTTCCCATCCCTTGGTTAGTGGTTCATGTGGTATTGAGTGTGTATTGGTGAAATGCTCAGACAAGAAACAATGCGATGCTCCTGAATCAAAAAGTACTCTAGCTGGCAAGGAATGTACGAGTAGAGTACCTGTAACCACATCTCCTGACGCTTCTGCCTGCTCTGCGGTCAAGGTGAAAGCCCGTCCCTGACCGCGACCTGTAAATGGCTGTCTCTGTTCCTGCGGCCTCTGCTGTGGCGGTCCAGAACTTCCTTGTATCTCTGCTCGCTCAGGACAACTGTTAATCCTGTGCTGACTGGAGCGGCAAATCAAACACTGTCCCTTAGCACGGCGACAGTCCTTCTGGGTATGCCCTCCTCTACCGCAATAGCCGCAAGTTACGCCCTGCCTCTGGGGGCGATGCTGTGGTACGAAAGGGCGCTTCATTTGCGTCGTCCCTGCTCTGTGAACCGGTATGGCTCCTCGAGAAGGCGCGTGGTTACGTGCTGGAACAACTGGGGGTCTTCTGAACTTGTTAATCAATTGCTCCTGAACTCTCGCCGCGTTGAGTACCTGTGCGAAAGTCTGTAGATCTAACGATGCAATCAGCTGCTGCAACTCAAAATCTAACTCCTGAAGGAAACGCCTAGCCCTGGTGACTTCTGATTTGACCATGTATGGAGCAAAGCGGCTCAGACGGTTGAACTCTGCCGCATAAACGTCCACTGGGCGTCCATTCTGCTTCAGAAGAATAAACCTTTCCTCCATTTCTGCCTTGGCTGTGGGAGGAAAATAGTGATCTAAGAAGCACTCCTTAAACTTGTCCCATTCAATCGGCTCTTCAAGTCTGCTTTCTTCTACCGACCACCATGTACGAGCCTCGTCTTCTAATTGTATCTTTATCACATTCACTCTGTCTTCCTCTGGAACCCTGGCGGCTGCCAATAAATTCTCCATGTTTACCAGCCATTGCTCAGCTTCAAGTGGTTCAGCTAGCCCTGTGAACGCAGCTGGGTGTAACCGTCGGAAGTCTGACACAGTACCAGCCCTAGCCTGATAAGCTGGTGGAGTAGCGCCCTCGGGGGCGGTAATAAGTGCGGAGGGTCCTCCTGCAGCGGTAATCGCCCTGAGTCCCTCAGTAAGCAAATCTGTCTTCCTCTCCTGAGCTTCCGCGAGGGTGGTCAGTGCACTGAGTATTCTTTCCGTGCGGTCCTGAGAGCTGGAGTCCGAGGAGGGGTCGTTCGGGGACGTCATATCACTGGAAGATTCAAAAGAATAGGTTCAGATTCAAGGATAGAAATCAAGAATAATGAAACAAGAATAACGTAATATCGTCTAGTGAATGTTATCCCTTGATGCTAAACACAGGCTCTGATACCAACTAAACCATGTCACGCCCCGCTTCCCAAAATACGGAAAACGAGGGATGACTAGGCCAGCCATGCTCCTACGGTCAAGGAATCATCCTGCCGTAGTCACACTTCGGCTTCTAGCACTACATGGTAATCAGTAATTAAAGCACAGTATCAAGGGAATCACATCACTAATTTATTACATTAAAATCCCATTGTTCACAATTTTACAGATAATAAGAACAATAACTAACCAAGTTCGATCTCACAATCTCTTTTATGGAAAGCAGTAAATGAAGAAGGTACACCAAACTATATCTCCGTGAGCTCAAAGGATAGATCCGTCTTCTGTACTGGTCCTCCCGCGGAATCTGAGCATGCATACTCAGGTCGTCAGAGTGACACAAATAATAATATTATTATAATCAGATGAACAGGTAAATGAGGTAATACTGGTATGAGAATAATGCAAGTAATCACTATGTCACAATATGATGCAGGATATGTTATGTGTCCCTATCGGTCTCTAGGTCATGTTTGAAATCACATAGTGGAAGGAGGATCATGTTTAACAGGAGTCTCGTACATACCCGAGACAACGGCCCACATGCCCGGGACATAACCCTGTCAGCCGGATCGCTAGATCCTGTCCTACACGTATAAGTAACACGGTTCGAATGATCATCCTCTAAACACGGTCCCGCTAAATACGATACTCTTTCCACTTTGATTTCCCCTTTTTCCCCAGGTTACACTATTTATGATATTGATCTAGTTGTGTACAAGTATACCAATGACACGGTTTCATCACTATCCACTGTATCAATCACTGTCACGAATGTTCACTTTCCATTGGTGTACTCGTCACTCCTAAACCAACATCTATCACGCACGATAATGCAATGTCCACACGCACTAACACTGTGTATATGACAAGGGTATGAGGTATGTATTGTGTGATACCAATAAGCTCTGTATGTTATGAATTAACATGCATGTCATGAACTAAAATGAATTACACAAATTAATATGTTATGAAATCAGCAAAAATGATGTAGGTAAGATATATAGAACAATCAGTCAGGAATTCATCAAAATTTGTTTCCGTTCAATCGGAGTTTCGGTTTTCAAGATATAACTGTTTCAGTTTAAGTGCTCGCGGCTGGAATTTCAATTTCAGAACTGAATGCCTGTTTCGCGACACGAATTACACCCAGTTGGGCTCAGAATTTAGCGATGTCACAGTTAAATGAAATTTAGGGTTTTCGATAAAGTATTCAACGCAACAGACGGATCTTCAATCGCATCTGTACGTTGAAAGTTATACACAGTTCAATCTCGAATGTCATTTCAGAAAGTGTTCTGGACAGCTTTACGTTCTGCCCTTTTGAAATAAGTTTAAAATAACAAACTGCGATGAATCGGAATGAGACCACTTGTTTTATTTCACTAACAGGTATAACTTATAACTACTGAAAGTTCCGTATCATGCGATTTCAGGAAACACGGGGACGCAGGCCTTTAGACAGAACACATTAATCAGAAACGCTCTGGACTGCAGTCCAGAGTCGCGTTCCGATCCAATTATCTTCAAGGTTTCAGAACACAAAACATTAAAATTCTACATAGTATTAAAGTTCGTCGAGTCGGCTTCGATTTAAACCCTCGAACGCAGTTTTCCAATATGTATATGATTTAAGGTGATTTTATTCGTTTTCAGGTACGAGAGAGTTCTAGTTTAAACAACATATATGGGGGTATCACTTTTTGTCACGAACAATCGTATTTTTCAGCGAGATTCCTACACTATGTTTATCATCCTATGGGCCAACAGACATTATCAATTTCCGTCAGAATAACCAATCATTTCCATTGGTATCATACATCGAACACATACGTCACAATATACATCGTTATTCGATAAGTTATCATTATATAATTTTAAGGTTGTACCACTAATATTTTAGCATGAAGCAAGTAAACACTTGCCTGGAGAACGCCTCGGGATCGTACGACAGCAGTGTCGTCACGAACGCGCGATATACGCCACGTACCGAATTCCCGCGAGCCTCGATCTAGATGTGGATCTCGCGTCGGGTTGTCCGGAGTCGTTTGCACAGCCACTGGACGTCTAGAATGGTGCTCTGTGGGTCTCCCGAGGTGTGCTGGGGTTGGCGTCGGTCGGCGGCGCTCCGGCCATGTGTACGGAGAGGTTTCACAGTGGGAAAATTTTGTTTGAAAATGGTTTTGGAGTTTTGGAGAGAGATGGGGAGCAGTGGGGGTCGGGTCTGAAGAGATGAGGGTGATGCTGAGGGTGAGTAGGGTCGTAGAGGGGGTTCAGGCGAAGTGGGGCTCGCCGGCGTTGAGTGCCAGGGTGTTGTGGCCGAGCCCTGTAGAGGGGGGGTTGTGTGCAGGGGAGACTTGAGTGGGTGGAGATGGAGTCGTGGAGGGAGAAGGAGGGTGGATGAGTGGTAGTCGTCGTGTCTCGAACGACGAGGTGGGATGATCGCCGGCGGTGGAGGTGTCAATGGCTCGAGAGAAAGTTTGGGTGTTCGGGTTTTTTTTTTTGAGCTCGGTGAATGTAGAGAAGAGAGGTGAGGAGTTTGTGAGTACGAGAGAGATGAGGGCGACGAGGTTGACAACGTGGGGGCAACGGTAGGGTGAGGGCGTGGGCGACGGCGGGGGAGGCGTGTCGCGCGCGCGCGTTAAGGAATGTAGCCGTTGGAATTTTTGAGGGAAGAAGAACAGTGGAGGGTAAGTGAGCGGGCTTGGGTTAAGAATGGAGTGGGCCGGCTAATTAAATTTCCTTAGGATTTTAATAAAAAGGGTTGTGGGCTGTAAATGAAACGGCTGGGGAAATCATAAAAATGATTTTTTAAATGGGCTTAGTAAAAAATAAAAAGGAAATGGGCTGAGGGTAATATTTAACAAGAAATTTTATTAATTAAGATGTGTGGGCTGAAAGAATTTTAAGGGGATGGGCCGGGGCTTTTCAAGTGTTAATAATAAAATTTTAATGTGTTGGGCTGGGAAAAATAAGGGCTGTAAGTTTAAAATTTGTTTAAGGTTAATCATTTTGCTCATTTTGGTTTGTTTCGGCTTTGGTCTTAATGTAAGTCTACGTTAGCGCCCCGGCAGTCTACAGACGCCAAATGCGGAATAAAAACTTTTAACTTGGCGCTATCGTATACTTTAACCCGGATCTGCCATTATTGCTAAACTAACAAACTGTAAAGAGTGTAGAAAGGTTATACCGAACGATCCGAGTCCTTCGTTCTTTAACCATCATCCCACGCTCCGTTGCGGCTGCTCCGATTTCGTCGATGTGCGATATCCTCGTCGAGGTGGCACCACATCAGCGATTCTTTAAACGGGCTCCCGCCTCTGACTCGAGGCAACTCGATCGTCAAGTTTGCTAAAAGAGACGACCAAGAATTGATGTAGAGAATGAGTAGATGACTTTGTCTCGTTCCGTCCAAAACTGTGGACGGACGGTTAATGAAGTTGCCGAGGGACTTGGGTGATGGAATGAAATAAACTGTAAAATTCCATGCACCCCAAATGCTATCATAATCTTTTCACAAATGAATCAAGTGTCAAATGAGAGAGGGGAGGGGCCTTTCTTATAAAGAGAAGGAGGAGGGTGAGTGTAGGAGCAAGAGAGTAACCTTAAGCACAAAATATCATATGTGAACACATAATAATATCTTAAGGAAAACAAGAAAGGTTGGAAATCAAAGCATGAGTCATTATTGCATTAATGACACCATTAATGTACTAATGACTCACAAGCCTCATCATCACTTCTAGAAGCTTCTAGAATGATGACTCACCCTAACAGAAGAAAAGATAAACCCGTCTTTAACCGAATGTTAAAAGACGGCTGATAGAAAACTGGAAACTGGCAACTTCCAAAAGTGATCCTGAAACAACTTTCAGGATAACCCCGAAACAGTATAAATATACCCGCATTTGTATTACGACCGAATACAAATGTAACTGAGACAAAGATATTATACCTACTCAATATAATACTCGGATCCGGCTTAAACCAAAGCCGACTAGTATTATCTGCCCGAAAAATAACACGTGCGTAAACGCACGTGCATTTTCCGAACCCTGCCATAAAACCATACGGCCTCTACAACGTTTCGCCCGAACTTGGGAAACTGTCTGTGGGGGACTCTAATGACTCGTCAGTACCCTGGCAGTGGGTTTAACCACAAACCGTCAGCTGCACTAGCTATGCGTAACGGCTGCCCACGGACTGACCTCAAGGGAGACTGATGAGCAAACTCAAGGGTGGCCGATGAATGAACTCATCCAGAAAACCCTACTGAGCCTAACAGTGACAATGTATATACAGTCCGGTCCGTTCGTCAATGAGTATCGCATATCCGCCTAGGGGGCTAGTAACGTCAGACCCCCAGAAGCAGTATAAGTCGTGTCGGAGTGAAGCCCAATAACACCCTGAGATACTACTGGAGTACCTACCAGTAAATCTCCTGCCACGGCCGTGGGCTATGTGTAATGGCTCTCCTAGACACAGCACGATCTCGCCCCCAATACCGGGAGAGACGAATCCCCTGCCGATCGGCTCACGTGCCTCCATATGGCTCGGGACTGTACCCAAAAGCTACCTGTTTGCACGACTCCTTTGAGCCGTGGTAGGGTAGAAATCAAAGCACAGTGGGAACTCACACGAGACAAATGACGACCTCAGGTCGATGAACTAACCTGTACACATGTCACCAGGGAACTGCTATCTGACGATAGGTATAGTACTAACTAGCAGATTCCCGGCGAGTCCTGTCCGGTGTACTCATAACCCAATGAGCACCTGTATACATCTTAGGTGATCCAACTGACACCAGTGGCTTGTGAGACCGGCCACCGCCCCTCGTCGGGGTCTCGACTGTATACACTAGTCTACTCCGGAGTATCGATGCCCTGTCTCGAAACTCCCATGACTAGGGACCACAATTAAGGATATGCATATAAACTACCCAACTCTCACGTATATGATCGCCATCATACTGTTGGTAGTAAAGCAAGATCCTAAGGGCTCTATCAAAGTGTAACATGCAATCAGTCACCTGAACATCTACACGACTGATAAAGGCAAACCAGATAGTATACTATCATCTCGAGTAAGACTGTCTTACCGGGATAGGTCCTCCGCAATCATTGCAATCACGTACCTGCGATCCAATAATTGACTATGAGGGCACTATCTCCAACACTTAAGTCTTAGGTTTTAGCTTTTAGGGTTTGGACCATAATTCCAAAAGAGCTGGAAAAATAGGGTTTAAACAACCAACTAAAAATATATGAAGTTAAGAATAAGTTAATCACTAGAATTCAGAAAATAGGAGATTTCATGTAGAAAGGGAACGGGGATTTACAAAATCTCTATACTTTAGGTATGATTTCATTCTTCCATAATCTTTTGTTTCCAACTAATAGTTTTTGCAAATTTCTTTGTGCCGCTAAAAAAATAATTTTAGATTTTTTTTATTGGTTTAGATTTTGTGTGATTTTATTTTGCGTATTTAAAAAGATAGGGCAACAACCCAAATCAAGATCAAGATTATGTGGGGATTTCATCTCCCTTCCTAGGCCCCACAAATCACAACCGAGCATCAGCGTTTACCTCTATTAATTAAAAAATATTTAGACTCAGCCCTCTAAGGACATTCGTGCTCATATAGGACAAGAGAAGGTTATAGGTATGTTCACCACCGAAAGACAAGACCGGAGACGTTAGGACGTCTGGCCTGAATTTGGGGGCAGATGCTATTTGGATTTATCCGTCCACCTCTCCGAAAACACCAAGTTGATTTATGGCACCGTATATCGGAGTCTTGGACGGATGCGGCCGTTGTAGCGGACTTCGTCAGATTCCCCTCGTTTTATGAGGGGTTTTTGATTGTGGGGATGCTCTTCCCTGCAGGCGCAAACCACTGTAGTTAATTACGTTATCACATCGCGATAACCACTTTCTCTTGCTCTAGAAGTTCACTTCGTGTCGTGTGTGTTGGTTTTATTTTTGGTTGCTCGTGGATTGTATACGGAGACTAATTTATGTTGTCGCCCGTAGGGCGTGGTTTAGTCCAAATCCGTATATTTTTAGATTTGAGTTTGAGTTGATTTAAGGATCGTTGATCCGTTTTGAGATCAAGATCGACTTAAATATATACGAGCAGTTGGGGGCTCGGTTGGTTTTTTTTATCAAGAATACGTTAGTCCAATTTGGGACTAAGATCTAATTAATAGGTTGTTAGGATCATTTTTGTTTCAGATCCAACAAGAGAGCATTTGAGCTCTGTTGTTTTAGTTTAAGAACGTTTCGTTCCCTTATCACCATTTTGGAGGTGAAGTTGTAGTTTGAGAACATTTCGGTCTGTTGATCACCATTTTAGAGGTGAGGTTTTAGTTTAAGGACGTTACGGTCCGTTGTCGCCATTTTGGAGGCAACGTTTAGTTTAAGGACATTTTGGTCCGTTGTAGTTTGAGGACGTTTCAGTCCGTTGTTCATCTTGCACGCACGTATATTTGTTACGTGTCGGAATGAGCAACGATGATATGAGATGCATCCAGTTTGGGATGTGGTTTGATCTAGGATGTGCACGTCAGTTTGGAAGTGCACCAAAAAGAAGTTGGCTGTTATGACCCGCCACCTCTCTGAAGACGTTGATAAATTACAATGATATGTATAAGAGGTGTAGAGAGATGTACTCTTGAATCAATTCCCGTGTTTGAGGGAAAAGGGATTAATGGTAAACCCAGAAATTGTCAGTCGTATTTTGAGACTAAGATTTCCTCGGGGGAATGTGGAAAGAATATCGTTTTGGGATATTATCAGTTGGGAGATCGATAGTCGTATTTGGAACTGAGATCAGTTTGGGAAATAATGAACCCATGGGCTCGGTTGATCTGGGTTAGGGACTTAGCCAACTTAGGCTTGATCCGCTTAGTTTTCTTTTTATTTGAAAAGAAGTGCTAAGCACTTGTTTGGTCCCAGTCCTCTTTTTTTGTTGCAAAAAGTGCTGACGCTCACACTTTACTCTTTTTTTGTCTCTATATGAAGTGTTGAGCACTCTTTATGGCGCCCACGTGCGAAGCACGTAAGGCGCTAGGCGCTGCCTAGTGAGTGTCAAGCACTTTTTATTCTGTGGCACCTACGTGAAGGACACGTGAGGCGCTGGGCACCGCATACTGAGTGCTAAGCACTCCTTTATTTTGTAGCGCCCACATGAGAGGCATGTGAGGCACTGGACACTAAGCGTCAGTCACTGAGTGCTAAGCACTCCTTATTTTTCTGAGGCGTCCACGTGAGGGTCACGTGAGACGCTGGGCGCTGAGCGTCGCTCACTGAGTGCTAGGCACTCCTTATTGAATGGCGCCCACATGAGGGGCACATGAGGCGCTGGGCGGTGATTTTTCCTTGTATATTTTGTTCTGAGGAGTTCAACTTCCTGGTTCTTTTCTGAATTTTTGATCTCCAAGAATAAGTTCGTCCCGATGAGAATTAAATTCTTAACTTGTGGGAGACTTGTCTTGTGAATCTCAGATCCAGAGAAAGAACCAAGTTCTTCTTTTAAAAGGGTTAAACCCTTCAATAGGTGAACGAGATGTTTTGATCTATCTTCTTTTTTATTTACCTAAAGTTTTTTTCTAAAAAGGGAGATTTTCTTCTTTCTTCCTTTTTGAAGCTTTTCTGCTTTTTTTTTCGAAGCTTATGGGGAGGGGGGTTTCCTTTTTTTTTGACTTGAAGTCTTGGGTCCTTTATATAGTAGAGGCAAGTCTGTTGATTAGTTGAAGAAATCTCTCATTAAGAGATCCTAATTGATTTGGGGATTTTTACCCACCATTGGATCTTTGATCCAAGGGTTTATGTTTTAAAGAACATATTTTTCTTGTTTTTAACAAGATTGGGGGCATATTTACCCATACAGAATTTATTCTGTAGATCGGTGATTTTTTAATCACCATTGGATTTTTGATCCAACAGTACTCTGTTCTACAGAGTGCAATCTTTCTTGTTTAAAAAGATTTAAGGAATATTTTCTCTCAACAGAAATTTAATTCTGCATCCTGATAATTTATCATCTCCGTTGGATTTTTGATCCAACAACTATGTTTAACAGAGAGTAGAATTTAATTCTACAAGGTGCCGTCGTTCCTGTGCTGTGCACGTGGGCGCTTATTAAGATTTTAATTCTTTCATGTGCTTTGCACATTGGAGCCCACGTGCGGCGCCAATGACTCTGGCGCTGGTGCCCTCGTGGAAGGCACGTGAGGCTCTGCTTAAGATTTTTGTGTGTTTTGCACACGGGCACTGCTCATATAAGAGTTTTTAACTCTGGTACTGGAGCCCTCGTGGAAGGAACGTAAGGCGCTGCTTCTTGAGTTTTGAACAGAGCTTTTCTCTTTTATTGGGGGAAACAAATGCCCCCCACCGTTGCACTCACGTGGCTCGCACGTGAATGCATCAGTGGTATCTTTTCCACCGTTGGATCTTCTTGGAAGTTGAACCGTCTTCCTGTGCTTATGAGTGGGGTTTTTGGCTCTTGAGATGTCTGCTGTTCATCTTCCCTAACTTCTTCTTTCTGAAAATTTAATTCTCTTTCCAGAGCTTAGATCTCTGCCCAAGAAAACTCTTCTAGAGTCAGAACTCTGTCAAAAAGTTTGGTAAGGATTATGACCAAACTCTTTAGGGAATCTCCTCATGTTCTAGGGTTTTAACCCATAACCAGAGTTTTGCTCTTCTTTTGTAGTGATTAGATCGTAGATCTTAAAAAAACGTTTTAGAGTTTCTTAACCCTTTAATCAGAGCTTTGCTCTTCTTTCATAAAGATCTCTTAGCGTTCTAAGATTTTTCTTGCAGATCTTGAAGATTTTTGGGGTTTTACCCTGTTAGAAAGCTTTGCTTTTGAGGGTTTTGGGATGTTATCCTATTGTTCTACAGAGCATGGCTCTAAAAAAATTTTGGGGAATTTTATTCCCTTCTTAATTTTCTTGACAGATGTGAAATCTGTTTGCAGAGCACAACTCTCGAGGGAGTTTAACTCCTCAGTCCAATGATATTTTCTCATTAAATAAGAATCCTTTTGGATTCTATGAGTGACTGCCCCATCATTCATGAGGCGTTACCTTAATTTTGTGGGCCCCCTTGTCCCTTTCTTTTGAACTGTAGTGCAGTACAATTTTTTTAAGTACCAAAGAGTGTTAGAGTCCTGAACATAGTGTCGATAGCTAACCCTTCTCTTTTTGTGCAGGTACCATAGCTTTCGATTCTTCCTTTCCTTTCGTACGTTCAGAGAGCTCTTTTGCCGACGCGCCCGTGGATCGGGAAGTCTTTGCGCTTATTAAGGATCATGGCCCAGAGCAAAAATCTCTTCGCTTGTGGGGGTCATGGTATAGTCAGATCATCTGGGGTCGGCGCAGTTTTTCTTGTGCAGTGCCTTCGGAGCCGATCCCAGCTATTCATTATGCTGATCCGCCTCAAGTGACTTACCTCGTAGAAGAGGTTAACTGGACCTCGGAAGGTCATCTCCAACCTTCCATGGCGTCGATACTCATACAGCCACCGATGGCTTTGGACGTTTTGGGGCGACGCATATGCAAAGGAGAGTCGCGCCCTTTGGGGCAAGTTTATATGATAGGATTGACGCCTCGTCATTCGTCCGGCTACCTACAGTGGGCCCAGTATATCCTATCAGCCAAGAAGTCGCTGCTGTTAATGATCGGGTTGTACCCTGCAATCTAAGCATCTCTATTTTATTACCACGCTCCCCATGTGTGGTGGATCAAGTCTTTTTTGGAACAATGTAACATCCTGACCCACACTTTTCTCTTATCAGATCAGGAAGTTTCGATTTCATTGGAAGAGTTCGCGGAGATCTCCGGCTTACCCGTCAGAGAGGAGCACTATGAGGAGATACTTCCCCCCGATGAGTACATCTTTGTCACTAAGTCAGTGGTAATGGGCCTTACCCCGGAGAACGCCATTCAACATCAGTTCCCCAGCTTGATCAAAGTGTTGAATATGTTCAACATCGGAGATTTTATCGCCCGCTTTCTTCGTCCGAAATTTCTGTCTAAGCAGGCCGCGAAATTCATTAAACTTGACCACCCATTTGGGTTTGGTTTAGATAACTTTCCGACGGCGGAAACGGATCTAAAGAATTTCTTTATTCCGGACACTCCAGTTGTCCCCTTTGCGGAGATCGCTGCCCCGGGTGTTGACGAAGAGTCGTTCTTTTTGGGGTTCATTGGCCTGTGGATGAGTTGGTTCGCACTTCCTACGCACCCCCTCTATATAAGGCCGTCTGTCTTTTATCCGGCCCATCGCATTGTCGCGGGGACGCTCATGGCCGTTGGGATCGCGGGGTTAGCTCATCTATACCACAGCCTGAGTTTAGCAGCTGACACTACTCAGCCGGGGGTAAAGCCCGTGTATCTCCCATTACATTACTTCGCATCATGGATTGAGATGCACGTGCTGGGTGCATTTGGCGTTAAAAAATGTACCCAGTTCTACGAAAGCTATAACTTTCCCCGGGTCATGTACCTAGTTGACTCTTCCGCTCCAGACCCGTCATAGTGAGAGGCTTGGAGATTGCTCCTTCGGCCACGCATGGTTAGGGACAGTATGACCTTTGTCGATAAAGTCTTGACTATCGGTAAAGAATCCACCAAAGTGGTCCAACCGTTGCGCGATACTTTTAAGGATGAGGCTTATGCATTGAGGGCCCGGGAGGTTATGCACCTGTACTCTATCAGACCGGGTTTCTTAGTGTTTAGATAGAACGCTTCGGTGTTGTTCATGAGGTACAACCCGCACCGCTTCGCTCAACAGCTGGGTTATAATCAAGGTGTTCCTCTCGAGGCATTCTTAGTCGAGCCGGCTGCTACGGAGGAGGGTATTCCCAGTGCGCTATGCGATTAAATACGGGGTCCCATTTTCTCGTCAGCGAGCCGAGCTATGTGCCGAAAGCTTTGAAGGCTTACGTGGCGTGGTACCAGCATGCGATGGGTGCTGTTATCCGGGAGGAAAGGCAGCTGTAACTCGATCATAAGGATGCCGTCCCAACCGGTAATTCAGCGGTCCCTTTGAAGCGACGGACCACCGTTCGTCTTTCTTTAAGAGAAATCACTACGGCTGTGGTCCCACGAGCTTTCCCTGAGAAGCTTCAACCGGATGTTCCCGCAATTGCGGTAGCCGTGGCGTCTCCAGACTCAGGCATCGGTTCAGAGATCGGAACCCGCCATCCGAAGAGGCCTGTCAAGCGAAAGCTCTTATCGTCGGCCATTGGTGTCAGTTCGCAGAAGAGAAAGAAATCTCTATTCTCTGCAGACGTCGTATCGACAAGGAGCCCCATGCTCCCTACAGTGAAGGCTTGTGCGAATATGGCACCAATGAGGGTTTGTTTGACACGCCTGCAACCGATACTGATCTACAAGTTGCCTTCGCAGCTTTCGAGCGACTGGCTCGCGAGGAAGCGGCGTTGATCTCTATTGCGGAGTCAGGTATACTTCATTTACATTCTTCTACACCTATACCTTCTTCCCTTATTACACTTTTATTGACGCTCTCTTCTTCAACAGGTATTTCTGCCGAAGTGGCTCTTGCGGCTTCCCTCAGGACGTTCGAGGAGGAAGAGAGGCTCCGCGCTTCTTTGGGCCTTGGTATAATTTGTTTCATTACACCTTTACTCATTTTATTCATGATCTGACCCTTTTCTTCACCTTATTGCAGGAACTATCACAACCCAAGTTGTTTCAAGTGTAGTGCCAATCCCAAGCAGTGATGCAGCAAAGCTTCCAGAGCCCCCGATCACGGCAGCGCCCCTCCTAAGGCCACCACAGGAGGCGTTGCAGAAGCAGCCGACAATGGATGCCATAGCGGATCCGAAGGCTGAACTCGACTTGGACGACGACGTCCCCCTGTTGTAAGTGTTAAGGAGGTCGGTTCACACGGTCCAGGTTGATAGGAAGCGTAGAAAGCGCGCTGTGAGGGAACGCGAAGCTGTCTTAGCTGCGGGTGCAGGTTCGAGCAATGTCCCATCTTCTAACATCCTCTTAGTGGGCGCTCCTTCCGCTCTATCTACCATGTAACAACTCCATTTTTAGTGTACATAAATTTGATTTAAATTTAAAATATACTTGGAGTATTTAATGTTGCTGTTATCACTTTAAGTATTTATCTCACACCATAATTACAAGAAGGAGCTTGTAGCTCATTGGTAAGACCTTGCACTGCTGAACCAAGCCACCAGAGTTCAAATCCCATACCCCACATTATTTTTAATAATGATTTTTTTTAAAACCTTTAGAATACCAAGGGTTTACACGTGCATATCTCACAAAAACCCCACTACACCCAAAAATGTAACATTGCCAGAGGTTAGATGAACCGTCGGGGGGGATCCCGGCTGCCTGACTCGGCCGGGAATCGGCCAAATCAGCCTCGACTCGGCCGACTCAGTCTTCTAATTGAGTCACGGCCGAGTCACCCCCAAGTCGGCCGATTTCGGCGACGACCCTGTTCCCCTCCGAATGACGGCGCGACGATGGAGAGACGTCTTGCCTGAGATTCGAGGCAGATGCTATTTGGTTTTATCCGTCCACCTCTCCGAAGATGCCAAGTTGATTTATGGCACCGTGTATCGGAGGTTTAGACAGATGCGGCCGATGTAGCAGACTTCGTCAGATTCCCCCTCGCTTGAGGGGTTTTTGATTGTGGGGACGCTCTTCCCTGCAGGCACAAGCCCCTGCAGTTAATTACGCTACCGCATCGCGGTAACAACTTTCTCCTTCTCTAGAATTTCACTCCGTGTCGTGGGTTTTGTTTTGTTTGTGGTTGCCCGTGGATTGTATACAGAGACTAATTTATGTCGTCGCCTGTAGGACGTGGATTAGTCCAAATCCGTATTTTCTTAGATTTGGGTTTGGGGTTTTGGTTTAAGGATACGTTAGTCATATTTGAGGCTAAGATCAACTTAAACGTTTGTTAAGGATACGTTAGTCTAATTTGAGACTAAGATCAACTTAACGGGATCGTTTAGATCCGACAAAAGAGCATTTGGGCTCTATTGTTCCAGTTTAGGGACATAGTGGTCTATTGCCAGTTTAGGGACATGGTGGTCCATCGTTCCCATTTTGAGGACGCATATTGGTTTAAGGACGCATTAGTCCATGAGTTTAAGGACCCCACAGTCCATATTGCCAGTTTAGGGACATGGTGGTCCAACATTCCCATTTTGGGGACGAATGTTGGTTTAAAGACGCATTAGTCCATGAGTTTAAGGACCCCACAGTCCGTATTGCCAGTTTAGGGACATGGTGGTCCATTGCCAGTTTAGGGACATGGTGGTCCATTGTTCCTATTTCGAGGATGAGTATTGGTTTAAGGACGCATTAGTCCATGAGTTTAAGGACCCCACAGTCCGTATTGCCAGTTTAGGGACATGGTGGTCCAACATTCCCATTTTGGGGAAGGATATTGGTTTAAGGACGCATTAGTTCATGAGTTTAAGGACGCATTAGTCCATGAGTTTAAGGACCCCACAGTCCGTATCAATGTGTGGTTGTCGGGACCCGTCACCTCTCTGACGACGTTGAAGGATTACAACGACAAATATCAGAGGAGTTCAGAGATGTACCCTTGAACCGGGTGTAAATTGATTTGAGAGAGCAGTTGTGCTCAGTTCAATTTAATTTGAGGACTTACGGCCAGAATTGGGTTAAGTCCAGTTAGAAAAATGTCTAACATTTTGTTTATCTTTGGCCTATTAGGCCTCTGCTTGGGCTTTGCCCTTTTATTAATGCATAGCATTTTTGTCTGGTCTATTAGATCTTCATTTGGGCTCTGCCCCTTTTTGAATAATGCATTGCATTTTTATTAGGCCTGTTAGGCCTTTTTAATTGGGCTCTGGCCTTATTTGATAATGCAGAGCATTTATTTTTCTGACAGTGTACCACATGGCTTGTCAGGCGCTTTGCGCCAATTGAGGAGCGCAAGGCGCAAACTGTTGTGGAGGTGACACATGTCACGCTCTGGTGAGCGCAAGTCTGTTAGCGCATTGCGCTGCGCCAGTGCGCTGCGCTAGTGCACTGCTGACACGTGACGCGCTCTGGTGACTTGAGCCAAACCAAGAGAGCAGTGCTCTGTTTTAGAAGCGCAAGGCGCGGATTGTTCTGGGGCCGACACGTGGCACTCTATGGTGGCTTGCGCCAATCCAAGGAGCGCAACAGTGCAAATTTCAAAAGTGCAAGGCACTGTTTAATATCTTGATCAAATTTAGATCAAAGGGAACAAATTTTTCTTGTTTCCAGAGAGGTTCTACCTCAAATCTCAAGAACCAGTGGTTCATCAAAAGGCAATGCGTTTATATAGATCAAAAGATCTAATCTTTTCTGGTCCTCTTTTTTTTATGTTGAAGATCTTGATCTTGTTCTTAGATCTTTGATCTTTTTAGAAGAAATTCTTCTCTTCTTTTTTTTTTATTCTAAGAATTAAATTCTTTAAATGAAGAAGATGATCTTCTTCTTTTCCAAAGGTTTACCTTTTTCTTTTTTTTTGAGTTCTTTCTCAAAGTTTTCAGAGAATTTCTGTGTTTCTCTCTCTCTGTGTGTGAATGTCTTCTTAGACGTGGAGTCTAGGGGCCTTTATATAGTGCCAATTGATTTGTTAAATCAGTTAAAGAGATCTTTCTCTGAGTGATTTAGGGATTTTTCCCCACCGTTGGATCTTTGATACAATGGCTTCTGTTTTACAGAAGATAATCTTCTTGTTTTAACAAGATTAGAAAGATCTTTCTAGAATTTTAATTCTGTTTTAGTGCTGGCACAGTTGGCGCAAGCGCACCTGTGCTTGAAACGTGTCGCGCAGCGCAGAGCGCAGCGCAACTGCGCTGACACGTGTCGCGCAGCGCAGAGCGCAGCGCAACTGCGCTGACACGTGTCGCGCAGCGCAGAGCGCAGATCATCTGAAGCGTTGCTTCCTTTATTTTTATTTTAAATAGAGCTTTACTCTGATTGGGTGTGCTGTCTTCGGCGCAGCGCTGGTGTGTCAGCTTTTGACACGTGGCACGCTGCGCGCAGCGCAAGGAATCTGAAGCGTTACTTCAATTTTTGAATTTTTGAAATTCAAACAGAGCTTTGCTCTGGTTGGGGAAACAAATGCCCCCCGACCGTTGCGCTCATGTGGCGCACACGTGAGTGCAGCGGTGGCAAGATCCTAACCGTTGGATCAACTCAGGAGTTGAAGGGGCGCACAAGCACCTATAAATAGGACTCTTGGTCCTCAACAGATTATCATCTTCAAGAATTCTTATTCTCAGAACTTCAGAGCCTCGCTCTTGCTTTTAAGAACTTAAGAGTTAAACTCTAGAAAACTTTTAGGTAAAATTAACTTAAATTAAATTAAATTAATTTTAATTGACAGAGCCTTGCTCTCACAGATCTTTGATCTAAAGAAAACCCCTTTGGGGTTTCACCAACAGGGCCTTGCTCTCAAGAATCCATAGATCTAAAGAGATCTTGTTTCAGGGTTTTTAACCCATGAACAGAGCTTTGGTCATGGACAAAATATAGATCTTTTTGATCTAAAAATAAAGAACTTTTAAGAGTTTTCATGGATCTTTAAGATCCCAAACTTTAATCTTTTAGAAATTATTTTTCTTTTGATGGATTTTTCCATCATTATTACAGAGCCAGGCTCTTTAAGGAATTTTATTCCCTTGAGACCAGAGTTTGACAAGTGTCACTCTGTGACAGAGCTTTGCTCTGAAAGGGGATATTTTCTCCTTGTCTCTAGGGATTTCTCATTTAATGAGAGTATTCTTTTGGGGATCTACTCATTAATTGACAGTCCCATCCAATGATGGGGCTGTCTTATTAACTGATGCATTGTCATCCAGATTTTGTGGGTCCCCTTTTGGTCCCCTTTCCATTGCATTGCAGTGTGGTACAAATTTTAAAGTACCAAGCGTTGGGCTTTTAAAATTAAATTATGATACTGACGGCTGAATCTCGTTTTTCTTTGCAGGCAATCATGTCTGCTGATCTGTCTTTCCCATTTGTTCGCTCAGAGGGAGGATTTCCTGAGGCGCCGGTGGACCGGGAGGTGCTCGCTCTCATTAAGGATCATGACCCCGAGTATAAGAACGTTCACCTGTGGGGTAGGTGGTACAGTGAAATCATCAAGGGTCGCCGAAGCTTCGGTTGCGCGACGCCTTCAGAGCCTATTTCGTTGATCCCTTATGCAGATGAACCCCCGGTGAAGTATGCCGTGGAGGTCGTGAACTGGAATTCGGAGGATCTTCTCCAGCCTTCGATTGCTGTCATTCCCGTACAGCCGCCGGCAGCCGTGGACATTTTGGGGCGGCGCATATACCAGGGTGAGGCATGCCCTTGGGGACAACCTTGTAATATTGGATTGACCTCTCGACAACCGGCCGGATACTTACAGTGGGCCAGGTATATCCTATCAGCGAAGAGGACACATCTGATGAAGATTGGTCTGTACTCCACCGTCTACGTCTCATTGTTCGAGTACCCTGTTCCTCCGATGTGGTGGGTTAAGGCATCCATAGAACAATGGAACATCCCCACCCATACCTTCCTTCTATCGGACAGGGAAGTCTCCATCTCCCTGGAAGAGTTCGCTGAGATCTCGGGTTTGCCGGTGAGGGGGGAGCATTATGAGGAGCTGCTTCCTCCTGACGAGTATGTCTTCGCCACCAAGCTATTGGTGATGGGCCCAACACCCGAGAATGCTATTCAGCACCAATTTCCGAGTCTGGTGAATGTGCTGAATATATATGAAGCTCTCTATTTGGAATCGGGAGTCCGGGGAGTCAGTTTTGCAGATTTCATCGCCCGCTTTCTTCGACCGGAGATTCTATCGCAGCGGAGTGAAAAGTTCGCCAAGCTCGACGACCCCTTCGGCTTCGGCTTAGATCGTCGATCAGCGTTGGAAGACGATCAAAAGGATTTCTATCTCCCCGATGCCGCCATCATGCCCTTATAAGAAATCGCCACCCCGGGCATTGATGAGGAGACCTTCTTTTTAGGGTTTCTGTGATTATGGCTGTGCTGGTTCGCGCTCCCCATGCACCCACGCTACATGAGGCCATCCATTTTCTACCCAGCGCATCGGATGGTGGCTGGCATACAGTTGTCGATCGGAATCGCCGGGTTAGCCCACCTATACCATGGACTCAGCGTGGCGGCAGATGCAAATAAACCTGGAGTGCAACCTACTTTCCCGATGCACTGCTTCACTTCGTGGATGGAAATGCATGTCTTCGGGGTATTCGGCATTCATAAGACCCCCTCGTTTTTCGAGAAGTGCAGACTCCCAAGAGTCATGCGGCTGATTGGCACCTCGATTGTGAATCCGCCTCCGCGGGAGGCTAGGGGGTTGCTCCTTCGTCCGCATCTGGTCGGAGCGAGGATTTCTTTCATGGACAAAGTCGTGACTATCGGCTCAGAGACCTCCAAGGCGGTGTTGGCGCTGCGTGATGGTTTTAAGGACGGGGCTTCCGTATTGAAAGCCCGGGAGATTCTTCACCTATACTCCATTCGGCCGGGCTTCCTGGTGTTCAGGCAAAACGACATGGCGCTGTTCATGAGGTACAACCCCCATCGGTTCGCCCAACAATCAAGCTATAACCTGGGGGTCCCACTGGAGGCGTTTTTGGAAGAGCCCGCGGCCACCAGGGAGGGGATACGGAGTGCGCTGCACCATTTTATGCGGCTGAACACAGGCTCCCGCTTCTTTATCAGCGAGCCGAGCTGCGTCCCCCGGGTCCTCCACGTGTACGTAGCTTGGTACGCACACGCGATGGGTGTAGTCATCCATGAAGAGAAGCGCATGTTGGTTGACCGCAAGGGTGCGCCTCCTGGCAGCAACCGCAAAGCTCCCCTGAAGCCCAGGGTTCCTGTCGTTCCTCCGCTAAGAGATGCCGGAGCTAAACCACCGCGCGTGTTGAGCCCTCCGCGCGGATTGCCTCGTGATGCCGTGGACGTTCCCCCAGCGCCCCGTGCTCCAGTGGAGACGGTGAATGTGGTTTCGCCTGAATCCGGCGCGGGCTCGGACATCGGGTACCGCCGTCCCAAGGTGCCCACGAAGCGCAAGTTGATTTTGGGCGCACCTGGGGCTCGCGTGCAGAAGAGGAAGAAGAAGTCGATCTTCTCTGCCGACATTGTGTTCGGTCAGGAATTTCATGCTCCTTATAGTGAGGGCTGGGTGAGTACGGGACCAACGGAAGATTATTTATGCCGCCAGACGACACTGATCTGGCGGCCGCCATCGCAGCTTCAGAGCGATTGGCGAGGCGCGATGCGTGGCTAGCTAAACTTGCGCAATCGGGTAATCACTAGTCGTATTTTTCCACCATTGTATCGTACTTTTGTCATTGTCTTTGATTAACGCTTTTCCCCCTTCCCCTTTTTTAACAGGCATTTCTACCGAAGAAGCTATCGCTGCTTCCCTCAAAACTTTTCAGGAGGAGGAACGACTCAGAGCATCCTTAGGCCTTGGTACATTTCGGTTCATTGAGTCTCTATTCTCCCTTTTTTTTTATGGCCAATCTAATCTTTTCTTTGTCTCTTTGCAGGGGCCGCGCAAGCCGATGCGGGGACTCTCCCCGGGCCAGCTACTGATGTTCCGGTCTCTTCGGGATTACCGCAAGAGACCTGACTCAAAAAGCCGATGATGGAGGCCTTGAAGGCTCTGGAGGCAACTCTAAACGCGGACGACGACGCCTTGTTGGAGGCTTCCAAGAGGTCCGTCGTGACGGCCCGGGAGGAGAGGAAGCACTTGAGGCGCGAGGCGAAGGAGCGCAGAGCTGCTTTGGCCGCAGGAGCGGGCCCAAGCGCCATTATTCCCGCTGCTTCTCCTTCCGAGGAGCCCCCGGTCGCCTTGTCTACTGCTCGTAGACAGGCGGCGCGTGCAGTTCGGGAGGCCAACGATCGATCCACCTCAGGTAATGTGTCTTTTGAGACTTTGTTGTAAGAATTGTAAACCTATCGGTTCTTATATATCTCGTCTTGCAGGGCCAAGTCCAACTGAAGGAGCGACGGAAACCGTCGAGCCTGAAGGGACGGTGGAGAAGGTGGCAGCTGATCCCGAAGCAACGGTGGGCGACGTAGCCGGGGTTGCTGGACCCGAGCTAGGGGCTGACGAAACTATGCCCAAGAAGGTTTTCGATGCCGAGCCCGAGGTAGCGGCAAATGAGACGGCTGCTATAATCGAGCCTGGGGCAGCAGCGAATGGAGCGGCTGAGACCGACGACCCTATGGCAACGGTGGACGAGACGGCCGCTACCGCTGAGCCCGAGGGAGTAGCGGGTGAAACGGGCATGATTCCCGAGGACAAGCCATCCGCTCTTTCTCAAGAGTTTGGCAATGCTCCAATCATTGCTCTCCCCGCCTACGGTCCTCCGCCATCTCCTGGCCTCGCGAGCACGACGACGGCTCCCGTAAAGTCTGGTGATGAAGCAACGGGAGGTGAACCCGTGTCAATGGAGGAGGGAGACGCCGCCGTTTCGGCTGGTGACTCATCAGGTAAATTTTGGGTTACCGTCCTTTTCTTTATCTTGTGACTTTTCTGACAGTGCTTACCTTGTTTCTAACGCAGGCCCAGCCAGTGTTGATGCCCCATTGCTCGAGGGAGCGCTGTCAGCTACCGCTTTGACGGTGGCCACCTCTCTACCTTCTCTCGCACCATCGCAAATGCTGGAAGGTATGGATTCATAATCCATCAGTCTTATCTTTATTGCATAATTTATGTACTGATGTTGTACTACTGCATCTTTGCAGGGGTGCTTTTTGATCACCTTTATCAGGTGCTGCGCCCACACTTCTCCTTCCCGTCGGAGCTTGCTTCCTCCAGTGGCGCTGGTGAGTATGGTTTTCAATTAATACCCTTCCTTTTTTCAGTAATGGAATTATTTCTGATTCTTCCCTGCCCTGATTGCAGTGTTACAGATCGAAGAAGGAGATAAGGGATCGGTTGCGCCACCGGTCTTCCCAGCTTTGCCGCCTACTGCAGCTGGTAT
The DNA here is from genome assembly GCA_030015575.1 of Agapanthus africanus. NCBI lineage: Eukaryota > Viridiplantae > Streptophyta > Magnoliopsida > Asparagales > Amaryllidaceae > Agapanthus > Agapanthus africanus. Next base: position 59,048,768 of record CM057339.1, read on the forward strand.
AGTAAACTCCCTCATTGATGACTTTCTTATATTTCTTGAACCGTCATCTGATTGTGTTTTGTTTTTCAGCTGTCGTTCCGGTTCCGGCCCCCTTCGAGCCTCACATCATAATGCCGGCAGGCCCCTTCTTGAGACGTCCATCTTCAAAGGGTGCTGCGATGAGTTTGGGCATGCTGAGCGGATATGTAGAAGAGCTTGACACAGACGTTCCCCCATCTGCCGCAGATTTCGCTGCGGAGGTTAATCCGATGCTGGCGACGCTTGTAAATTTTCATAATGAAGGTATCGTCGAGTCTTGGGTTAATCACTGCAGGGAGATCGAGGCCCGCCTGCATCAGCTGGAGCTTATGCGTCCTGCCCCCGAGATTTTGGCCGCGAGCACTCAACGGGCAGCATGGATCGAGCAGAGCGCTCCTTACTTCCTCCATCTCGAACAAGAAGTTGCTTTAAGGCGTAAGGAGCGCGGCGAGACTTCGAGCAAATCTGCCCAACTGCATGCTCAGGTGGATGCAAACGCTGCACAGCTGAAGGTTATCTTTGAAGGCCTTCTGCGATGCATCTCCGAAGGGTTAACACTGAGGCAGCAGCTTGACGTCGTCGAGCGGGATGCACCAAATCAGAAGGCAGCCCAGTAGGCAGTTGAGGAGCAACTTTCATCCTACCTGCAGCAGCGGGCCCAAGTGGAAGCAGAAGTGGCCGCGGCAGCCGCTCAGGAGGAGGCGTTGAAGGAAGTGCCGCAGCTCGCGGATTTGTTGAAGACACTTCCTTCTCCATGAAAATTTTGTATCAAATGTATTTGTTTTTTTTATTCTTTAACACAATGTATCTTGTACTCAATCAAATTTATGAATAAAAGATATACATTCTTCATAATGTCTTGTGTCATTGCTCCGCTTTCTTCTTCCTTTTATTATCAGCATGTTACTTTAGCAAACATGGTCGTGTTCATACCAGAATATTGCATTTTATACCGCCCATTCTTATGCTCGTGTGTTTATAGGTAGGTGCTTGTAATCCGTGTTTGTTACATATTTACAGAATACAAGTTTCCAGTACAAATATTGCAAATCAAGACAAAATCTCCACAGTTACACCAAATACAGAACATCTGTCACAGCAGATAAAAGCCGGGTTCCGGTCATCCATATCCGTCCAGTGCCGAGTACCAGTTCCAGAGACAAGACATATGACAGTGGTCATTCGTGTCTCGGACAAGCACAGAGCACGAGGGGGGGCAGCACAAGAATCAATGGGTGCGCGGAGCTCGAGAGAGATAGAAGTCAAAAGTGAAGAAATGATAGCAATCTTGGACTAGGAAATCTGCAGATATTCTGGAAGACTTTTGTGCAGTTTAAAGTTGGCAAACACAAAGACAAATGAAACCAGGGAAGCACCCAAAACCCGACCACCTAACTCCACCATAGGGCCGCGGATCCGCGGCCAATAGGGGGTCTAGGCCGCGGATCCGCGGCCGTACTGGCCCCTCTCTCTGTCGTTTTCTGGGGGCTGTTTGGTCATTTCATATGGGGTCAGAATTTGGCCCTAGGGTTTCTGTAAGCAGCCTATAAATACCCCAGAACTGAGCTAAGCCAAGGGTCCAATTTTGTGTTCATTCTCATGCCCTCTTTTTGTTAGTTTTAGTTTTCTTCTTCTTCTTTTTCTTCATTCTTCCTCCATGAAAATGTAGTGAGAGCATTGAGTGGATGTTAATGAAGATGAGGGTTTTTGTATCATTCTTGTTTGTTTAACTTCCCCTTGAGATCCTTGCTTTCTCTTGATCTTTCAACCTCTTCATTGAGCTTGAAAGGTTAAGGGTTTGTTATCGATCTCAAGGGTCGTATTTTCTTATGGAATTAGCGCTTCATTTCACATGCGTTCTCTGCCCTTCTCTTGATCTTGCAACCTCTTGATTGAGCTTGCAAGTTTAAGGGTTGGCTATTGATCCCATGCTTGTCTTGAGTTCTAGTTTCTATTTCTTTTTATTGCTTATTTATTACTTGCTTTTTATTATCTTGCTTTACTTTCTTGCAATTTAAATTCATGCACTTAATTATTTGTAATCTTCTCTTTTCTTTGTTCTTTTCTTTTGCTCTTTTTGGTTCTCTTTGTGAATATTGTAATTATTGTCGTTGTTAAGAATCAATACGGTATTGTAAGTTAAGATTTTCTTTTCTCATTTCCTTTTCCCGTTATTTTCCATTGAACTCCGCCCAAACCATACGCAAGCGCTCCGTTAGGCACCCTACCCTAACAAGGTAACGGTCATTCCTAACCGCGACCGGTTGCGTTCGGTTTGGCCGGAGGCGAAAGCAAGAGACAAGAACGGAAGGACAAGGGTAAATAAGCCGTATTCCACGAATACCGCGCTTAAATCCCCTAATCCACGTTGTTGCCGATTGCTCTAGCTTCAATTGGTTAAGACTCGGCTCAAAGGTTTTGAGTACGGATATCTTTAGCTTACACTTTCGTATATTTTCTTAACAACTTCATACTTGCAAATAAATACACATAGGTTAGCTTGAACAAACACATATACTCATTCTTTATTGACTCGTCTAAAACAAGAAAGGACATACAACCATCTCCCTGTGGATCGACCCGTGCTCAACTGGCTAGCTGCATAGCGACACCATCCTGATCGCGGTTATACTTTAGAACTTTGAACATCCGACACGCCAAAAGCGTGCGATCAAATGGCGCCGTTGCCGGGGAGACGGTAGCGTATTTTCTTTCTTGTTATTCGGGTTAATATTCTTTTTGTATATATTTATTATAAAAAAAAATTCTTTTTGTTGTTTTTGATCATTTTTGTGGGCAAGAGTGCAGATTTTTGCAGATTTGCAAACTGCGATTGTGGGGAGCAAAGTGTACATTCAAGGCTAAGGTGATTGCAAAGTACAGTGCCAAAGATCCGGGTAGTTTGACCCGCGCAAGCGAACTTTTCAAGCTTACCGGATTTGATTCAACGGGGGTTTCCTAACCCAAAAACTTAACGGTACGTACTTTACTAACACCTTCTTCTCAAATCCGACGCATCCAATATATTATTCTTTGCAGGATTCTTTGCAAGTTCGCTAGCAAACGCTAAAAAATTGACTAACCCGTATTTGTTGCAGTGCCGCGCTTAAACTAAAAAACGATTGTTTGATTCTTTATAGAATTTTTATTGAATTGCGCATTGCATACATTAATATGGACTTAAGGGCAAGCGAACCCCACAACATACGGTAAAGGATTTCATCACCTTTTCCGTGGCCCACAAATCACGAACTTGAGCATAACGTTTACCCGCACAAATTTTAAAAGAAATTAGACTTTAAGCCTTAAGGACTTCGCGCTCACTAGGAGAAGTTAACTGTGTTTAGAACCTCGCTTAACGGTATATTGTTTACGGGGTGTCTAGAAAAGTGTTAACGGCGCAACCGCCAAAAGAGAAAGGGTTATTTAATTAAGGAACTTCGCGAAAGCGTTGGAAAACCTCCCCTTATCTCTGCACTTACCTGGCCTTGTGATCAGTGTATCTTGAGCCCGTTTCTCGACACAGTTTTACTTCGACAATCAAGTTCTGGAGCAGGTCTAGTTGACCTAGGTGAACCCTAGAACGATTAGGTGTGTGGTATTTTTGTGTCGTGATTGTTTTTGTCCATATTCTTTTTGTGTGTATATTTCATTCTTCTGTTAATATATAAACTATAAAAAAAAATATCACATTCTTTTTCCCCTCTTTTTCTCTACCTTTCTTTCTCTCTCTTCATATCATGGGTACCCCACCTCGAAAAACTCTTGCCGAACTTTGGTACCCCCAACCAGACAGTACTTCTTACGGTTCTTGCTTTGGCCGAACTTCCAACGATCCATCCATGCCAAAAATTTCATTAAGAGATCGGATAGACGCGTCTAGGACAAACAATTTGACTCCGCAATCAACTTCGTATCAACCATTTCAAACATTCACCCCTTCTTACGTTGATACCCCTTCTTCGAGTCATGTTGCAACTCCAAGACCTATGTCTATTGCAGAACGTATTGAACAATCTCGTAGCCGATCTTTCACTCCTGTCACCACTTCAAATTCTTGGGATCAACAATTTCATTCACCTTCTTATCCAAATGTTGATCCTACCCATGTCCAACCATTCAATTCCTACCAGTCCTACCCTACTTTTTCACCTTCCCTAGACATTGCATCAGAACCGCCATTTGGGAGTTTTCAGTATCCAAACAACTTTGAATCTTTTACTGAAACCCCTTCACAACCAATGTCTAGTCTAGAACAGTCCTTGGAAGACTTTAGGGTAGCGTTAAGCCAACAGATGATGGATTTGAATACGTCCATGGCCGCCCTCATACAACCTAGTGACCCGGTAGCTAGTTTTCAACTAGCTCCAAATTTTTCAATGTATGAAGAGGCGGTAGGACAGGATGTGAATTTGAGTGGAGAAAGTGAGCTGTATACCCTTCCAAATCAAACCTACCCGTCTCAAACTGAATCCCACAACTCCTGTGTTGAAAGTCTATCAAGTGTCCCAAATGAATTATCATTCGAAGATAGAATGTTTAATGAGTTGTGCGACTTTGTAGTATTTGATTTGCCAAATTGTGAAGGGACCTTGCCAAGTGAAACCACACCCAATCCTTTTGACCTCTACACCTCCATCTTAGAACCTGAATTGATTGAAATCCATGCTTTTGATGAGGTGTCTGAGAAAATTGACTTTCACTTGATTAAGGATATTGACGCTGGGACTATTTTGGATGATGAACCCGTAGATTTGACTGAGTTTTTCTTTCCAATTCATCATCCCGAGTCATTAAATGTTTTTCCCGAACAACATATGCGTCTGGACTTTGATGAAATATGCATGGATGAGCTTAGCTTGGAGGAGAATTTTGAGGATATTTTTGAGGATGAAACAGTTCTAGATGATGAGTCGGATTTTCCAATTCATCCTGTTCCTTTCACTGACTGTGTACACCCTTCAGAACCCTTAACCGATACCCTTCCTCAACCACTTCCCTCCATCATTTCCATCGTTCCGACCGTGCAAGAACCCGTACCATTTTCACTTCCTGTGTCTGGTTTACCGAGTTCGGCGTACCCATGGGTTCTTACGAATCTTGAGGGATTTGACCCAATCTCTCGCCGGGTTAATAGATTAGCACAATCGCTGTTTACACATCGCTCATCACAAATTGTGCTAATCTATTCACCCCATTTCCTCCCTCAATTTCGTATTCCACTTCTTTTTCCCTTCCGCCATTCTTCTTCCTCTCATATACCGAGACCGTATCCCGCTTCTCTCCGCATACGGTCTCGCATATTCTCCATTTCTTTCCTCTACGCCTTCTTCCACCAACCGGTACATTATAGCGATAAAATCTTTGAATGGTTGGTGTTAACTTTTGGCCTGTGTAAGGCCTTGTATAGCTTGATACTGTTCTCTTTCCCCCCTAATCCTGAATTTCAACGCTTAACAGTGGAAACACTGTTTTACTTAAGTTTGGGGGGGACACCTTTTTTGTATATATATTTTTTTTTCCTTTTTTTTGTATATAATTTGTTTTTAGGAAGCGCCGGAAATTTTGACCCTCTTGGTATAGCCTGACAGTGAGGGCACTGTCAAGTTTAAGTTTGGGGGTGTGCTCGGTAAGCTTTCTTCCTTCGCATTCATTTGTATATTTTGCATTTGCATACCTTATTTAAAAACCCACAAAAATCAAAAAATTTCCAAAAATATAAAAACTTTGTCGTCAAGTTAGCTATTAGGGTAACTTAGATTTTTATTCTGAAAGTTTAGTTGATATATTAGAAATAACTAAATTCTAGACTTAGGAATTGAAAATCCTTAAAATAACCCTCATTCTGTCTAACTTTGGTAAGTATACGTCCTTACAATTTTTGAGTTCAGTTCTTGAGTCAAGTCAAGATGAAGGGAAAGTATTGAAGCTTTACTGGAGGATAAGTCTGAAAAATAGTTTCTTTTCTCGAGTTCAAATTTAGAAAGTATATACCCTACAAACTGCACTTACACGCACCTTGAAACTTGGGATAGTAGAGGATACCTTGAAATGCCTGAAAGCCTAGTATGAAAGAAAAAACGGTATTTAAAGCTAAACACCAAAAGAGCATGTTGAAAAATATATCCGGTCTTGAAAAAGAAAAAGAAAAAGAAAAATAGAATAAAGTCAAGACCTGGAAACTGCTATTTACGCTTTAAGCTCACACATTCAGTAATCGGCCGTTAGTGCCTCAAGAAGCATTAACAGTCGCATGAAAGGTGTGTGAGCAACACCGTCCATCATTAAATGAAAAGAAGTAGTATTAGGTATTAGGGCAAGGGTATTATAGCTTGAATTGAATTCTTGAGTGTAGGGGTGCAAATATACACACACGTAGGGGTATACAATTGATGTTTGAATAAGAGATAGAAATAAAGAATAAGACTTGTGTTTTCTGTAAAGTTGATAAAAATCCCCGATTTAAGGCCGCACTTTAGAAGGAAAACTCAGGAGAACCAACATCTTTCTAAACTTTTTTGGAACGTATATGATCTAAGGTTAAATAGATAGGAGGTGTGAAAAATAAGGGTTGAATATTTCTAACTTAGGATGATAGAGTTTTTAACGTAAATACTAAACTGTAGGAGTAGAATCGATGTTAACTTATGACACAAGCTTGACGGGATTTTGTGGGTAGTATCCGCTGAAAACCCTCAGGAGACAACACTCCTCCTACTAGGGACACCTAGAGGTTTAACGGCTTGTTGCACATGCTCAGTGCAATCGCGTTTCCTGCGAAAGTGCGGTTAGGATTTTATTTTTGTGAATAATTGGTTTTGCTCGGGACGAGCAAAAGTTAAGTTTGGGGGTATTTGTTCATACCAGAATATTGCATTTTATACCGCCCATTCTTATGCTCGTGTGTTTATAGGTAGGTGCTTGTAATCCGTGTTTGTTACATATTTACAGAATACAGGTTTCCAGTACAAATATTGCAAATCAAGAAAAAATCTCCACAGTTACACCAAATACAGAACATCTGTCACAGCAGATAAAAGCCGGGTTCCGGTCATCCATATCCGTCCAGTGCCGAGTACCAGTTCTAGAGACAAGATATATGACAGTGGTCATTCGTGTCTCGGACAAGCACAGAGCACGAGGGGGGGCAGCACAAGAATCAATGGGTGCGCGGAGCTCGAGAGAGATAGAAGTCAAAAGTGAAGAAATGATAGCAATCTTGGACTAGGAAATCTGCAGATATTCTGGAAGACTTTTGTGCAGTTTAAAGTTGGCAAACACAAAGACAAATGAAACCAGGGAAGCACCCAAAACCCGACCACCTAACTCCACCATAGGGCCGCGGATCCGCGGCCAATAGGGGGTCTAGGCCGTGGATCCGCGGCCGTACTGGCCCCTCTCTCTGTCGTTTTCTGGGGGCTGTTTGGTCATTTCATATGGGGTCAGAATTTGGCCCTAGGGTTTCTGTAAGCAGCCTATAAATACCCCAGAACTGAGCTAAGCCAAGGGTCCAATTTTGTGTTCATTCTCATGCCCTCTTTTTGTTAGTTTTAGTTTTCTTCTTCTTCTTTTTCTTCATTCTTCCTCCATGAAAATGTAGTGAGAGCATTGAGTGGATGTTAATGAAGATGAAGGTTTTTGTATCATTCTTGTTTGTTTAACTTCCCCTTGAGATCCTTGCTTTCTCTTGATCTTTCAACCTCTTCATTGAGCTTGAAAGGTTAAGGGTTTGTTATCGATCTCAAGGGTCGTATTTTCTTATGGAATTAGCGCTTCATTTCACATGTGTTCTCTGCCCTTCTCTTGATCTTGCAACCTCTTGATTGAGCTTGCAAGTTTAAGGGGTGGCTATTGATCCCATGCTTGTCTTGAGTTCTAGTTTCTATTTCTTTTTATTGCTTATTTATTACTTGCTTTTTATTATCTTGCTTTACATTCTTGCAATTTAAATTCATGCACTTAATTATTTGTAATCTTCTCTTTTCTTTGTTCTTTTCTTTTGTTCTTTTTGGTTCTCTTTGTGAATGTTGTAATTATTGTCGTTGTTAAGAATCAATACGGTATTGTAAGTTAAGATTTTCTTTGCTCATTTCCTTTTCCCGTTATTTTCCATTGAATTCCGCCCAAACGTTACGCAAGCGCTCCTTTAGGCACCCTACCCTAACAAGGTAACGGTGATTCCTAACCGCGACCAGTTGCGTTCGGTTTGGCCGGAGGCGAAAGCAAGAGACAAGAACGGACGGACAAGGGTAAATAAGCCGGATTCCACGAATACCGCGCTTAAATCCCCTAATCCACGTTGTTGCCGATTGCTCTAGCTTCAATTGGTCAAGACTCGGCTCAAAGGTTTTGAGTACGGATTTCTTTAGCTTACATTATCATATCTTTTCTTAACAACTTTATACTTGCAAATAATACACATAGGTTAGACTTGAACAAACTCATACAATTCTTTTTTGACTCGTCTAAAACAAGAAAGGACATACAACCATCTCCCTGTGGATCGACCCGTGCTCAACCGGCTAGCTGCATAGCGACACCGTCTTGATTGCGGTTAACTTAAAATTCTTTCAATCAGGTCGACATATGATAGAGCGAGCATTCTGTCTTGGCTTCTTCAAGAGGTAGCAATGGCTTAGGCCACAGGTTCAGATCTGCTGCCTAAGACTTTTCAACTTTATGAGCCGTAAGGGTCTCACAAAGACTTTTCTCCCTACGGATCGAAAGGATCTCATAGGTGTATTTTCTCCTTAGGAATCGTGAGGATTCCTAAGTACGTTTTCTCTTATAAGTCGTAAGGATCTTATAAGAGAATTTTCCCTTTTACGAGTCGAGAGGATTCGTAAGCGGTTGTTTCCCTCCTTGTCGAGATTCGACTTTGGAGAGTGTGACCTGTGAATAGTGTGCAAGAGTCCATTTTGGATTGACTTGCAGGGTCCCAGTGCTTAGGAAACAGGTTTTTTAATCCCCACTGCCTAAGACTTTATCTCACAAGTCGAGACGAATCGAGAAGTTCTCACGAAGACACTAATTTCCTCACGAGTCGAGACGAATCGAGATGCTCTCGTCAAGGACGCTAATTTCCCTGAATCGAGGTATTTGCCAAGGACACTGATTTCCTCGGAGTTGAAACGAATCGAGGTATTCCTGCAAAGACACTGATTTCTCTGCGGGTCGACGTGAATCAAGATGCTCTCGTCAAGGATGCTAATTTCCCTGAATCGAGGTATTTGCCAAGGACACTGATTTCCCTGGGGTTGAACCGAATCGAGATATTCCTGCAAAGCCACTGATTTCTCTGTGGGTCGACGCGAATCAAGATGCTCTCGTCAAGGACGCTAATTTCCCTGAATCGAGGTATTTGCCAAGGACACTGATTTTCCTGGGGTTGAAACGAATCGAGATATTCCTGCAAAGGCACTGATTTCTCTGTGGGTAGATGCGAATCAAGATGCTCTCGTCAAGGACGCTAATTTCCCTGAATCGAGGTATTTGCCAAGGACACTGATTTCCCTGGGGTTGAAACGAATCGAGATATTCCTGCAAAGACACTGATTTCTCTGCAGGTCGACACGAATCAAGATGCTCTCGTCAAGGACGCTAATTTCCCTGAATCGAGGTATTTGCTAAGGACACTGATTTTCCTAGGGTTGAGATGATCTCTGGTGGTCTTTCAGGTTTTATATGAGTTACCGTCAAGACCCTGAAGCTAGGAATTTGGCCTTCGCTTGCTGTGGTGTGTCCGAATCCTGTTGGAGGAGAGACGCTGTAGTGACATTTCGTCTGTTGTGTAGAGACGAACGTCGAAGTGGTGATCACTCCACGCTGGCGTAAGATGATCTCCGATTGTCTTTCGGGCTTTATATGAGTTGCCGTCAAGACTTGGCTCCGTTTTCTGATGGAGCATGGGGAGGGAAGATATGTTTCCTTCTTTGTTTGCGCCCCTGGATTGTATACAGGGATTGCTGTGCTATCTCCTGTAGGGCAAAAGTTTCATTCATTTTTTTATGTTATTTTTTTATTTCCACGATGCTCTATCATTTCAGCTTTTATATTGCGAAGGTCGCGATTGCCCAATCATTTCGGCTATTTTTCGCGGTGCCCAATCATTTCGGCTATTTATCTTATTTTCACTCGCTGCTTTTTATTGCGAGCTGCCCAATCATTTCGGCTATTTATTTTATTTTCACTCGCTGCTTTTTATTGCGAGCTGCCCAATCATTTCGGCTATTTTGCATGCATACATTTTTACTTGCTGCTTTTTATTGCAAGTTGCCCCATCATTTCGGCTGTTTTGCATGCATATATGGCTCGCTGATTTTTTTTATCGCGGGCGTGGAACTTGAAATCTGACGCCAATCTCAGCATCAGCATCGCTACAACTGGAATATTGCCAGGAGCGAATCATCATTTTCCATGAAAGGGCTTGGAATTTGATACCGGTTTAGGCATCAGCATCGCTACAACTGGGATATTGCCAGGAGCAAATCATCATTTGCCTCTGTCGATGTCGAACAAAGGTGGCTTAGCGAACAGGGTTAGGATCCTGTCGACTAAGGCTTTTGACTTCATGAGCCGTAAGGGTCTCACAAAGGTATTTCTCCCTACAAGTCGTGAGGATCTCGTAGGTGTGTTTTCTCCTTAGGGATCGTGAGGATTCCTAAGTGTATGTTCCCCTGTAAGTCGTAAGGATCTTACAAAAGAGTTTTCTCCTTATAAGTCGAGAGGACTTATAAGGGTTGTTCACCATATGGACATATCCCTAGCCACGGGTGGGACTTGGTCAGGGAAATGTTTATTCGCGCCCGTGGATTGTATACAAGGGTCGGTATTGAGCCGCTTGTAGGGCAATATCGAAGGTTGTGGGAGTTGCTTAAGAACAGGTTCAGGTCTCGGTAAGACTTTCAAATCTTATGAGCCGTGAGGGTCCCATAAGAGAGTTCTCCTTACGAGTCGTGAGGATCTCGCAAGTGTAATTTCTCCTTAGGAATCGTGAGGATCCCTAAGTGTGTTTCTTCCCTGTGAGTCGTAAGTATCTCACGCGGGTGGTTTCTCCTTACAAGGTTGAGAGGACCTTATAAGTGTCTTTTAACAAGGTTGCGCCCTTTCGGGTTTTCACAAACACTCGCCGGTAGCCCTGCTGTTTTTACTCACGGAGCCCTTTCAGGTTTTCATCCGTGCCCATTTCGCTTATGGACATACCGTCTTCTTTTTTTTTTATTCTTTTTATTCTTTTTTCTAACGAGATCGCGCCCTTTCGGGTTTTCACGAACACTCGCTGGTAGCCCTGCTGTTTTTACTCACGGAGCCCTTTCGGGTTTTCATCCGTGCCCATCTTGCTTATGGACATACCGTTTTTTTTTTGTTTTTTTTATTTATTCTTTTTTTTTATCTCGTCAGCCGAGGATGCTGCGGTAGTAGTTTAAAGACGTTTCGGTCATCAGCTAGTTTTAGGACGTAGTGGTCCGTCATTAGTTTAAGGACGTTTCGGTTCGTTGTTGAAGAAGGCCAGCTACTACTTATAGAGTTTTGATCTTAAGAAGATAGCGAGCGGACATAGTCGTCGTCATCTATCATTGACCTAGGCTGTGACTCATAAAGCGTAGTATTTCTTTAGGAAGCGACCGTTTATTGGCCTGAAAGGCCTTTCACCGTGCATATCTATGAGTAGATAGGCTCCACCCTGGTAGACCTTGTCTATGATGTACGGGCCTTCATAGTTCGGCTCGAATTTTCCCCGCTTAGCGCGATTGGGGATCATAGGTCTTTTGACCACTAGCACGAGTTCGCCTTGGAGGAATTTCCTCGGCCTGGTCAATCTTTCATATGAGCGCGTCATTTTTTCTTTATAAGCCTCTAGATTTTGTTGCGCTATGAGCCGGGTTTCATCAAGGGCATCAAGCTCCTCCAGCCGAAGGTGAGCATTTTCTTCGTCCGTCAGCTCATAGTGGACTGCCACTCGTAGAGAGGGTAATTCTTTTTCGAGGGGGAGTACTGCTTCTGTACCGAAGACCAACGCATACGGCGTTGTGTTCGTGGCCGTCTTGAACGTAGTTCGATACGCCCAGAGACCATCTTGCAGTCTCTCGTGCCAGTCCTTCTTATTTCGGGACACCGTCTTCTTCACGATCTTCATCAAGGTCTTGTTAAAAGCCTCAGCTAAACCGTTAGCTCGGGGATTATAAACTGAGGAATATCTCCAGTCTATGTTGTGTTGTTGCGCGAAGCGGCTGATCTTGTAGCTTCTGTAGGCTGGCCCGTTATCGGAGATGATCCGTCGCGGAGTTCCAAACTGATAAATGACGTGCGTCTTGAAGAAATGGAGGATATTCTCCGTCTTCACTTCCCTCAGCGGTACTGCTTCTGTCCATTTGGAGAAGTAGTCAGTCGTCGCCAAGATGAATCGATGTCCCCTGGACGATGCTGGTTCAATGGGGCCAATTACGTCAGTCCCCCACATTTCGAACGGCCAGCTAGCCACTGTTGGATGTAGAGGATTTAGGTGCTGATGGATGAAGTCCCCATGAATTTGGCATGAGTGTCATTGCTTCGCATACTCGAGGCAGTCCTGAATCGTCGTGGGTCAATAGTAGCCCATCCATTTAATCTTCAACTTCATCTTCGGGCCTGCTTGGTGAGAACCGCAGAGTCCGTCATGAACTTCCTGAACGACTCTTTTCGCCTCTTCAGGTCCCAGACATCTCAACCACAGAGAATCAAACGACCTCTTGTACAGAGTATCATTGACGAAGGCGAAAGACAGAGCTCGTTTCATGAGCTGATGTCTTGAGGACGCATCTTCAGGTGTTTGACGAGATTTGAAGTAGTCTATAAAGACTTCTCTCCAATCCTCAGCCTTTTCCTGGTCTCTTGTTTGCATAGCCATTTGCTCAGTCATTCCCTTTTCTTCGGATGATTCCGGAGATATCTCTGCTGGGGCAAGCACCCGACGGCTTTATACCACGATTCTTACGTCATCGAGGTTTTCGTAGGCCAGTTCTTTGGCAAGTTTGGCTAACGCGTCTGCCTTGCTATTTTCTGCGCGCGGTATGCTTTCCAAAGTGTAGGAAGGAATTTGGGTCAACAGTTGTTGCACGTTTTCGCCGTACTTCACCAACTCTGGTTTGCACGTTTGGTAGTCGCCGTTTACTTGACTGACGACCAGTTGAGAATCTCCGTATATAAGGAGGTTTTCAATTCCCATGTCGATGGCGATCTCGAGGCCTGCTATCAAAGCTTCGTATTCGGCTTCATTGTTCGTCGGCTCCGTTAAGGAGAAAGCAAAGCGCATTATCCCTCCTTGTGGAGTTACGAAGATGAGGCCCACCCCCGATTTGATTTTGGGGGTGCTTTGTTTGCGCTTCTTCATGGAAGACGCTCCATCAAAATAGAGTTCCCATCAGGCATCGCTACCGTCAATCGCATCAAACGCATGTTCATCTGGCAGTTCGCAATTCAGAGGGGAATCGGCCGGTATCGGATGCTCAACGAGGAAATCGGCGATGGCCTGGCCTTTCACTGCCTTAAGAGGCTGATAAGTTATTGAAAACTCCATCAAGAGCAGGGCCCATTTAGCGAGTCTTCCTGTCAATATAGCCTTTGACATTAAATATTTAAGGGGGTCCACCTTCGAAATGAGACGGACTTCATGAGCCAACGCATAGTGCCCGAGCTTCGTTATCGCGAAGATCAACGCCAGGAAATGTTTTTCGATGGGGGAGTGGTTGCTTTCTGCCCCCAGGAGAACTCGACTTAAGTAATAAAGAGCTCTTTTTCCCTTGTTCGTTCTCTTGTACCCATAATGCGCCTAAGGAACCTTCGAGGGCGGTTGTATAAAGAATGAGAGGCTTTCCCTTGACCGGAGCAGCCAGCATTGGTGGGTTCTGCAAATATTGCTTGATTTCGTCCAGCGCGCTCTGGCATTTGTGATCCTAAACGAAAGGGGTTCCCTTCTTCATCAGGTGACTATAGGGGCGGCACTTGCCTGAAAGATTGGCTATAAATCGCCGGATGTACACGAGCTTCCCTTGGAGAGACCGCAATTGCTTGAGATTCCTTGGCAGAGGTATTTCCATGATCGCCTTGATCTTTGACGGATCTATGACCTCGGTATCGGACGATGAATCCTAGGAATTTGCCCAAGGAAACTCCCAATGCGCACTTGAGAGGGTTCATCTTCAAGTTGTATTGTCGAAAGCGTTGAAATACGGTCTTCAGATGCTCTAAATGCTCCTCGTATGATTTGCTCTTAACCACGAGGTCGTCGATATAGCATTCGACGATTTCATGTATAAGGTCATCGAAGATCTTTGTCATGGCCCTTTGATAGGTGGCACCGGAGTTCTTTAGACCGAAGGGCATCACCTTGTAGCAGAATATACCCAAAGGGGTCCGGAAAGCGGTATGCTTCTGGTCTTCGGGATGCATCTTTATCTGATTATATCCTGATGAGCCGTCCATGAAGGAGAAAATCTCGTGAGTGGACGTGTTATCTATCATCAGTTCCGTGACTGGCACTGGAAAATCGTCCTTCGACCAGGCTTTATTGAGATCCTGAAAGTCTACACATATGCGCACCGTCCCATTTTTCTTCATCACCGGGACAATGTTGGCGATCCAATCGGGATACTGAACTTCTTGGATAAACCCAGAGTCGATCAGCTTCTTGACTTCGGCGTTAATGCTCATCTCAAGCTCAAGCCGCATTCTTCTCGATGCTTATTTGATTGGTTTAACATCCGGGGATATCGCCAATTTATGGACAGCAATTTCTAGATCTAGTCCTGACATTTCGGAATAGTTCCATACAAAGAAATCTTTATACTGCATAAGCACGTCTTTTAATGAAGCCACCCTTTCTTCAGATAGCAGCTCACTAACGAACGTCGGTCGCGGTTCGTTCGCTGTCCCCAACTCAATTTTCTTGAGGTTATCCGCAGTGGTGTGTATTCCATCTTCCAGCTCTTTCGGCGGTGGTGGAAATTCTGAGATCACCTCGTCATCGCTGTTTTCGAAGCACCAGGGAAGGTCATCCAGATTATCGGGCTCTTCTTTTGATATTGTTATCATATGACAAGTACGAGCTCGCTTCCAAGACCGATGTGGATCTGGTTCTGCTCTCGTGGCTTTGGGTTCATGCTTCTGTGGCGGCGTTACCTTCCAGCTGTCAGATAGAGCGAACTTGCCGAGCTGATACTGATCTTCAAACCAATTCTTGAAGGTGAAGCAATTTTCGAGAGGGTGTCCTATTACCCTATGATAAGAGCAATAGTTTGGGTGTGAGACTTCGCCTGCTTGTTCGGGGTGCTTGGACTCCGGAAGTGTAAGCATTTGGTGCTTTATAGCTAGGTCAAGTATCCTCTTTGTCTTATCTTGAGGAAAAGAGTATGCTCGACCCATCTTCTTCATAAGGGACAAATCCGGACCGCCTGATTCCCTACTGCGTGACTTCTTGTTCCCGCTTTGTCGCTGTTGAATGCCTTTTCCGCTTTTCGACTTGTTTCTGCCTCTGTGTCGGGCCTTTTTTACAACAGGTTGACAGGGAGCGACATTTTCGTCTTTCACAGCCTGTTGGAGGAGGCGGTGCGTCCTGGCTTTCTCATAAATGGCGATTTCACGGTTGTGGTCATCTCGGACTTTTTGACCAGCTTCCCTTATAAGCTTGTCCATTTGTTCTTCGAACGACGGACTGGGCATTTTTACGTCGGGGACTTTTTCCGGTTCAGGGTTAGCATCTTCCCATTGAGCATCCCCTTCTTCATCAAAGTTATGCACAACATAGCAGTCGCGGAGTACCTCTCGTTTCTTGGACCGAACGTATCCAAGCCCGATTGCTTCCATTCTCCCACTGGGCAATTTGCGCTGAGTTCCGGGAACGTTCCAGATCCTATCATAGAACTTGGCTTTTCGAGCAGTCTGTTTGAAGGGTATCCCTTGGCGCTTCAATAGCCTTTTCAAGCCTTCTGTATAGTATCTAGGCAGACGGATGGGCTGAAGCCTGTCAAGCGTAAGGTCCGCACCGTGCCAGATTTCTTTCTCCACTTTGGTTTCCCCGAAGCGGTAGAATAGAATCGCCTTTTCGCCTTCTCGCCTAGGAGGGACATAGAACGTCTGCAACTCTTCTATACTGTAGGTATCAAGCACGTCAAGTTCTTTATGATGTTTAAGTGGAACCATGGCGACTTGCAGACTTCGCTCTTCGTCCACGAAAGTTTGTATAGAAGGTCGAGCGGAAAATATAGCATGAACTTCATCTTCCGAGTCACTGCCGAAGATCAACATAGGAGAGGATGGTCCCGGCTTGCTGTATTGGGGTGGACCCGAATAAACCATTTCTTTCTCTTCCTCGGTGTCACTCCCGAAGACAGGGATGGTGGTGATAGCTTTGTTCTCCGGATTGTGACACCTCTCCGTATCTTCGAAATCTGGCAAGAAGTATTTTGCATCTTTATATTTGGGGACTTCGTTCACGGAGAATGGGTTCAACTCTCCTGTCACGGTATACTCGAGACCATCCTTAAAATATTTCATACACTGATGCTGTGTAGAAGGGATGATGTTGTACTCGTGTAACCAGGGTCGGAAGAGCAAAGCGTTATAGCATGTCTTGGCGTCTATGACGTGGAATTTAATGTCCGTGACGAGTAGTCCAAAGTGTAACGTCAGTATCACAGACTCGAGAGTCCGTGATGATTAAGAGTCGAACCCGGAGATGGTGATCTTGTCCCGAGCGAGGTGCTGGACGCTCATGCAGATTTCCTTCAATACCCGTACATTGAGGAGATTGACGGAAGACCCATTATCAACCAAGATTTTGCCTATCTTTATATCGTGGCAGTACCCTGAGACATAGAGGGGCCGATTGTGTTCGCACGTCCCAAGGAGGAGGTCTTCATCACCGAAAGTGACATCAGCTGTGTGCACTTCTTCCAGCTCGTCCTTTATCTTTTCTTCGGCGAGAAAAGCGTGGAATTGCTCTGGTTCCTGTAGCATTTTGATCAATGAATCTCTTGCTTCTTTTGATAGTAAGAGGGCATCGAGAATACTGAGTTGCGAGGGTAACTTCCTCAAGTGCGCCAGAACGTTGTAGTCCACCTTATTTTTCCTCGGCGGGTCCTTGGTGGTTAGCTCTTCCATGACTTGGTCATCTAGGGCGATATCCTCAGAGACCTTTTCTTTTCCCTTATATTTTTTATTTAAGGGTCCGACATTCTTCTCGGGTAGCGTACGATTACGCAGCCGGATATTTTCGCAGGCCTTCGGCTCTTCCTCTTTTCCCGAGGTGGACTCTTTAAAGAGAGGGCTAAGAGCCATTTCCTCGTCAGAGTCACTCCCGAACGTGAGAATTTGTGCTTCCCCGGCGTTAACCATGCGACAATCGCCGGTAGTTCTTCTAAGCTCCCCGGTCGTACTTTTCTGCTCCAGACGATTTTTGCGCTTCTCCCGCTTAAAATGTTGCCGGTGAACAACATACCCCTGCCACTATCTATTGAAAGCTTTGAACTCTTCGGTAGGATGCGAAATCTTTCGATGATATAAGCAGTAGGAAGGGTGCATTTCTGCTTTGCCGGCAGTGTTTCCTTCAGAGGGTGATAGCTTCATCCCCATTGATATGGCTTTAGCGAACCTTTTCCTCATCTTGAATTTGTTTTTATCCGCAACGGATGTCTTTTGACTTGACGGGAGTGTCTCAACTCTTTCGTCTAGTCGCCGGCGCTTGGCCCTTTCAAATATGACCGTCTCGCGTTCCTGATCAGCTTTACTTTTTAAAAGAGCTTCGTTGAGGAATGCATCAATTGTTTCATCCGATGGCCCCAGAAGTTCCGGTTTAGGATCTGCCCCCAGCTTCTCAGTGCGAGGAGTTTTCTCATCGTCTGTAAACGAGTGGGAGATCATATGACAACTCGCCACGTAACCCTCAGATTCATCCGACGAGCTTTCTCCATCATCTTCCTCCTGAAAGACGTGGCTGAGGAGCTCTTGGAGCGTGATGGGAGTCCGTGCCTTCTGATTATCCTCCTCCAGCACGTCAATCTGTTTCTGTAAGTCCGTACGCTTGTCGCCAAGTTTCACGGGCTTTTTGGATCTTTTCTTCTTCTTCTTTGAAGATTTCGACGGCTGGGCGTGAGTGCTTGGGCCATCACCACCGATCTTTGGAGTTGGGCGCGGTTTCAGCATCCCTTCGATGATCTGGGGTTCTAGCGGATTCTTCCACCTGATCGCCGGGCATTGTTCATCACAGATTACTGCATTTTATACCGCCCATTCTTACGCTCGGTTGTTTATAGGTAGGTGCTTTTAATCCGTGTTTGTTACATGTTTACAGAGTACAGGTTTTCAGTCCAAATATTGCAAATCAAGACAAAATCTCCACAGTTACACCAAATACAGAACATCTGTCACAGCAGATAAAAGCCGGGTTCCGGTCATCCATATCCGTCCAGTGCCGAGTACCAGTTCCAGAGACAAGACATATGACAGTGGTCATTCGTGTCTCGGACAAGCACAGAGCACGAGGTGGGCAGCACAAGAATCAATGGGTGCGCGGAGCTCAAGAGAGATAAAGTCAAAAAGTGAAGAAAAGATAGCAATCTTGGACTAGGAATTCTGAAGATATTCTGGAAATATTATCAGAAAATACATGTACCAGACAACAGGGGACAGCAGACCAGGGAAGTACCAAGTTGCCCACACCCTAACCCTACTGTAGGGGCGCGGATCCGCGGCCAATAGGGGGTATTGGCGGCGGATCCGCGGCCGTACAGGCGCTTCAGGGCATGGGCTTTGGGGGGTAGGATGGTCTTTTCACATGGGTCCAGTTTGTTGCCCTAGATCTTCAACTCCCTGCCTATAAATACAGCAGTTTTGAGCTAAGCCAAGGGTCATTCTTTTGTTCCTCTTTTGTAGTCTTTTGTATAGTTCTTCTTCTTCATTCTTTTTCCATGAAAATTGTAGTGAGAGCTTTTTGAGTGGGAGATTAATGAAGATGAGGTTTTTGTATCATTCTCTTGTGTTTTTTCTTCCCCTTGAGATTCTTGCTTTCTCTTGATCATTCAACCTCTTCATTGAGCTTGAATGGTTAAGGGTTAGTTATTGATCTCAAGGGTCGTATTCTTTCACGGGACTAGGTCTTCACTTCACATGCGTTTTCTATCCTTCTCTTGATCTTGCAACCTCTTAATTGAGCTTGCAAGTTTAAGGGTTGGCTATTGATCACATGCTTGTCTTGAGTTCTAGTTTCTTGTTCTTTTTATTTGCTTATTTAATTACTTGCAATTTATTTCCATGCACTTTAATTACTTGCAATTTATTTCATGCACTTTAATTACTTGTAATCTTTTCTTTTCTTTGTTCTTTTCTTTTGCTCTCTTTTGTTCATTTTGTGAATGAATGTAATTATTATTGTTAAGAAGAAATACGGTATTGTAAGTTAACACTTCTTTTCTCATTTCCTTTTCCCGTTATTTTCCATTTGAACTCCGCCCAAACCATACGCAAGCGCTCCGTTAGGCACCCTACCCTGACAAGGTAACGGTGATTCCTAACCGCGACCGGTTGCGTTCGGTTTGGCCGGAGGCGAAAGCAAGAGACAAGAACGGAAGGACAAGGGTAAATAAGCCGGATTCCACGAATACCGCGCTTAAATCCCCTAATCCATGTTGTTGCCGATTGCTCTAGCTTCAATTGGTCAAGATTCGGCTCAAAGGTTTTGAGTACGGATTTCCTTAGCTTACAATCTCGTATCTTTTCTTAACAACTTTATACTTGCAAATAAACACATAGGATAGTCTTGAACAAACATACACATATTCTTTATTGACTCTTCTAAGACAAGAAGGTAAAATACCACCATCTCCCTGTGGACCGACCCGTGCTCAACCGGCTAGCTGCATAGCGACACCGTCCTGATCGCGGTTATACTTTAATTCTTTGAACATCCGACAGGCCAAAAGCGTGCGATCAAATGGCGCCGTTGCCGGGGAGACGGTAGCGTATTTTCTTTCTTGTTATTCGGGTTAATATTCTTTTTGTATATATTTATAAATAAAAAAAAAATATTTTTGTTTTTTTTTGATCATTTTTTGTGGGCAAGTGTGCAGCTTTTTGCGTATTTGCAAACTGCGATTGTGGGGAGCAAAGTGTGCATTCAAGGCATAGGTGATTACGAAGTACAGTGCCAAAGATCCGGGTAGTTTGTCCCGCACAAGCGAACTTTTCAAGCTTACCGGATTTGATTCAACGGGGGTTTCCTAACCCAAAACTTAACGGTACGTACTTTACTAACACCTTCTTCTCAAATCCGACGCTTCCAATATACTATTCTTTGCAGGATTCTTTGCAAGTTCGCTAGCAAACGCTAAAAAAATTGACTAACCCGTATTTGTTGCAGCGCCGCGCTTAAACTAAAAAACGATTGTTTGATTCTTTATAGAATTTTTGAATTGCGCATTGCATACATTAATACGGACTTAAGGGCAAGCGAACCCCATAACATACGGTAAAGGATTTCATCACCTTTTCCGTGGCCCACAAATCACGAACTTGAGCATAACGTTTACCCGCACAAAAATTAAAAGAAACTAGACTTTAAGCCTTAAGGACTTCGCGCTCACTAGGAGAAGTTAACTGTGTTTAGAACCTTGCTTAACGGTATATTGTTTACGGGGTGTCTAGGAAAGTGTTAACGGCGAAACCGCCAAAAGAGAAAGGGTTATTTAATTAAGGAACTTCGCGAAAGCGTTGGAAAACCTCCCCTTATCTCTGCACTTACCTGGCCTCGTGATCAGTGTATCTTGAGCCTGTTTCTCGACACAGTTTTACTTCGACAATCAAGTTTTGGAGCAGGTCTAGTTGACCTAGGTGAACCCTAGAACGATTAGGTGTGTGGTATTTTTGTGTCGTGATTGTTTTTGTCCTTATTCTTTTTTGTGTGTATACTTCATTCTTTTGTTAATATATAACTAAAAGAAAAAGAAAAAAAAATCACATTCTTTTCCCCCTCTTTTTCTCTGTCTTTCTTTCTTTCTCTCTTCATATCATGGGTACTCCACATCGCAAAACTCTTGCCGAACTTTGGTACCCCCAACCAGACATTACTTCATACGGTTCTTGTTTTGGTCGAACTTCAAACGACCCCTCCATGCCCAAAATTTCTTTGAAAGATCGGATAGACGCGTCTAGGACGAACAACTGGACCCCGCAATCCACTTCATATCAACCATTTCAAACATTCACCCCTTCTTGCGTTGATACCCCTTTTGAAAGTCCAGTTGTAGCCACAAGACCTATGTCTCTTGCTGAACGTATTGAACAATCCCGTAACCGATCTTTCACTCCTGTCACCACTTCAAATTCTTGGGATCAACAATTCCATTCACCTTCTTATCCCAATGTTGATCCCACTCCTGTTCAGCCATTCAATTCCTACCAATCCTACCCTACTTTTGCACCTTCCCTAGACATTGCTTCAGGACCGCCATTTGGGAGTTTTCAGTATCCAAACAAATTTGAATCTTTTACTGAAACCCCTTCATAACCTATGTCTAGTCTAGAACAATCGTTGGAAGATTTTAGGGTAGCGTCAAGCCAACAGATGATGGATTTGAATGCGTCCATGGCCGCTCTCATACAACCTACTGACCCGGTAGCTAGTTTCCAACTAGCTCCAACTTTTTCAATGTATGATGAGGCGGCAGGACAGGCTGTGAATTTGAGTGGAGAGAGTGAGATATACCCCCTTCCAAATCAAACCTACCCGTCTCAAATTGAATCCCACAACTCCTGTGTTGAAAGTCTATCAAATGTCCCAAATGAATTATCAGTTGAAGATAGAATGTTTAATGAGTTGTGCGACTTTGTAGTGTTTGATTTGCCAGATTATGAAGGGACCTTGCCAAGTGAAACCACACCCAATCCTTTTGACCTCTACACCTCCATCTTAGAACCAGAATCGATTAATATCCATGCTTTTGATGAGGTGTCTGAGAAAATAGACTTTCACTTGATTGAGGATATTGACGCAGGGAACATTTTGGATGATGAACCTGTAGATTTGACTGAGTTTGTCTCTTCAAATCATCATCCCGAGTCATTAAATGTTTTTCCCGAACCCCATATGCGTCTGGACTTTGAAGAGAAGAGCATGGATGAGCTTAACTTTGAGGAGAATTTTGAGGATATTTTTGAGGATGAAACAGTTTTAATTGATGAGTCGGATTTTCCAATTCATCCTGTTCCTTTCATTGACTGTGTGCACCCTCCCGAAACCTTAACCGATACCCCTCCTCGATCACTTCCCTCCATCCTTCCCATCGGTCCGACCTTGCAAGAAACCGTATTACTTTCATTTCATATGTCTGGTTTACCAAGTTCGGTGTACCCATGGTTTCTCACGAATCTTGAGGGATTTGACCCCATTTCTCGACGGATAAATATATTAGCACAATCGCTTTTCACACATCGGTCATCACAAATTGTGCTAATCTATTTACTCCATTTGCACCCTCAAGTTCGTATTCCACTTCTTTTTCCCTTCCGCCATTCTTCTTCCTCTCATATACCGAGACCGTATCCCGCTTCTCTCCGCATACGGTCTCGCTTATTCTCCATTTCTTACCTCTTTACCTTCTTCCACCAGCCACTGCTTTATAGCGATAAAATCTTTGAATGGTTGGTGCTCACTTTTGGCCTGTGTAAGGCCTTGTATAGCTTGATACTGTTCTTTCCCCCCTAAATCCTGAATTTCAACGCGTAACAGTGGAAACACTGTTTTACTTAAGTTTGGGGGGACACTTTTTTGTATATATTTTTGTTTTCCTTTTTGTTTTGTATATAATTTGTTTCTAGGGAGCGCCGGCAATTTTTTACCCTCTTGGTATAGCCTGACAGTGAGGGCACTGTCAAGTTTAAGTTTGGGGGTGTGCTCGGTAAGCTTTCTTCCTTCGCATTCATATGTATATTTTGCATCTGCATATTAAAACCATAAAATCCATAAAAATCTGAAAATTTTCTAAAAATATAAAAACTTTTTTGTCAAGTTAGCTTGTGGAAGAACTCTGATTCAACATTTCGACGGTTTTTGTTTGAAAAGATAGGAATAACTAAATCTTATGTTTAGATTTTGAAAACCTGAAAGATAACTCTCCTTTGAAGTTAACTATAACTGATATACGTCTTTACATCACACTACACGTGTCGTGAATTTTAGGAATTAGATGACAAGTCTTTCATGTTTAAACTTTTAAACAGATAAATGATTTTCTGAGGATCAAATAGGTTTGTTCTGAAATAAGTAATGCCAAGAATAGTTTATGAAGTAAAGCGAATATGAAGGAATGTTATTGATGCCGTAATTGGAGCTAAGTCTGAAAAATAACCCATCGGAAACTTGATTGGAATGATTACACACCAAACCCACTAAACACGTCTTTTATCCAAAAAATAATTGAACTGCCGGTTATATCTCCGTTCGTATTAAATCATCTGATTTTCACGTCAAACTGTCTTTTGTTTTTGGACCTAGGTAACTTGAGTAATTAAGTCCGCTGGGGTGTTTCTACACCTAATGCCCTAAAACCAACTGGTTTGGGTGCATTGGCCCAAAGCTCGCTAAGAAGCCTAGAAAGTCCAGTTTAAAACAAAGTCAAGCAAGTGTTCTCTCCGAGTTAAAATTCCTAACGGTTCTTTGTGTGAGAATAATCTTGATAAAAGACAGGCTTTTATAAAAAAAATTTTACGGAGATATGAAGGTTTTATTCTATGATAAAGACTATTGCACGTTCACAGAGGTGTGTATGAAATGAAAACAAGAAAAAGGTGGAGTGAAAAATACGACTCAGTTTCCTGTTAAGGAAGATAGAAATTCTGAAGTTGAAACCTTACTGGAAAACGAAACTTGAAAAATGCTTAACTCTTTATAAAAATATGTGATCCTTTTAAAATTGTTATCTGGGCTTTTTTATGCGACATGATGACTTTAATCGATCCTTCTGGAACTTAACGACACTATTTGCACTGCACGTAAAGACATATAAAATCTGTAGTTAAATAAGAAGCGAGGTGTGAAAAATAAAGGTTCGATGGTCTAGACTTAGGATTATAGAATTGCTATTTTCTAAAACAAAACTTTAGGGTTTGAATCTTAGTTATTTTACAAAACCAACTTGACCGGATTTTGTGGGTAGTATCCGCTGAAAACCCTCAGGAGACAACACTCCTCCTACTAGGGACACCTAGAGGTTTAACGGCTTGTTGCACGCGCTCAGTGCAATCGCGTTCCCTGCGAAAGTGCGGTTAGGATTTTATTTTTGTGAATAATTGGTTTTGCTCGGGACGAGCAAAAGTTAAGTTTGGGGGTATTTGTTCATCACAGATTACTGCATTTTATAAGTTTGGGGGTATTTGTTCATCATAGATTACTGCATTTTATACCGTCCATTCTTACGCTCGGTTGTTTATAGGTAGGTGCTTTTAATCCGTGTTTGTTACATGTTTACAGAGTACAGGTTTTCAGTCCAAATATTGCAAATCAAGACAAAATCTCCACAGTTACACCAAATACAGAACATCTGTCACAGCAGATAAAAGCCGGGTTCCAGTCATCCATATCCGTCCAGTGCCGAGTACCAGTTCCAGAGACAAGACATATGACAGTGGTCATTCGTGTCTCGGACAAGCACAGAGCACGAGGGGGGCAGCACAAGAATCAATGGGTGCGCGGAGCTCAAGAGAGATAAAGTCAAAAAGTGAAGAAAAGATAGCAATCTTGGACTAGGAATTCTGAAGATATTCTGGAAATATTATCAGAAAATACATGTACCAGACAACAGGGGACAGCAGACCAGGGAAGTACCAAGTTGCCCACACCCTAACCCTACTGTAGGGGCGCGGATCCGCGGCCAATAGGGGGTATTGGCGGCGGATCCGCGGCCGTACAGGCGCTTCAGGGCATAGGCTTTGGGGGGTAGGATGGTCTTTTCACATGGGTCCAGTTTGTTGCCCTAGATCTTCAACTCCCTGCCTATAAATACAGCAGTTTTGAGCTAAGCCAAGGGTCATTCTTTTGTTCCTCTTTTGTAGTCTTTTGTATAGTTCTTCTTCTTCATTCTTTTTCCATGAAAATTGTAGTGAGAGCTTTTTGAGTGGGAGATTAATGAAGATGAGGTTTTTGTATCATTCTCTTGTGTTTTTTCTTCCCCTTGAGATTCTTGCTTTCTCTTGATCATTCAACCTCTTCATTGAGCTTGAATGGTTAAGGGTTAGTTATTGATCTCAAGGGTCGTATTCTTTCACGGGACTAGGTCTTCACTTCACATGCGTTCTCTATCCTTCTCTTGATCTTGCAACCTCTTAATTGAGCTTGCAAGTTTAAGGGTTGGCTATTGATCACATGCTTGTCTTGAGTTCTAGTTTCTTGTTCTTTTTATTTGCTTATTTAATTACTTGCAATTTATTTCCATGCACTTTAATTACTTGCAATTTATTTCATGCACTTTAATTACTTGTAATCTTTTCTTTTCTTTGTTCTTTTCTTTTGCTCTCTTTTGTTCATTTTGTGAATGAATGTAATTATTATTGTTAAGAAGAAATACGGTATTGTAAGTTAACACTTCTTTTCTCATTTCCTTTTCCCGTTATTTTCCATTTGAACTCCGCCCAAACCATACGCAAGCGCTCCGTTAGGCACCCTACCCTGACAAGGTAACGGTGATTCCTAACCGCGACCGGTTGCGTTCGGTTTGGCCGGAGGCGAAAGCAAGAGACAAGAACGGAAGGACAAGGGTAAATAAGCCGGATTCCACGAATACCGCGCTTAAATCCCCTAATCCACGTTGTTGCCGATTGCTCTAGCTTCAATTGGTCAAGATTCGGCTCAAAGGTTTTGAGTACGGATTTCCTTAGCTTACAATCTCGTATCTTTTCTTAACAACTTTATACTTGCAAATAAACACATAGGATAGTCTTGAACAAACATACACATATTCTTTATTGACTCTTCTAAGACAAGAAGGTAAAATACCACCATCTCCCTGTGGACCTACCCGTGCTCAACCGGCTAGCTGCATAGCGACACCGTCCTGATCGCGGTTATACTTTAATTCTTTGAACATCCGACACGCCAAAAGCGTGCGATCAGGCATGTCTTGAGATCATTCAGCATCCTTTTGGTTTTGGCTGATAGCACAACCTCCCATGGAGCTTCTTCAACAAGGGAGCACGTTGCCCCGGCATATTCACCTTTTTAGGTGTATGAGGTTGCGGCGGGTTCACCTTCCATCTTTCGGATAATGCGAACTTACCTTGTTGATATTGATCTGCAATCCAGTTTTTGAAGACGTAGCAATCTTCGATCGGATGACCCAATACTCGGTGGTAGGGGCAGTAATTGGGATCATTGACGTCATTTGGTTGCAACGGACGTCTTGAATCCGGCAGATTGATAAGTCTGTTGCACAATGCCAGCTCGAACAGTCTTTTCGTTTTATCTTGAGGAAACGAGTAAGGACGTCCTAGCCTCTCCTCGAGGGATACGCGTGGACGCATATTGTTTTGATGGACAACCGGCTTCAAGTTGCTCGGCTGTTGTTGAGCATTGGCGACGACGATCGCTTTTCCTTTCCTCTTCTCATTTCGAGAGTTCGGCTTTGGAGGAGACGGTCTATGGCCCATCTGGTCCATTTGAGCTAGCTTGTCGATAAGGGCCTGGAACGTGGTTGGTTTAAAGAACATTATGAACTGTTAAATAGTTGCATGAGGATCTAAGGTGCCTATAAACATGCCCACCGCTGGCGCTTCTTCGATGCGCTGTTCGCACTTCGACCACAAGTTCCGCCACCGGATTGCATATTGAACCCAGGTTTCGCCCAGCTTTACTCTTGCATTGATCAAAGCTGTTATTGGAGTACGCTCGCTGGCGCTAGCGAAACGCTGGGTAAACAACAACTCCATTTCAGCAAAAGTTTTGACGGAGTCGTTCGGAAGCTCATAGTAGCATTCGAACGCCGTCTCCGACAAGCTGCCGACGAACTGGCGAAGCAGGAGCTTATCGTCGCCGCCGGTGTTACCTCAAAGAGCCCTGAACTGGGCAACATGTTGATGGGGATTGCCTGTCCCCTTGTAGACATGGAACTTTAGGATCGTGTAGCCCGGCGGGTACTTGATCTGATCATACCAGCTCGGATATGGTCGCCCCGTTTTGACAACTTGACCGGCTGCCTCAGTTGCCTGGTGGACTCCTATCTGCTGGGCTATATATTCATCCAGGGCAGCTTTGGAAATTGTCTCCTCCTTGGCCGTTGAAAGAGCCGGCGGTGGATTTGACGTTTCTCCTCTGTCATCTTCAAGGACGATCGGAGGATCTTCAGCAAGAGGATCCTGCTGGATCATCATACCCACCATGTCTTGGAATAGAAGGGCCATTCGTTTTATATTGGCTGCTTGTTCTGCAGCCTCTTTGTCCTTCTTTTCCAGTATCCTGCGAAGGAATTCGGCGTCGGTTTCTTTCTCCTGGCGCTGATCCGAGGATGCTTCTGGGCTTTCTTTTGGCCCAGTGAGTGCGGCCATCGCAGTCATCATTTCTTGGAGCTTCTGCTGCTGCTCCTGAGCTTTAGTCACCGATCGCGTAAGCGGTCTATGACCTGTGGATATACGGCTGTCCTCTTTCCCGGACGCCATGTAGACGGTGTGTACCACAATGCCCCCGGACTTAGGGCGTTTGGGCTCATTACCTTTGACATTTGCCGCAGGCGTGGGGACTTTCTCCGGCCTTCTTCTCTTGTGAGCCGTCGAAGTTGAGGGGGCCGTTGCTGTGGGCACCCAGGTGGCCGTCGTCCTCCGTTGCTTGACAGGGGGGTTTTCCTTCCGTCGGCCCTTCGACTTCTTATGCTGGTGAGAGAAATTAGGATCAATCACCAATTCTCGGACTCGTCGCCAAGTCTTGTAGACTCTGGAAGATAGTCGTTGAGGAGACTGCTCCAGCTTTTCTTGTTTTGCTTCCACGACGGTCTCTACCGGTGGAGGGGATCTTTTGAGCACCGCAGTTGGCGAATTTCTGCGTACCCTGTTCTACAGCTCAAAGCTGTTCCCGGTTGGAACAGCAGCATTAATTTCCACCGTTGGAGCTGGTAGAGTTAGCCCAGAGGGGGAGTTGTCCCCAGTCTTCCTTATCCGGAGCCAGTGGTGACGTCGGGCATGACGGGTTGTTGGGATTGGTTCAGTGACGAGGATGTCTCGCCCCCTGTTCAGGTGAGGGGCTGCTGCGGGTGTCAGCCTCTTGAAGACTGACGTCCGTTGAGAAGTTGTGTCCAACCGGTCAAACACAGATTTCTGAGCGGGGAGCGGGAACAGGAGCAGTCAGTCTCTCAAAGACCGACCCTCTGGGAGGAGAAGCCACCTTGACGACTTCAGGAGCAGCTATCTTCTTTGGGATGGCCACTTTAGGTATTATAGGCTTCTTGGTAGGCCCTTTGGAGCCCGAGCTCAGTCTGGTGAAGACTGAAGAGTTGGAATTGGACGACCCGTTGAGAGGGGCCGTGGTAGTAGCAAGTCGATCGAAGACCGACTTCTTTGAAGCTTCCGGTACGGGCACTGGGATGGCGAAGCTCGCTGGCGGGGAGCATGGTCCCGAAAAACAGACCGGTGGTAGCCTGAGTCACTTGTTCCACCGGCATAGCGAAGAGGGAGGCCGCTTGAGGCCCATAGGCTACACCTCCAGGTGAGGCAGAGCGTCGGTTGCAGTTGCATTTGGAGCAGTTCGAGCAGTTGGACGCCATTGCTGTTTGATTTCTGCGCCAAGCAAGAGACCAAATCATAGTAACTTGAAACCTGAGGGCAACCATTAGCAAACCGTGATTCGTTCGCGAATACGACACACGAAGTGTGGAGTGGAAAGACGAAAAGGTCCCACCGGGCGTGCCAGAATCTGTTCCCCTCCGAATGACGGCGCGACGACGAAGAGACGTCTTGCCTGAGATTCAGGGCAGATGCTATTTGGTTTTATCCGTCCACCTCTCCGAAGATGCCAAGTTGATTTATGGCACCGTGTATCGGAGGTTTAGACAGATGCGGCCGATGTAGCAGACTTCGTCAGATTCCCCCTCGCTTGAGGGGTTTTTTATTATGGGGACGCTCTTCCCTGCAGGCGCAAGCCCCTGCAGTTAATTACGCTACCGCATCGCGGTAACAACTTTCTCCTTCTCCAGAATTTCACTCCATGTCGTGGGTTTTGTTTTGTTTGTGGTTGCCCGTGGATTGTATACGGAGACTAATTTATGTCGTCGCCCGTAGGACGTGGATTATTCCAAATCCGTATTTTCTTAGATTTGGGTTTGGAGTTTTGGTTTAAGGATACGTTAGCCATATTTGAGGCTAAGATCAACTTAAACGTTTGTTAATGACACGTTAGTCTAATTTGAGACTAAGATCAACTTAACGGGATCGTTTAGATCCGACAAAAGAGCATTTGGGTTCTATTGTTCCAGTTTAGGGACATAGTGGTCCATTGCCAGTTTAGGGACATGGTGGTCCATCGTTCCCATTTTGAGAACGTATATTGGTTTAAGGACGCATTAGTCCATGAGTTTAAGGACCCCACAGTCCATATTGCCAGTTTAGGGACATGGTGGTCCCACATTCCTATTTTGGGGACGAATGTTGGTTTAAAGACGCATTAGTCCATGAGTTTAAGGACCCCACAGTCCGTATTGCCAGTTTAGGGACATGGTGGTCCATTGCCAATATAGGGATATGGTGGTCCATTGTTCCCATTTCGAGGATGAGTATTGGTTTAAGGACGCATTAGTCCATGAGTTTAAGGACCCCACAGTCCGTATTGCCAGTTTAGGGACATGGTGGTCCAACATTCCCATTTTAGGGAAGGATATTGGTTTAAGGACGCATTAGTCCATGAGTTTAAGGAACCCACAGTCCGTATCAATGTGTGGTTGTCGGGACCTGTCACCTCTCTGACGACGTTGAAGGATTACAACGACAAATATCAGAGGAGTTCAGAGATGTACCCTTAGACCGGGTGTAAATTGATTTGAGAGAGCAGTTGTGCTCAGTTCAATTTAATTTGAGGACTTACGGCCAGAATTGGGTTAAGTCCAGTTAGAAAAATGTCTAACATTTTGTTTATCTTTGGCCTATTAGGCCTCTGCTTGGGCTCTGCCCTTTTATTAATGCATAGCATTTTTGTCTGGTCTATTAGACCTTCATTTGGGCTCTGCCCCTTTTTGAATAATGCATTGCATTTTTATTAGGCCTGTTAGGCCTTTTTAATTGGGCTCTGCCCTTATTTGATAATGCAGAGCATTTATTTTTCTGACAGTGTACCACGTGGCTTGTCAGGCGCTTTGCGCCAATTGAGGAGCGCAAGGCGCAAACTGTTGTGGAGGTGACACATGTTACGCTCTGGTGAGCGCAAGTCTGTTAGCGCAGTGCGCTGCGCTAATGCGCTGCTGACACGTGGCGCGCTCTGGTGACTTACGCCAAACCAAGAGAGCGGTGCTCTGTTTTAGAAGTGCAAGGAGCGGATTGTTCTGGGGCCGACACGTGGCGCTCTATGGTGGCTTGCGCCAATCCAAGGACCGCAACAGTGCAAATTTCAAAAGTGCAAGGCACTGTTTAATATCTTGAACAAATTTAGATCAAAGGGAACAAATTTTTCTTGTTTCCAGACAGGTTCTACCTCAAATCTCAAGAACCAGTGGTTCATTAAAAGGCAATGCCTTTATATAGATCAAAAGATCTAATCTTTTCTGGTCCTCTTTTTTTTATGTTGAAGATCTTGATCTTGTTCTTAGATCTTTAATCTTTTTAGAAGAAATTCTTCTTTTTTTTTTTATTTTAAGAATTAAATTCTTTAAATGAAGAAGATGATCTTCTTCTTTTCCAAAGGTTTACCTTTTTCTTTTTTTTTGAGTTCTTTCTCAAAGTTTTCAGAGGATTTCTGTGTTTCTCTCTCTCTCTGTGTGTGAATGTCTTCTTAGACTTAGAGTCTAGGAGCCTTTATATAGTGCCAATTGATTTGTTAAATCAGGTAAAGAGATCTTTCTCTGAGTGATTTAGGGATTTTTCCCCACCGTTGGATCTTTGATCCAAGGGCTTCTGTTTTACAGAAGATAATTTTCTTGTTTTATTAAGATTAGAAAGATATTTCTGGAATTTTAATTCTGTTTTAATGCTGGCACAGTTGGCGCAAGCGCACCTGCGCTTGACACGTGTCGCGCAGCGCAACTGCGCTAGCGCAACTGCGCTGACACGTGTCGCGCAGCGCAGTGCAACTGTGCTGACGCAACTGCGCTGCGCAGAGCGCAGATCATCTGAAGCGTTGCTTCTTTTATTTTTATTTTAAATAGAGTTTTGCTCTGATTGGGTGCGCTGTCTTGGGCACAGCGCTGGCGTGTTAGTTTTTGACACGTGGCGCGCTGCGCGCAGCGTAAGGAATCTGAAGCGTTGCTTCAATTTTTGAATTTTTGAAATTAAAATAGAGCTTTGCTCTGATTGGGGAAACAGAGCCCAATATGAAAATTGTGTCTTTTCACATTCCCTATGCACCTGCAAAATTTTAGCCTCAGACCATTTCCAGAGCTCTTTTAAAACCCCAATTACTCCACTTTTAATACATTTTTAATACATTTTATCACATTTTTCATTTCAACCTTTCTTCTACCCTAACCCTAGCCTAACCCTATAAATACCAACCCTACACACTATCCCCTCACCCTAAACTCTGAGCTAACTCTCTAAAAATTCCAGGAAACCTAGTGTACTTTGAAATCAAGTACGAGGCGAAGCTACGACGAATTTCCAAGCGAACTTCCGACGATCATTCTAGGAGCTCCCGGGGACGAAGCGACACACCGGCGACTCCTTCCGATCAATCTCCCTCTTCTTGTTTTCCTAAACCTGTAAGTCCCCAAATTCTACCTCTCTTTTCTTTTCTAAAATACGGATTTACAAAACCCGACGGATTCGGAACAAATTCGATTTTCGATCCGGTTTTCTTATAAAACATCACTTCTCGTTAATACAATTATGCTTAAACTCTCTCATATTGACTATTAAACATTAATCAACCAAATTGATCAAGTTTCATTTCATAAAATGATGGCTATTTCACTTTATTGTATTTTTCATTTAAATACAACATTGTTGCAATTACACATTTAACTTCATTAAACTTGTATACCTTTAAGTAGACCACGAGATAATGAGCTACCTCCTCACACACTCATATGCAACATAACACGATACCTTAGAGAACTTAGAATACGGGAAAACAAACATTTTCATTTAAATACCCTTTACTTAATAAAACAATTTCTAAAAGATTTAGTATTGATACATCTTTACAGATAAATAACCTTTGAGCTAATAAAAAATATCTAGACTCAGCCAATTAAGAACTGTTGCACTCATTAGGACAAAGGAAGATTGTGGGCATTCAGTCATTTATCTAAACCTGACATTGTGATGCCTAGGCTAGACAAGTGAGAAAGGTAACTTTAAAAGGCCCGTCTCACGGTTATTCGTGAGCGGATCTCTTCTTTCTTCACTTGTACTTACCTGGCCACAATTGGCGGTGCAGAGGCGATTTGAGGTATCTCACAACTTGTCGCTTTGGAAAAGTTAGGAGCAGTCTAGTTGACTTAGGAGACCCTAGAACATAGAATACGGGAAATAGACATCTTTACAAATAAATACCATAATTAATAAAACCGTTTTTCCTTAATGATTAGTATTTATACAAATCTTTGCAAAGCGCCGCTACAATCCAATTGGGGAACCCGTTCGGGATGGTGCGGATTATCGCACATCCTCGGGCTTAGTAGTGCTAGATTCAGACCTCCGCAAGGACCATTCGGTCTCGAAAGATTTAAAATACGACATTTTAAGAAAACGAGATTTCTAGAATATTATAGATATATACAAAAAATTATTTTCATATAAATATATATATGTAATATAAATATATCTATTTTTGAAGTATTATAAATATTCCACCTTTTCTAGAATATCACAAGAATCAATTTTACACTAAAATACCATGAATTCCATGCAAAACCAATATCACAAATAAATGCCTTTAATTATGAAATTAGGATATTTTCACTAGAAATATCATAATATAAAATCCACATTCATTACAACTCTAAAGACGAATAATAAATGCTTGGGGTGTATTTTGAAAAGTATATAAAAGTATTTTTACATAAAACCGCCTCAAGTTCTATAAATTACCCTAAGGACCCTAGTAAACATAGGTTTAAGCGGTACCAATCTCTTGAGCCTCAGGGAACCGGAGAAGTGGGTGCTTGCCTACTTAAGGTAGACAACTTAATAGTGGTGTTATCAATACGGTAATCGTCTTTGAAAAAGACACAAATCCTGCCGTCCATGTGCAGCGGTTACCGATAACATCAAAAACAATCAGGACATCAATTTACTTTTCTGACTCAGAGTGAGTCTCATTATAATCTGACTTGAATATGATTCAAGTACAATCTATAATCTACAATCTACAAATCTTCAATATTACAATTCAACATGAATCCATGTATCCAATTATCAATTTATACAATTTGACTGAACCGAACCATGGATATACATTACATTTACATGATTCTATGGCTACATCCGTTTACTGATATCATGGTTTCGGTCAGTCAATCAATTATACCATCAATATAATTTACAAAACAAACAAGACATCGCGGGGTTTAAGGGGTAGATTGGTACGGAAGGTGTTAGAAGTGGCACGAGACTGTAAGACTTAATACACCTAACATGAATCCAGTTGCTGTTGTACCGTGGCATAAACGGTTCCTTGTACTATATTTGCCTATAGTCTCTGGCATATAGAGACTCCTCTCGTATACACTGGCATTCTTCTGTACCAAGCTACAAACAACAGCGTTAATACAATATTACAACAAGATAATACAACTTTTAAAGATGCCTTCTTATTCTGTCTATTCTACTTTCCTCTTATCTTTGGGACTTACCGAGCGACCTGTTCACTGACGACATTCTCTTTCTTTCTTCTTTGAATGTTGTCAGGTAATTTGGACACGTCAGAGATCGAGCCTACTGCTGAAGGCTTGGATCAATTTGCTGAAGACCCAGAGCTATAGTTTCATTGTACGCCTTTCCTTTCAGTACTTTACATTCCTATTATGCCATTGTTTAGGCATCGCTTTTATTTCAGTTGTATTTATTTTTCATGCATTGTACAAAAGAATGTTAATAAATAAAGTTGCTGTTCAGTTTATATATCTTGTCTCTTGTGTATTTACTTTTATATTGCTTAAATACGCTTGGCGTATTTACTTCAGAGTAAATACGTAGCGGACCAGTCCCGTCCTCTTCGCCGTATACCGGGAAGCGGGGCGTGACAGGTTTTGTTGGTGGCCCATGCAGGTCAGAGCTGTATGAAACTCTATCATGCAGTTCTGTTCTGCGTGAACAACCTAAGCAATATAACACAAGAACCAGCAACTAAAACATTCTTTACAATTCATGTTCCTTTAATCTTACAATTTCATATTCCTTGAATCTTATTATTTCATGTACTTGAATCTGTCCTAACCAAAAATTTTCTATAAGGTTATGGATTCACCAAACAATACAAGCGCCAACTTCAACAACACTCCACCTCCACTACCCATTGTGCCTACTGTTCCTGCTCCACCCACAGAGCAAACAGTTCTGTTTGAGGCAGTCTGCAGCCTCCTTGAGGGACAACAACTCCTGAACCGTCCCGAGACTGACGCACCTAGGGTAAAGCAATTTAGGGCTTTACATTCCAAGTAGTTCTCCGGAAAGGGAAGCCCACTAGAAGCTGAGGAATGGGCACAAAGCATAGAGGATGATCTGGCGGGAGCACAAGTGCCAGACATAGCTTGGGTCCGTGTGGCGAAACTGTAGCTCACGGACAATGCTCGCAACTGGTGGAAGGCGGAAGAAATCCGTCTTGAACAGCCTATTGAATGGAAGACTTTTCGCGATAAGTTCGACGCGAAGTACTTCCCTGCGACTGCCAGGTTTGCCATGGAACAGCAGTTCATTCATCTACAACAAGGTTCGATGTGGGACAAGTCAGTAAATGAGTATGACGCTGAATTCACCATGCTAAGTCGGTAAGATATGTCACAAAAGTTCAATTTTTAAATATCACATACTACACAGCTAACACAATCCTTTAAACAGATTCGCGGCACACTTGATTTCGACGGATGATATCAGAGCCCGTCGCTTTCAACAAGATTTGGACACGGAAATTTAGGCTGCACTAGCCACAGGGAAATTTCCGACTAATGAAGATGCTCTAGAAGCTGCCCGCAGTTATGAGGCAGTGATAAAAGCGAGGGGCAGACCACAATCTGCAGGAGTTAAGCGCCCTGCCAACCAGATGGCAGGAGGAGCCTCGTCCATACCACCTTTTGTGCCAAGACGTCCAGGAGCACCAATCAACAGGCCCAGCCTAGCCTTTTGTAACTACTGCAAGAGAAATGGGCATCTGGCGAATGATTGCCGGCGTGCGAATAGCCTTTGCTTGATCTGCGGCTCAGCTGCTCATGGTATTGGGTCTTGTCCTCATAAACAAAATCCAATTGCTGCACCCAGGCCAGCAAACAATTACGCACAGCGCCCAACCATCTAAGCACCTGCTCCAAAACTTACACCACCTGCACCACCCAGAGGACCACAAGCTGCACCACCTCCTCGTCAGTTCCATCAAGCTTAAAGGAACATTCGGAAGAATGCTCCTCAGGCCAGGAGGAATGTACCAAGGCGCCAGGCTTTCACGATGACCATGGAAGAAGCTGAGGCCACTGGCCAAGTTATCACTGGTAAACTTTTCTTCTCAAACCTTTCTTTCAGTATTGCTATTTATCTACATACTTTTCCCTATACCTAAAACATATCCCACATACCTTAGGTACAATCTCAGTATCCTCAATACCTGCACTAGCACTGTTTGATACTGGAGCATCTCACTGCTTTATGTCGCAACGGTTCGTCTGAACCCATGCAATTCCAGTACCACCCTTGTATCCAGCTGGAATGTCAGTTTAGGAAATGGCGTTCTAAAGGCAACCATGGGATACAGCTTGTGTCTAGTCGTCGTCTGCAGCAGAGAGTTTTATGCTGACTTCAAAGTGCTGGACATACCGAACTTTGATGTGGTTCTAGGTATGGATTGGCTTGGAACTTTTTATGCTACCATCGAATGTCGTCAAAGGAGGGTAGTATTCGAGATTCCAGACCATCCGGTCTTCTACTTCAAAAGCGGAGACCGTACTCTGGAGCCAAGTACCTACAAAGCGAAGCCAAGAGAAGCAGTAGTTGCAGCAGCTCAAGCGGAGGAAGAATCAAGGCCAGATGTGGTTCGAGAGTTCGACGATGTGTTTCCTGACGATATATCAGGTTTGCCTCCCGATCGAGCTCTTGAATTCAGTATTGATTTAGTACCAGGAGCCCAACCGGTGATCAAAGCACCCTATCGTTTAATTCCGGAAGGTTTGAAGGAAGTCCAAACACAGTTGGACGAATTACTGGCGAAAGGATGGATTCGTCCCAGCACTTCAAGTTGGGGATCATCTGTACTACTTGTGAAGAAGAAGGAATGTTCATACAGAATGTGCATCGATTACAGAGTCTTGAACGAAGTCACTATAAAGAACAAGTATCCACTCCCGCGCATCGACGATTTATTCGATCAGCTAAGTAGATCCTGTGTGTTCTCTAAATTGGATATTCGTTCAGGTTATCATCAGGTGAAGGTCAAGGAAGCTGATATTTATAAAACAGCTTTCAGAACTCGCTATGGACATTACGAATTTCTAGTGATGCCATTTGGAGTGACCAATGCACCAGCAATATTCATGAACCTAATGAATCAAGTTTTCTGGGAGTACTTAGACATGTTTGTTGTCATCTTCATCGACGACATTCTGGTGTATTCTAGGAGTCGGAAAGAACATGCCGAACACCTACGAATTGTCCTGGAAACTCTTCGACAACACCAGCTCTATGCCAAGTATAGCAAGTGCGAGTTTTAGCTAAAGCAAGTTGGTTTTCTTGGACATATCGTATCAGGTGATGGAATCTCTGTGGATCCAGTGAAGGTTTCAGCAGTTAGCGAATGGCCTACACCAAAGTCAGTGAAGGACATTCGGAGTTTCTTGGGTTTAGCTGGATATTACAGAAGGTTCATTGAAGGCTTTTCGAAGATAGCAACACCCCTGACCAAGCTCACGCGTAAAGATGAAGATTTTGTGTGGTCAGAAGCACGCGAACAAGCTTTCGTAGAACTCAAGTCAAGGTTGACATCAGCACCTATTCTCGTCATACCGGATCAATCTGGAGGATTCGAAGGGCATTGCGATGCATCCGGTAAGGGATTAGGATGTGTTCTACATCAGCACGGTAAGGTTGTGGCTTATGCTTCAAGACAACTGAAGACTCATGAGCGCAATTATCCGACGCATGACCTGGAGCTGGCAGCCGTCATCTTTGCTCTCAAGATTTGGTGCCATTATCTACTTGGTGAATGAGTGAACATCTACACAGATCATAAGAGCCTGAAGTACGTGTTTAATCAGAAGGAGTTGAATATGCGGCAGAGAAGATGGTTAGAACTCATGGCGGACTTTGACATCAACTTACAATATCACCCAGGGAAGGTGAATGTGGTACATGATGCACTTAGTCGCCAACCAATATCGATGAATCTCACCGCTCAGTGGAAGGTTCAACAAGACTTGCATCAGATGGAGATTGAAGTAGTCATGCCAGGTAACACTTCAAGTTTGATGACTTTACAAGTTCAATCAACCATTGTCAATCAGATCAAAGCAGCTCAAGCAAGTGATACTAAGTTGCAAAAGATCAGAGAACAAGTGGAGAATGGACTCAGAACAGACTTCATCATCCATGAAAACGGATCTTTGAGATACGGCAGCAGATTGTGTGTACCAAAAGGTCCTGTTCGGGAAGAGTTAATGAAAGAAGCTCACAGCTCTCCCTATTCAGTACACCCTGGAGGTACCAAAATGTACAAAGATCTACGTTAGAATTAT
Source organism: Agapanthus africanus (assembly GCA_030015575.1). Lineage (NCBI taxonomy): Eukaryota > Viridiplantae > Streptophyta > Magnoliopsida > Asparagales > Amaryllidaceae > Agapanthus > Agapanthus africanus. The sequence goes on from CM057339.1 coordinate 59,086,870, forward strand.
TGGTGGCATAGAATGAAGCGTGAAGTAGCCAGATGCGTTACAAAATGTTTGATAAATCAGCAAATAAAGGCTGAACATCACAGGACGACTGGATTATTTCAATCGTTACCAATCCCAGAATGGAAGTGGCAACACATCACGATGGATTTTGTGACAACGATCCCAATATTTCTATACATTTGAGTTTTCTTTCTTTAGTAAAATATTGTATTTATTTATTCTTAGTATTTTTCCGTATATTTTGTTTTATATTAAATATATTATTTTATTATTCCATCTATTTTTCCCAAACTCATTTCTGTAAACTAAATCTTAACCTATTTAAAATTAAACGCAAGACCTGACCCAGCCCATAACCCGAATCCAATCTCATTTTTATTTTCTTTTATAAAACTATGAGCCCAAAAGCCCACTTTTTTTCAAGCAACAACATATATTTAATTCTAATTAAATATGTGCATGAACAACCTTGTAGCACATTGGTTAAGTCCTTGCATTGTTATTCCATAAGTCACATATTCAAATCTCCATTCTTGCAATTATTTTTTTTTTATCAATTTTTATTCTTCTCATAACCTACAAATGTGACCTTTCATTTCATCTTCTTTTTAACTCCCAAAATAATTAGAATGGTTATGAGCCATTATTTAATAGAATTATGGTGGTCATAAACTTTTTATATCTCACTCCTATTTAATTTCATCATCACACCTTTCTATCATTTCACATATCTCTCTTCATCTAAATTCCCCGAAGAAGAACATGAAGAAATTCTCAAGGAAGTCTCGCTAGAAACGCGAGGCTATCGGCGGATAGACAAGCCCGGTGACAATACCGGCTTGTGTATGTAAGTCCTTTCTCTCTTTCCCTCTCTCCATCTCTTTCTCTTTATCTTTATTTTTTTATATTGCCATGAAAAACTTCCCTTGTCATATCATAGTCCCTAAATAATTAATTAAATAGATACATATATAAATAATGAACACACACAAACATACACACATATATAGTTTATAAAGTCTTTTTCATTACTTTCAATCCATATGTTAAGATTTCATAGTAACCGATTAGGATTATATCATTTGTTGTTGTATTTTAAATTACTTTATTTAAATTTGTAAAAAAAATGAAGTTACGAATAAATACCATGATTTCCTCATTCTCACATATGACATATCAATACTTTTATCTTTAAAATAATTTTTAAAAAATTAATTTTCACATATGGAAATCCTAAGAAAATTGGGATAAATAATAGATAGAATTTCAGGTTTACGGTAAAAATTTCATATCAAACCGAATAACGGTTTAGAAGTTACGTAATTTTTATTCACTGTTTTTAAAATTAGAAAACTGCCAATAAGGGTCTTTTTCGAGACACCATAACTCTGTAATTTTTAATCCAAATTAAGTTTTTTCAGATGTTTTGAAAATCTACATCGAAATATCTATATTTTCTTTTTTTTATATTTTTACTGAAAACCGACGTAAAATATAGAAAACCATGTTAAAATATTAAGTGACGGATCTGAATAGAATCTGTCCTGATTCGCGCACTATTTTTAAATAGGACATAACTCGAACACCCGATGTCTGTTCATGACAAAATTTAGATGTGTAGATGCATAATTGACAGAACTATAATTTCTTGTATATTATATTACTTAAAAATTCATGAAACAACCCGATATAGGCTTTGCAATATAACATATAGCTGCTGTCCAGAAATCTGAATTTCTGTTTTAAACGTTGATATTAAAATGATCATAACTAGAGTCTAAGAAATCCAAATCGTGCGAATCTTAGTGTTTTGGATAAGTATATCGAAATACCTACAATTTTCTAATAATTTTATTAATCTGAAACCTGATGGAAATTGACCGAAACTATGTTTTACAAATATGTGACGGTGCCGAATAGATTCTGATCTGTTTTGCGCGACGATACGAAAATATATATACCTCCCAAACCGGTAGTCGTATTTAGGTGAAACTGGAACTCACGCATGAAAAAAACTTAGAGCCATATTTCTATTTATATTCCGCATTCATTCGACTTGATTAATTAGTCGTACATAATATTTCTTTACAGCATTGTTTATGGTAGTTACTCGATTAATATACTTGACTCATTTCATACTATTCGAACATGTATACATATTTATCTTGAACATTAAATTGTTGTATGTACATAAAGATGATAATTAAATACTTGAATTGTATTTTGAAAACTATACAAAATTATTTTTAATTAAAACCCTCTCAAGTTATATAAATTACAATAAGGACCCTAGTAAATATACGTTTAAGCGGGACCAGTCTCCTGAGTCTCAGGGAGCCGGAGATATGGGTGCTTGCCTATCTAAGGTAGATAACTTAACAACAGTGTTATCAACACGGTAATCGTCTTTGAAAAAGACACAAATCCTGCCGCCCATGTGCAGTGGTTACCGATAACATCAAAACCTAATTCAGGACTTCAATTTCTTTTCTAATTATTCCGACTCAGACTGAGTCTCAATATAATAATCTTACTTGAATATGATTCAAGTATAAAATTATAAAACTACAATTCAACATGAATCTATGAATCCATATATTCAATCTATTCAATCTATACAACTTGACCGAACCGAACCGAACCATGGATATACTTCCATTTACATGATTCTCTAGTAACATCCATTTACATTATTCTCTAGTTACATCCATTTACTGATATCATAGTTTCGGCAAGTCATCCAATTATACAATTTATATTACAAGACAATACAAGTTGCAATATAATTTACAATACAAACAATACAATCAAGACATCGCGGGGTTTAAGGGGTAGATTGGTACGGAAGGTGTTAAAAGTGGTACGAGACTGCAAGATTAAGACACCTAACCTGAATCCAATTGCCGTTGTTCCGGGTTGTATAACGGAGCCTGATTGATGAGAAGTTATGTGTGTGCGCTTTTAGGAGATGAATCAAAGAATATTTACCACAATCAAGAATGGCGTCGCTTGGTAGCTAGCCGGTGAGTACGGGTCGGTCCACAGGGATTTTATGTATTTTCTATTTGTTCTAACAAGTTAATTCCAATTGGGGTTGGATTGATTATCACTAAAAACTAAGGTTGATTTAGATTAGGATTAAAACCTTGCTAGGGTTAGGTTTAGGTTAAGTTTGGAAATTTAATATTTCTCACCGCTTTCAATGCCCTAATTAAGATCTATTTAGGTGTTATGGTAATAATTAATAAAGGGAATTAGCACGATCGGGAAGAAACTATATTTCTTCCTCTAGGTCCTTGTCCGTCCTTTCTTAATTCTTACCCTAATCTCTATGGAAAATATGCACAACCGGTCTTTTAAACTACGGTATCACCGCTACCTCGTGGGATAGAGTGACGTAGTGAGCGGTGTGTGTATGTATGCATGGAGTCCTATAAAAAATATGCAATGGGCAAGAAAGGGGTGAGAGATTTTCATCTCTCAAACCTTTCCTATTCCTAACCCTAACAAGTGAGAAACTACTTACTTATTAGGGAATTGATAAAAAGAAACATTTTTGTTTGGTTTTAATTTAATAACCTAATTATCTGATCTATGGCAAATAATTAAAAGTGCTAAACTAATTAACTAGGGCAGATAATTAATTGCTAAACTACGGCAGAAAAGAAATTAACTAGGGCATGAAAAGGAAAAACTTACTTTATTCGATGCACTCTTCAAAATATTACAGCGAATATAGAATTCTGAATTTTATAAACAAAAAGAGGCATAAGAAGAGGCATGCCCCAAAAAAAGAGCTTTAGGGTTTCTATTTATAGATTATAGAAACCCTAGGGTTACATTCGATCTCTATCTGCATTTACAAATTTACTCTAAGAAGCCTAGTCAACGCACCGCCACACCATCAAAGTTTGCACCGACACGTGCTCACCATGGCCGCGGATCCGCGGCCATATGCCCTGTTTAGCCGCGGATCCGCGGCCATATGGTGGGGTCTTGGGCTGTGTTCTTCTGAGCTGCTTTCTGTTGCATTTTCCTTGGCTTTTCTTCACTTGGTTCTTCAGAATGTCTTCTAGTCTCTTCCAAATTTCCACAGTGCATAATGTCATGGACTTTTACCCTTTACTTCGTGTCGAAGTCTTGAACCTTGCGTTGCCTTTGTACTTTGTGAAATTGTCCATTGATCTTCATTTGTCCCTCAAACTGTAGGCATGATCAAGATTCTTCTATTTGTTGGTCGTAGTCTCACTTTTGTATCGTCTTTTCATCATTTTCACTGTTTTATTCCGAGAACCTGTAACCTGCAACTATGTAGCAGAATGATCAAAAGCACCTGTTTATTTGTAAAATGAATAAGAATGGGGAATATAATAATGCAAAATTATGATATGAACAAATACCCCCAAACTTATCTTTTGCTCGTCCTCGAGCAAAACTAGTTTTATTCTCGAAAAAAAAAACTAACCTCACTTTCACAGGGAAACGCGATTGCACTGAGCTTGTGCAACAAACCGTTAAATCTCTAGGTGCCCCTAGTAGGAGGAGTGTTGTCTCTTGAGGGTTTTCAGCGGATACTACCCATAAAATCTTATCAATTTGGCCTATTGACTTTTATTCTCCAATTTGGTTTCCTAACAGGAAATTCTATTATCTTCAACTCAGAAATTATCAACCCGTATTTGTCACGCTTCCTTATCATTTAACTTAAAATTGTATATGTTTTGTAAATTTACTTAGTTTTTAGCATCTTTTAAATTTTCCTTCTAAGGTTCCATCTCAACTTAGGAATTTTTATCATCTCTACTAAACATATAAGTCCTATATTTCATTCCTATCTCTCATCCAAACCCCAATCATATACCCCTACGTGTGTGTATATATCGCCCCTACACTTGGAAATTCAATTCAAGCTCTTATACTCTTGTCCATCGTCCAAAGTACTTTTAGTTGGTGAACTTTTTAGATGAAATTGCTCACACATCTTTCATGCGGCCGTTAATACTTCTTGAGGTACTAACGACCGATTACAAAATGTGTTTGCATATTAAGGCGTAATTCCTAGTCTTGTAACCTAAGGCTTTAGCAGTGACTTCCAAACTGGTTGGTCTAAGGCACTAGGTGATAAAGCACCCTTGCTAAAAAAAATTTCTTCTATTTATGCAGCCTTAAGTAATTACAAAAACCAGTGTTAATTTTTTTATCTCTTATTCACACTTATATTTTTATTTTATTTTCTTTCATACTAAGGACTTTAGACAAAGGCATTTCAAGGTCTCCTCTACTATTCCAAGTTTCAAGCTTCGTGTTTGTGCAATTTGTAGGGTATATATTTTCAGAATTTAGACTTAAGCTTAGGAATTATTTTTCAGAGTTATACTTTAATAAAAATATCAATACTCTTCCTTTCTTTTGACTTAACCCAAGAAGTGAACTCAAAATTTGCCTATTTCTAAGTATACCACAAAGACATATATTTTCCACCGTTTAATTTTAAGAAAGGTTATTTTTAGGGTTTTTAATTTACTAAGTTTAGGTTCTAGTTTTTCCTAGCTAGTTAACCGTCTTGTCAAACTCAAGTCAATTATGGCCAAAATTGAATTTTTCAATTTTTATAATTTTTCAAATTTTTCAGTTTTTTTATTTGATTTTTATATTTTTCTATTTTTTTTATTATTTTCAATTTTTATGATTTTTTTATAAAGATGCAATGCAGAATTTAAACATACAAAAGAAAAAGAAAAATATATACAAAAATTAAAAAAAGGTATGCAATGCAAAAGATAACTATTTACAACCACCAACTCCCCCAAACTTACCAAAAGCAGTGCCCTCACTGCTCGGCCCCATGCCGCGCCCTTGAGCATGAACGGGAACGCACCTCCCTACCTAGCAGGGTTCGGATCCCCTGCTCTATTTCAGTCAACCGTCGATCATGCTCCCTAGCTATCCCCCTCAACTCATCAATGCCCCTAACAGCTCTCCGCATCAAATGTGCATGTTTTAAAGGAGTGAGTTCTCCTTTGCTCGCGGTCGAGCTAGAGCTAGGTGTTCGGGCGGGCACGTGCTCCGCCGGTTCAGTTCTTGACCACATATCCGTCAATCGTGTATAGGACGTAGAAACGCCATCAATGAAAGGCCTGACGGGTATGCCTCCAAGCATGTAAAATTCGAACTCCTCCACGGGGAGGAAATATCGACACAGTTGTGTCACAAGCATGGGACAAGGGTGGTTTGCGGCTCTTTTGCCCGCACTTATTGAGTTCAGTAGCACCGTGCACGTATCGAAACGAGGGTTTCTTGTCATGAGTGTGTGCACGATATGTAGTGAGGGTGTAAAAAATGTGGTGTCATGGGAGCTTCCAAAAATATTGTTTTGTGCCCACCGGCACACAGTTAAAACATTTGCGAAAAGGGTTCTCGCTTGGATCCCCTTCCGCGGCTCCCTTGAGCAATCATTGCCCATTAAGGGCATGTAATCCTCAAACTGTAACGGTTGATTATGAGCGGGTATCCTAGGGATTAATGTGGCTTCATGTATGAAGTCTCTATCAATAATAAACTCCCTGTCACCCTACTGTAATTTTATAAAGCCGTATTGGGCGAGACACCCATCTTCCATGCACTCGTAAAAACAAGTGACTAATTCCGGAAGGGCATAGGCGTTTAGGTGATTATATATCAGAAAGTTCCAGCCCTTACGTGCTATCTTATTTGCAAAATAACTTCTATACACCGCATGTGAAAAAATTTATGAAAAGTCACGCTCTGGTTGCATACTGGGTGCTATCAGATAAGTTACTGATCTACAGAAAATAAAAACAGAGATCAAACCTCCCCTAAAAAAATCAGGGGGTGAAGACCAGAGGTGGCGGCGGAAGGGCGGCGGGAAGCAGCTCCTGGCGGCGGTTCCGCGGCGGGAGGACGAGATCTCGCTGAAAAATTTAAGCTGTGGCGGCTAGGGTTTCTGAGAGGATTTGTTTTTAGGGTTGAGAAACAGAGGGGTCGGGGTTATTTATATAGAGGGAGAGTGATGGATATTTGCAAATAAACCCCTCTAAAAAGAGGAGATTATTTGCAAATAAAAATTTTATTTTATTTATTTAATCTGTAAATTTACAAAATTACCCAATTTTTTTTTCAAATTTTTTATTTTTATTTTTTATGTTATTTTGTATTTACAAATGATACATATCCCCAAACTTATTTGAAACAATGTCTTGGCTAGATGATCGAAAATTTTGGGGGTAAATGGAGGAAGATCAGTCGGTATAAATCGGCTCCTGCAAAAACAGGAGCTCCTCCGACGGGTCTGCAGTGAGGAACGGTTTGAGTCGATGTCCGTTTACTTTAAATAAAGTACCGTCCTCCGGGTTTTCAAGATCTACCGTACCGTGCGAATATACGGTGCGTACCAAAAACGGCCCTTTCCATCTAGATTTGAGCTTGCCGGGGTGGAAGTGTAACCGAGTGTCATAAAGCAAAACCTGTTGACCAGGTTTAAAAGTTTTGCGTATAAGGTGTTTGTCATGGAACACCTTCGTTCGGTTTTTAACAATTACCGCATTTTCGTAGGCCTCATCCCGCAGCTCATCTAACTCATTCAATTGCAGCCTTCTATTGCTGCCCGCATTTCCCATGGATAAGTTACTCTTTAATCGCCCAAAATGCCTTGTGCTCAATTTCAACAGGAAGGTGGCAAGCCTTCCCATAAACAAGCCGGTATAGAGACATACTAAGATCGGTCTTGTAGGCAGTACGGAATGCCCATAGTGCATCAATCAATTTGTGTGACTAATCTTTACGGATTTTAGAAACCGTTTTCTCCAAAATTTGTTTAATCTGCTGATTCGAAACCTCGGCTTGCCCACAAGTTTGGGGATGATATGGTGTTGACAATTTGTGAGTAATGGAGTATTTGCGTATTAAGGACTCAAAAGTCCTATTACAAAAGTGAGATCCATTATCACTTATAATCGCTCGAGAGTGCCCAAACCGAGAAAAGATATTTTCTTTAAGAAATCGAACAACAACCTTGTTATCATTCGTTCGGCTGGGCACAGTCTCGACCCATTTTGACACATAATCAACAGCCAATAGAATATACATATTCCCAAAGGAATTGGGAAATGGTCCCATGAAGTCTATTCCCCAAACATCAAAAATATCAACAACAAAAATTGGTTGGAGCGGTATTTCATTTCTCCGCGATATCCGTCCCAAGTGTTGGCACCGGGAGCATGTCTTGCAGTATTCATATGCATCTTTAAAGAGTCGTGGCCAGTAGAAACCACACTGCAAGATTTTCTCTGCTGTCTTCTTGGGGCCAAAATGCCCGCCACACATTTGATCATGGCAAAAAGACGGCACACTCTTAAACTCGTTTTCGGGGACACACCGATGAATGATTTGGTCGGAACAGTATTTAAAGAGATACAGTTCATCTCAGTAAAAGTGTTTTACTTGGGACAGGAATCGGAGTTTGTCCTGTTTCGACCAATCTTCAGGTATCAGTCCGGTGGCCAAATAGTTTACTATATCAGCGAACCAAGGTTCGCATGACACGGTTAAGAGTTGCTCATCGGGAAAAACATCTTTAATAGGAATTTCGAGTGTAGGCGAAGAAGGAAGTCGTGAAAGGTGGTCGGCAACTACATTTTCACATCCTCTTTTGTCTCTTATGACAAGGTCAAACTCTTGTAGCAAGAGGATCCAACGTATTAGCCGGGATTTAGCATCCTTCTTCGCAAAAAGATGGTGAAGAGCTGAATAGTCCGTGTAAACAATCACTGGAGAGCCGATTAAATAGGGCCGGAATTTTTCAAGTGCAAACACAACGGCTAAAAATTCTTTTTCTATTGTTGTGTAATTCAATTGGGCCTCATTTAATGTTCGGCTAGCGTAATAAATTACGTGCGGCATCTTATTAATGTGCTGTCCAAGGACAGCATCAATTGCGAAATCAGATGCATCGCACATAATTTCAAATGGATGCGTCCAGTCGGGAGATGAAAGAATGGGCGCAGAAATGAGTGAGTGTTTCAACGACTCGAACGCTTTCATGCAAGTTGAGTCAAAATCAAATGTGGTGTCCTTGGCCAATAAAAGAGTCAAGGGTCTAGCTATCTTGCTAAAATCCTTGATGAACCGTCTATAAAAACCGGCATGGCCAAGGAAGGCTCGGATGTTTTTGACGCATTTAGGAGGAGGAAGATTGGAAATGACTTCAATCTTGGCTTTATCAACCTCTATGCCGTTTTGCGAGATGACATGTCCTAAGACAATACCCTCTCGTACCATAAAGTGGCACTTCTCCCAATTTAAAGTGAGGTTCTTATCCCTCAGCGGGTAAGAACTGCGTCTAAGTGTAGCAAACACTCATCGAAGGAGTCACCGAAAATGGAGAAATCATCCATAAAAATCTCCAGAAAATTTTCAACCATGTCTGAAAAGATCCCCATCATACACCGCTGGAAAGTAGCGGGTGCATTGCATAACCCAAAGGGCATGCGACGGTAAGCGAACGTACCGAAAGGACAAGTAAATATGGTCTTGTCTTGATCCTTTTCGACGATGGGAACTTGATTATAGCCGGAATAGCCATCCAAAAAGCAGTAAAATTCGTGCCCAGCCAATTGTTCTAGCATTTGGTCAATAAAAGGTAAAGGAAAGTGATCTTTCCTTATCGCGGCGTTGAGTTTTCTATAGTCAATGCAAACTTGCCACCCAGTTTGGGTGCGAGTAAGTATTATCTTATTCACCTCATTGGTTATGACCGTTATGCCCGATTTCTTTGGGACAACATGAATGGGGCTAACCCACTGGCTATCCGATATAGGGTAAATGATACCACTATCAAGACATTTGACAATCTCCTTCTTGACAGCCTCCTTCATTATGGGGTTGAGGCGTCTTTGTAGATCCCTTACTGGCTTGGCATCATCCATCATATGTATATGATGTTCAACTATGAGGGGACTAATCCCCTTGATGTCCGCCATAGTCCAGCCAAAAGCTTGCCGGTTATTTTGTAAGACCATTAAAAGGGCTTTCTCTTGCTCGAGAGCTAGAGATGCCGATATGATAACGGGAAGGGACTCATTCTCACCTAGGTAAGCGTATTTAAGGTGAGATGGCAAAAGCTTGAGTTTGAGTTTTGGAGGTGAAACAATTGAAGGTAACATTGGTGAAACTGTCTCAAACTCGAAGGATTCCATCAATGGTTCAAATCGAGTGTAAGCAACCGAGTCGGATGGTTCAACTAACTCATCCGAAAAATCAAAAGACTCAAACTCGGGTGGTGAGTCTTCAAAATCGTTCAAAAAAGTGAAACACTCGTAATCATTTTCCGGTGTGAAAGCCGTGTCAGATTCTAGGAGGAACGCACTAGAGGCGTCAAAACTGCTGTGATCGAACGGAAATTTTTCGAGCTCATAGTCCTCCTGCGTGATCTCGTGGATTGAACAAACATCAAGTATACTAGCATTAGGCTCGGAGGGCTAATTTCCCAACTTAAAAATGTTGAGTTCAATTGTCATATTTCCAAAAGATAGGTTCATTGAACCATTTCGACAATTGATCACCGCATTAGAAGTCGCAAGGAATGGTCGACCGAGTATCACCGGAATTTGACTCCGGTGGTTAGCTACAGGCTGTGTGTCCATAACAATGAAATTAACAGGGAAAATGAAGTCCCCTACTTTAATTAACACATCCTCTAACTCACCCCTAGAATGGGTGATGGATCAGTCGGCCATACAATGAGTGGGTTTAAGCTCTCCAACGCCTAATTGTTTGTATACTGAATAGGGTAGCAAATTAACACTAGCACCAAGATCTAAAAGTGCTCGATTGATGTTCTTATCCCCAATTGTTATCGAAATTGTAGGACAGCCGGGGTCCTAGGAAGGGTAATGAAATCCCCACCCAATCTGGATTGGTGTAAAAGCCTCTTAAAGTCAATTTTAAAAACACTTGCAAACATTTTTTTTATTACGGCGCAAAGAATCCTGCACAAGATCAAGTTATTGGAGAAGGGGAAGAAGTTTTTGCGCAAAGAACCCTGCAGGAAAATTTTTCAGAGGATATCAGGGGGTTCAGAAGAAGAAGAGAAAGCTTACAGAGAAAATTTTCCTTGCTGACGTCAGCAAAGTGCCGCGGTTTCGCCGCCAAATATCCCTTGTTGTTGCGGTTCCGCGGTGGAAAAGAAGGATCAGGCCTCCAAACGTCTTCTGTTGCTCTGTTGTGGTACTCCTCTGTTGTTCAGATCTGCTATTTTCTGTTTTTCTCTCTGGATTTTTCCAGATCTGAATTCGTTCGTCGATTCTGCACAATTCAAACGAAACACCCTTCAAAAAATAACAAGATGATAAATTTTTTATATTTTTAAATTTTTCAGTTTTTATGAATTTTATGATTTTATATTAATCCGAAATTGCACAAAGAAAATAACTACGCCATCCCCGGCAACGGCGCCATTTGATTGATGAGAAGTTATGTGTGTGCGCTTTTAGAAGATGAATCAAAGAATATTTACCGCAATCAAGAACGGCGTCGCTTGGTAGCTAGCCGGTGAGTACGGGTCGGTCCACAGGGATTTTGTGTATTTTCTATTTGTTCTAACGAGTTAATTCCAATTTGGGGTTGGATTGATTATCACTAAAAACTAAGTTTGATTTAGATTAGGATTAAAACCTTGCTAGGGTTAGGTTTAGGTTAAGTTTGGAAATTTAATATTTCTCACCGCTTTCAATGCCCTAATTAAGACCTATTTAGGTGTTATGGTAATAATTAATAAAGAGGATTAGCACGATCGGGAAGAAACTATGTTTCTTTCTCTAGGTCCTTGTCCGTCCTTTCTTAATTCTTACCCTAACCTCCATGGAAAACATACACAACCGGTCTTTTAAACTACGGTATCACCGCTATCTCATGGGATAGAGTGCCGTAGTGAGCGGTGTGTGTATGTATGCATGGAGTCCTATAAAAAATATGCAATGGGAAAGAAAGGGATGAGAGATTTTCATCTCTCAAACCTTTCCTATTCCTAACCCTAACAAGTGAGGAACTACTCACTCATTAGGGAATTGATAAAACGAAACATTTTTGTTTGGTTTTAATTCAATAACCTAATTATCTAATCTATAGCAAATAATTAAAAGGGTTAAACTAATTAACTAGGGCAGATAATTAAATTGCTAAACTACGGAAGAAAAGAAATTAACAAGGGCATGAAAAGGAAAAACTTACTTTATTCGATGCACTCTTCAAAACATTACAGCGAATATAGAATTCTGAATTTTATAAACAAATAGAGGCATAAGAAGAGGCATGCCCCAAAAAAAGAGCTTTACGGTTTCTATTTATAGATTATAGAAACCCTAGGGTTACATTCGATCTCTATCTGCATTTACAAATTTACCCTAAGAAGCCTAGTCAACGCACCGCCACACCGTCAAAGTTTGCACCGACACGTGCTCACCATGGCCGCGGATCCGCGGCCATATGCCCTGTTTAGCCACGGATCCGCAGCCATATGGTTGGGTCTTGGGCTGTGTTCTTCTGAGCTGCTTTCTGTTGCATTTTCCTTGGCTTTTCTTCACTTGGTTCTTCAGAATGTCTTCTAGTCTCTTCCAGATTTCCACAGTGCATAATGTCGTGGACTTTTACCCTTTGCTTCATGTCGAAGTCTTGAACCTTGCGCTGCCTTTGTACTTTGTGAAATTGTCCATTGATCTTCATTTTTCCCTCAAACTGTAGACATGATCAAGATTCTTCTATTTGTTGGTCGTAGTCTCACTTTTGTATCGTCTTTTCATCATTTTTACTGTTTTGTTCTGAGAATCTGTAACCTGCAACTATGTAGCAAACATGGATCAAAAGCACTTGTTTATTTGTAAAATGAATAAGAATGGGAAATATAATAATGCAAAATTATGATATGAACAGAGCCTTATACTTCCATTTGCTCTAGTCTCTGGCATATAGAGACTCCTCTCGTATACACTGGCATTCTTCTGTACCAAGCTACAAACAACAGCGTTAACACTAAATACAACATTATAACAATATAATACAACTTTAAAATTTACTCTCTCTCTTTCTTATTTTCTACTTCTCTGTTATCTTTGGGACTTACCGAGCGATTTGTTCGCTGAAGACATTCTCTTTCTTTCTTCTTTGAATATCGTCAGGTGTTTCGGACCTTCTAGAGACGGAGCCCAGCATCGAGGACTTGGACCAGATTATTGAAGACCCAGAGCTCTAGCTTCATTGTACACATTTCATTCCAGTACTTTTATTTTTCTGTTATGCCATTGTTTAGGCATTGTTTTTATCAGATGTATTTACATTTCCATGCATTGTACAGAAAGAATGTGAATAAATAAAGTTGCTGTTTATTATATCATGTCTCTTGTGTTTTACTTTTATATTGCTTAGATACGCTTAGCGTATTTACTTCACAGTAAATACATAGCGGACCAGTCCCGTCCTCTTCGCCGTATACCGGGAAGCGGGGCGTGACACACTTCCTCGCAGCACAAAGGGTAACGATGCCGTATGGGTCATTATGGATCGACTCACAAAGTCGGCTCACTTCATCCCATTTTGAGTTGGCCAATCAACTGAGACACTAGCAAAGAAGTACATGGAGGTAATAATCTATTTAAAGATTTAAACTCTTCATAATATACTATCTCTGATACCCATGACCTCATACAGGAAATTGTGAGATTTCATGGAGTACCGGTCTGCATTGTCTCCGATCGTGACACCAGGTTCCGATCGCAATTTTGGCAGAGTCTGCAAGCGAGCTTGGGAACAAGTCTGAACTTCAGCACGGCTTATCATCCACAAACAGATGGTCGGTCTGAGCGAACTATTCAGATCTTGGAGGATATGCTCAGAGCATGTATGTTAGACTTCAAAGGATCGTGGGAAGATCACTTACATCTTGTGGAGTTTTCGTACAACAACAGCTACCAAGCAAGCATAGGAATGGCACCTTTTGCAGCATTGTATGGAAGGAAGTGTCGATCACCATTAAGTTGGGACGACATCGGAGATAGGGAACTTCTTGGAGCGGAGATGATAGTAGCGATTGTTGATGTGATTCGTACTATCAGGGAAAGGATGCACATAGCCCAAAATCGACAGAAGCACTGGGCTGATGCAAAGAGACGACACTTGGAGTTCCAGCCAGGAGATCACGTATTCTTGAAGATATCTCCGAACCGCGGAGTGATCCGATTTGGAAGACGGGGTAAATTAAGTCCGAGATACATTGGACCGTTCGACATACTCGAACGAGTCGATGAAGTGGCATACCGCTTAGCGCTTCCACTCTCATTGGAAGGAGTGCATAATGTGTTCCACATATCCCAACTCAGAAGGTATGTGAGTGACCCCAGCCATGTTCTTGAACATTCCGAGCTCACTATACAGCCCGACTTGTCTTGTGAGCAAGAGCCTGTGGAGATCCTGGACAGGAAAGTGAAGACACTTTGGAACAAGGAAGTTAACTTGGTCCGAGTGATGTGGAGGAAAGACACTCCAGGAGAGTCCACTTGGGAAAGGGAAGATGAAATGCGTGCAAGATATCCTCACCTCTTTGTAAACTAGTCCTCAAATAAAAGTTGTAAATTTCGAGGACGAAATTTTTGTAAGGAGGGTAGACTGTAACAACTCCATTTTTAGTGTACATAAATTTGATTTAAATTTAAAGTATAGTACTTGGAGTATTTAATGTTGTTATCACTTTAAGTATTTATCTTACACCATAATTACAAGAAGGAGCTTGTAGCTCATTGGTAAGACCTTGCACTGCTGAACCAAGCCACCAGAGTTCAAATCCCATACCCCACATTATTTTTAATATTGATTTTTTTTAAAACCTTTATAATACCAAGGGTTTACACGTGCATATCTCACAAAAACCCCACTACACCCAAAAATGTAACATTGCCAGAGGTTAGATGAACCGTCGGGGGGGATCCCGGCCACCTGACTCGGCCGGGAATCGGCCAAATCGGCCTCGACTCGGCCGACTCCATCTTCCGACCGAGTCACGGCCGAGTCACCCTCGAGTCGGCCGATTCCGACGACGACCCCAACATGAAAATTGTGTCTTTTCACATTCCCTATGCAACTGCAAAATTTTAGCCTCATACCATTTCCAGAGCTCTTTTAAAATCCCAATTACTCCATTTTTAATACATTTTATCACATTTTTCATTTTAACCTTTCATCTACCCTAACCCTAGCCTAACCCTATAAATACCAACTTTACACACTACCCCCTCACCCTAAACTCTGAGCCAACTCTCTAAAAATTCCAAGAAACCTAGTGTACTTTGAAATCGAGCACGAGGCGAAGCTACGACGAATTTCCCGGCGAACTTCCGACGATCATTCTAGGAGCTCCCGGCGACGAAGCGACGCACCGGCGACTCTTTCCGGTCAATCTCCCTTTTCTTGTTTTCCCAAACCCATAAGTCCCTAAATTCTACCTCTCTTTTCTTTTTTAAAATAAGGATTTACAAAATCCGGCGGAATCGGAACAAATCCGATTTCCGATCCGGTTTTCTTATAAAACTTCACTTCTCGTTAATACAATTATGCTTAAACTCTCTCATGTTGACTATTAAACACTAATCAACCAAATTGATCAAGTTTCATTTCATAAAATGATGGCTATTTCACTTTATCGTATTTTTCATTTAAATACCACATTGTTGCAATTATACATTTAACTTCATTAAACTTGTATACCTTTAAGTAGACCACAAGGTAATGACCTACCTCCTCACACACTTATATTCAACATAACACGATACCCTCGAGAACTTAGAATACCGGAAAACAAACATTTTCATTTAAATACCCTTTACTTAATAAAACCATTTCTATAAGATTTAGTATTGATACATCTTTACAAATAAATAACCATTGAGCTAATAAAAAATATCTAGACTCAGCCAATTAAGGACTGTCGCACTCATTAGGACAAAGAAAGGTTGTGGGCATTCAGTCGTTTATCTAAACCTGACTTTGTGGTGCCTAGGCTAGACAAGTGAGAAAGATAACTTTAAAAAGCCCGTCTCACGGTGATTCGTGAGCGGATCCCTCCTTTCTTCACTTGTACTTACCTAGCCACAATTGGCGGTGAAGAGGCGATTTGAGGTATCTCACAACTTATCGCTTTGGACCAGTTAGGAGCAGTCTAGTTGACTTAGGAAACCCTAGAACATAGAATACGGGAAATAGACATCTTTACAAATAAATATCATAATTAATAAAACCGTTTTTCCTTAATAATTAGTATTTATACAAATCTTTGCAAAGCGCCGCTACAACCCAATTGGGGAACCCGTTCAGGATGGTGCGGATTATCGCACATCCTCGGGTTTAGTAGTGCGAGATTCAGACCTCCGCAAGGAGCATTCGGTCTCGAAAGATTTAAAATACGACATCTTAAGCAAACGAGATTTCTAGAATATTATAGATATATACAAAAAATTATTTTCATATAAATATATGTATATGTAATATAAACATATCTATTTTTGAAGTATTATAAATATTCCACCTTTTCTACAATATCACAAGAATCAATTTTATACTAAAATACCATGGATTCCATGCAAAACCAATATTACAAATAAATGCCTTTAATTATGAAATTAGGATATTTTCACTAGAAATATCACAATATAAAATCCATATTCATTACAACTCTAAAGACGAATAATAAATGTTTGGGTGTATTTTGAAAAGTATATAAAAGTATTTTTACATAAAACCCCCTCAAGTTCTATAAATTACCCTAAGGACCCTAGTAAACATAGGTTTAAGCGGGACCAATCTCTTGAGCCTCAGAGAGCCGGAGAAGTGGGTGCTTGCCTACTTAAGGTAGACAACTTAATAGTAGTGTTATCAATACGGTAATCGTTTTTGAAAAAGACACAAATCCTGTCGTCCATGTGCAGCGGTTACCGATAACATCAAAAACAATCAGGACATCAATTTACTTTTCTGACTCAGAGTGAGTCTCATTATAATCTGACTTGAATATGATTCAAGTACAATCTAAAATCTACAATCTACAATCTATAGATCTTCAACATTACAATTCAACATGAATCCATGAATCCAATTATCAATTTATACAACTTGACTGAACCGAACCATGGATATACATTCCATTTACATAATTCTACGGCTACATCTGTTTACTGATATCATGGTTTCGGTCAGTCAATCAATTATACCATCAATATAATTTACAAAACAAACAAGACATCGCGGGGTTTAAGGGGTAAATTGGTACGGAAGGTGTTAGAAGTGGCACGAGACTGTAAGACTTAATACACCTAACATGAATCCAGTTGCTGTTGTACCGTGGCATAAACGGTTCCTTGTACTATACTTGCCTCTAGTCTCTGGCATATAGAGACTCCTCTCGTATACACTGGCATTCTTCTGTACCAAACTACAAACAACAGCGTTAATACAACATTACAATAAGATAATACAATTTTAAAAGATACCTTCTTATTCTGTCTATTCTACTTTCCTCTTATCTTTGGGACTTACCAAGCGACCTGTTCGCTGACGACATTCTCTTTTTTTTTCTTTGAATGTCGTCAGGTAATTTGGACACGTCAGAGATCGAGCCTACTGCTGAAGACTTGGATCAATTTGCTGAAGACCCAGAGCTATAGTTTCATTGTACACATTTCCTTTCAGTACTTTACATTCCTGTTATGCCATTATTTAGGCATCGCTTTTATTTCAGTTGTATTTACTTTTCATGCATTGTACAAAAGAATGTTAATAAATAAAGTTGTTGTTCAGTTTATATATCTTGTCTCTTGTGTATTTACTTTTATATTGCTTAGATACGCTTAGCGTATTTACTTCAGAGTAAATACGTAGCGGACCAGTCCCGTCCTCTTCGCCGTATACCGGGATGCGGGGCGTGACATGTAAGTCCATATTGCGACCCCCGGTTCTTACGGGGAGGCGGAAACGGTATAAAATCAAAATTTATATCGCAAGAGGCAACATGGACTAACTTATGGTCGGGATCGTTACCTAAACTAAAACTAGCAAACTAAGCTAAAGATGTTTAGCTACTCGGATGAAGATGGTTATACCTAAACTTGAACTCCTTCTCTTCAAGCTCCGGTGGTGGTCCGATGGCTCCTTCTCGTCGTCTCCGTACGCCGAAGATAGATCCACTTGAAAGCTCCAACCTTTAGCTCCTTCTTCGGTCTTTGAAGAAACTAGTTCACTTGGTTTGCTAAACCTAGTGAACTAGAATGAGTAGAGAGGAAGTAGAATGGGATTTTATCTATGGTTCTTGATTCTCAACTCATGAGACAAGAGAACCATAGATCAAGAGAGGGAGCAAGAGGTTGAGGGTGAGAGCAAGGGGAGAGCTCAAGAACAAGAGAGAGAATGAGCAAGAAAGAATGAGGCTCTCTTTTCTCTCTCACCCTCTCATAATCCAAAGTGATCATAACTCATCATATCAAAAAAGTCTTTTGGTGATGGTTAGAAGCAACCATAAGGTTATCATATCATGCACTCATTTTACTCAAAAACAAGCAAGAAAAAAGTCTTTGGCATGAAATGATAACCATGGTTATCATGATGGTCAACTAGTCAAGCCTAGTCAACCGGTCAACAAGTCAACAAAAGTCAACAAGTCACCAAAGTCAACAAGTCAACAAAAGTCAACAAGTCAACAACCATATCACCATAATACCTAATTAATATAATAGTTAATCACATATCATATTCTCATTAGGGTTGAGCAAAAAGTCAAAAGTCAACGGTCAACTGTCAACAACCCTAATGAGAATCCACTGCCTCTGCCTCCCTGTCAACTGTGCATACACACCCGCATCCGCGTTCCGAGGAACACGAATGCAAACTGGATAAATCCAATCCCATAAGGTACACTAGGATCTGGCTTAAACCAAAGCCCGCTAGTGTAAACTGTCCGGACACTGTACGTGCACAAGTGCACGGATGTGACCGAACCCTGTCGCAAAACCATGCGACCTGTCGCAATACCATGCGACCTCTACTCTTTTGCCTAAAGGCGAAAAGCTTTCTGTGTGGGACTCTAAAGACTCGACAGTACGCTGGCAGTGGGTTTAACCACAGACCGCAAGCGGCACTAGCTGTGCGTAACGGTCCCCAGGTAATGCCGACAAGAAGACCGACGAGGCGAAACCCATCTGAACTCCTACTGAGCCTGAGCGTGACATTCTCCGTACAGTCCGGTCTGTTCGTCTGATACATCGCATGGCGGGCCTAGGGGGCGGTAAACGTCAGTCCCCCAATAGCGGTACAAGTCGTGCCGGAGTGAAGCCCAATACACCCTGAGATAACACTGGAAACCTACCAGTATATCTCGTTTGCCCTGGCCAGGGACTACTCGTGTAATGGCTCTCCTAGACACAGCGCGATGTCAACCCCCAATACCGGGAGAGACGAATCCTGTCTAACCGTCACTGCCTCCAAGTGCTTCGGGACTGCACCCAACCACCATCTGTTTGCACGACTCCTTTGAGCCGTGGTAGGGTAGTGATCAAAGTACAGTGGGAACACACTCGAGGCGGAGTGACAGTGTCAAGTCAGCGGACTAAGCTGTACTCATGTCACCTGGGAACTGATAACTGACGATAGGTATAATACCAACTAGTCAGTTCCCGACGAGTCCTGTCCAGTGTACCCGTAACCTAACGAGCACCCGCATACTATCTCAAGTACGACGTACTGACGGCTGTGGGACAGACCGTCTCCCACACTGGGATGAGAAGCGCATGCGCTGGTCTACTCCGGAGTATCGATGCCCTGTCTCGATAGTCCTGCGACCAGGGACCTGAATAAGGATGTGCTTATAGATTACCCAGCCCCCACTAGTGTGACTGCCATCACAACGCTGGTAATCAAGCAAAGATCCTAAGGGCTCCACTAATGCGTATAAGTGATATACTGAAATAAACACAAGTACACATTGAAGTAGAAACAAACCAAGTAGCATACTACTATTTTGAGCAAGATTGTATATACAAGGTGAATATCCCAAGCATCCATTAAGTAATATACAAACTAGTATGATACAGTAATGGCCTCTAGGGCATATACACTAACAATCTCCCACTTGCACTAAGGCCATGTACTGGCGTATCGAAGACCTATCATCTCGATCAGCCGCTCGAACTGAGTCTGGGGCAGGGCCTTGGTGAATGGATCAGCAGTGTTATCTTCTGAAGCGACTCTCCGAACCTCGATCTCCTGGCGATCTACGATCTCCCTGATCAGGTGATACCGCCTTAAGATGTGCCTGGATTTCTGATGGGACCTGGGTTCCTTCGCTAAAGCTATAGCCCCGTTGTTGTCGCAATACAGAGGTATTGGATCAACAATGGACGGAACCACCTGAAGTTCTTTCAAGAACTTCCTCATCCAGACAGCTTCTTTTGCGGCATCAGATGCAGCGATGTATTCCGCTTCCATCGTCGAGTCTGCAACGGTTTCTTGTTTGGAACTCTTCCAACACACCGCCCCTCCATTGAGGGTAAAGACAAAACCCGACATGGACTTGGAATCATCCTTGTCACTCTGGAAGCTGGAGTCAGCAAAGGCCTCGATCTGGAGGTCTTTTCCGCCATACACCAAGAACATCTCCTTAGTCCTTCTCAGGTACTTGAGAATGTTCTTTACCGCTATCCAGTGTTTCTCCCCAGGGTTAGACTGATACCGGCTTACCACACTAAGTGCATAAGCTACATCCGGTCTGGTACACAACATCGCATACATTATAGAGCCTACCGCAGAAGCGTAGGGTATAACAGACATGCGATCCCTCTCCAAATCAGTCTTGGGAGACATCTCTTTAGAGAGGGTGATCCCGTGACAAGCCGGTAGGTTACCGCGCTTGGAATCTTCCATACTGAACCTTTTCAGTATGGTGTCGATGTACCTGGACTGTGAAAGTCCTAATATCCTCTTGGATCTGTCACGGTAGATCCGGATACCCAGAATGTATGAGGCATCACCCAGGTCTTTCATGGAGAACCTGTGTGACAAGAACCCCTTGACAGATTGTAGCATAGGAATATCATTTCCTATTAAGAGAATGTCATCCACGTATAAAACGAGGAATACTACAGTTCTCGCTACAAATCTACTATAGATGCATGGTTCATCTGGATTTTTGATAAAGCCAAATTCTTTGACCGTCTCATCAAAGCAGATGTTCCAACTCCGCGATGCCTGCTTTAGTCCATAGATGGACTTAAGCAACTTGCACACCTTTCCGCTGCTCCCACTCTGAATGAAACCCTCTGGCTGGTCCATATAGACACACTCCTCTAAATTTCCATTTAGAAAAGCTGTCTTTACGTCCATTTGCCAGATCTCATAATCGTGGAAGGCAGCAATGGCAAGAAGGATCCGAATGGATTTCAGCATGGCTACTGGAGAAAAGGTTTCATCGTAGTCCAAGCCAGGTCTTTGACGAAAACCCTTTGCTACCAGCCTAGCTTTATAGGTCTCAACCTGTCCATCTACACCAATCTTCCTTTTGAAGATCCACTTGCATCCTACGGGTTTTACCCCGTCTGGAGCAATGTCCAACGTCCAAACCTTGTTGGTGTACATGGACTCCATTTCGGTCCGCATTGCATCCAGCCATTTCACTGAGTCAATGCTCTGAACGGCCTGCTGGAAGCTAGTAGGCTCATCATAATCTATGATGCAATCCTCTCTATCCCCGTCTATGAGAAAACCGCAGTATCTCTCGGGCGGATGAGACTGCCTACTACTCCTGCGGAGCGGCGTAGGAATGTCCTGTTCTGTTGAACCCTCTGGTTCCACTAAGCTTTCAGTAACAGTCTGTGGTTCTGGAATTTCTTCCAGTTCTATTGTGTTCCCACTTATCTGGGTTTCCAAAAACTCAGTTTCCAAGAAGCGGGCATGCTGAGAAACAAAAACCTTTTGTTCCTCAGCGGAATAGAAAAGATACCCCCTGGAGTTCCTTGGGTATCCCACAAACTTACACTGTACTGAACGTGCCTCAAGCTTGTCCGCATGCTGCTTTTTTACAAAAGCTGGACATCCCCATACCTTAAGATAATTAAGACAGGGTTTCTTCCCAGTCCACATCTCATATGGGGTGGTGGGCACAGTCTTGGTAGGAGCCTTGTTCAAGAGATACGCAGCTGCTTCTAGTGCATATCCCCAGAATGATCGCGGTAACTCAGCGTTACTCATCATGGACCGAACCATATCCAATAGGGTTCGGTTCCGTCTCTCCGATACACCGTTATGTTGCGGAGTGTATGGAGGAGTAAGCTGAGAGAGAATACCATTCTCTTTTAAGTAATTCAGGAATTCGGCACTTAAGTATTCTCCACCTCGATCCGATCTTAGAATCTTAATACTTTTGCCGGTCTGTTTCTCTACTTCATTCTTATACTCCTGGAATTTTCCAAAGGCCTCGGACTTATGTTTCATTAAGAAGACATAACCGTACCTTGAGAAGTCATCCGTAAAAGTAATGAAGTAAGAATGTCCGCTTCGGGCATGTGTAGACATTGGACCGCACACGTCACTGTGTACGAGTCCTAAGAGCTCGCTCGCTCTTACTCCTTGTCCAGTAAACGGAGTCTTTGTCATCTTTCCTTTGAGACAAGATTGACAAGTGGCATACGATTGATATTCGAACGCATTCAAATATCCTTCTGTATGTAACTTAGTCAACCTTCTCTCATTGATGTGACCCAATCTACAATGCCATAAGAAAGTCTGATTTATTTCCGGTGACTTTCTTTTGTGTGTATTCTGGACGTTGAAAATTTGTGGTTGGTTTAACACGTATATACCATTACTCAATGTACCTGACCCAATCAAAACTTGATTAAGGTGAATGTTTACAACATTACTTACAAACGCAAATTCATAACCTTCTTTAGAAACTAAAGATACAGAAATGATATTACAAGTTGCGTTGGGTACAAAAAAGCAATTACGCAAAACCAAAACATGTCCATCTGACATTCCCAGGTGATAGTCCCCCACGGCTTTAGCATCCATGCTAGCTCCGTTCGCAACTTTGAGGGTCATGTCACCTGCCTTCAAAACCCTACGGTTTCTCAACGCCTGCAAAGAATTACAGATATGAGATCCTGATCCGGTATCCAATACCCAGGAAGTAGAGTTTATTGAAAGACAGTTTTCAATAACATACACACCTGAAGCTGAAGCTGCAACCTGCTTCAATTCCTGTGTTCTGGCCTTCCAGGCCCTGCAATCATTCTTCCAGTGTCCTTTCTTATGACAATAGAAGCATTCTTCTTTATCCACAAGCTTCCCCGCTATCTTTGTTGCTTTGCCTTTTCCCTTCGTATCCACTTTACCAACACCGCCCCTTGGTTTGGCGGGGGCCTTCTTCTTCTTTCCCTTGGCTTTCGCCTTGGACCTAGAAGAAGATGATCCTCCTACAAACAAAGTGGATGTTTCCCTACCTTTCTGTAGGGTGCCCTCTGCGCTCCTCAGCATGTTGAGGAGCTCTGATAGTTCAACCTCTTTTTCTTGTAGGTTGAAGTTCAGTATAAACTGGGCGTAAGTGGAAGGAAGGGACTGGAGAACTATATCCGTATATAGCTCACTCTCCAATGTGATCCCTAGGTCAGCGAGCTCCTCAATGAAGCCGATCATTTTTAGCACATGCTCGGCTACTGATGATCCGACGGCCATTCTTGTCGAAAACAACTTTTTCGACGCTTCGTATCTTGCGATACGTGATTGCTCTCCATACAGTTCTTTTGTATGGAGCAATATGGACTCCATGTCCATATTCTCATGCCTCCTCTGATGTTCGTTGTCCATCGAGGCAAGCAGGAGGCACTTGGCCTTCGCGCTATCAATCTCCCAAGTCTTGCGGATTTCCTTATCCGCGACACTGGAAGTTGGACCAGGGACAGGGGGAGCTTTGGTGGTAAGAAGATACCCCAGCTTGTCATAAGTGATTGCTATCGTGACATTCCTGAGCCAATCTTTGTAGTTTGGCCCTGTCAGCTTGTTTTTATCTAG
This sequence comes from Agapanthus africanus, assembly GCA_030015575.1. Taxonomy (NCBI): domain Eukaryota; kingdom Viridiplantae; phylum Streptophyta; class Magnoliopsida; order Asparagales; family Amaryllidaceae; genus Agapanthus; species Agapanthus africanus. The sequence continues at coordinate 59,110,981 of CM057339.1, forward strand.
GAGTAACTTAAGTCCAGTCATGTTGATTGGTCGCTGCAATTAGGAGAGAGAAGAAGAAACACTCAGCATGATGCTCTTGCAAGTTTAGAGTGGTTTTTAGTTTGTCTAAACAGGATGGCTCCCACTGTTTCTCGAATCCCTCCTCAAACCATAAAGGAAGAATTAGCCGGGATCAATCCCACCGTACAATACTTGCTTAACCGTTCAGCCAGGCCGGTGTCGGTACTTCGAGGGAGGTTTTCCAACGCTTTCGCGAAGTTCCTTAATTAGAGAACCTCTTTTCCCTGGGGGCGTAGCCCCGCTAACACCTTTCTAGGCACCTACTAGGTTTATAGCATTGATCGTTAAGTGAGAAATTTCCCGAGGAGTAGCATATACTCACAGTAGGATCGGGATCCAAATATCATTGCGTGACGAAACTGAAGGAATCCTACTAGAATCATCACACTCCAAATGGTATGCAAATCTAGCAAGTTTCAGTACTTATGAAACTCCCGATGTGGATTTTTGCCCCATGCTCTTATGACCTTGACGAAGGTCAACAAATCATAAGTCACATGTCAAGTTCTGCCCGTCATTATCCAGGTTAATTTGAATCCACCCGTATGTACCCTTGACGAAGGTCAACAAGGTAATGCGAATGTCCCAAACCAACGCATCTATCTATGCTACATACGAATACCCAATAGCTACCAATCACTATGCTTTGACGAAGGTCAACAAACACAGCTTGAATACTTATTGAATATTCATACGAAACGACGGAGGGCTACGAATGGTTTTGGCGAAACCGTGAACGTAGTGAACTTGATTTAATCGATGGAACGAGATAGCTTTTAGAAGGAGTGGCTCAAGCTCCGCATTTAAAAGTTATTTTTGAAAAGAACCGAGTGGTTTTTCGAAAGTGTTCCAACGACTTTAACTTGGTTTATTATCTTGCATTAGTTCTTTTAATGCGTGATATTCTTGCATTAGTACTTTTAATGCGTCCCATCATTTAATCCTACCATTGCAGAAAACAACCAAAATATGACGTACGCTTATGCCATTCGCATTCGCCACTGGGCCCCGTCATTACCCGTTAGGTTACTTAACTAACGACAGAGCGGGGGCTGGGCTAGCGCGTCTGTAAAACATAAGCAACGCCTAAATAATAAGCAATGATAAACATTTCAGATCACAGATAAATACATTGGATATACTAGTAATCTGTAATTTGTACGAGCCTGTAACAAAAAAAGATAACACGGTCGCGGTGAATAGCCAAAACCCCACCCAAGACCCCTACGGGTACGGCAAACTACCCGCCAAGTACCCGAAGCGTAGCAACCTCCCTCATCTCCATGAGTAGGCCACTCGACACTTCGGCATACCCGGTAGTTTGTGCACCCCTCCACGGGTCTATCCTAGGAGCAAAAACAGTAAAAAGAAATTATACAATGACGGCTACAACCCCGACCCGGTTGTGCGGCCAAACAAATAATTATTACATCAATTTACAAATTTACATGAATTGCAAGAAAAGTAAACTCTCGTCTCACAACCCCCGGCTATTCACCCGCGACAATCCAACATATTTATATACACATTCCAGCACATTACAGATCATGTATAACCCCGACTAATCGACTTATAGCGATTAGCCGACGTTCAATACATGCAAACATCACAGATATAACCATCATAGTCAAAGTGCAATGAAGTTCGGAAAAAATACGGAATTATAGGACCCCAAAAGGAAATTTCTTTTCTGTAAAATCTGGGCACATATAATATATCTCAAAAATCCCAAAACCAACACAGACACACACTGCACGAAAAACGACGCACTAAAGACAACAAACCGCGGCGCTTCCGCGGCGGCCAAGAAGGGTCACGCGGCGGAAGCGCGGCGGTTTAGAGGAATTGGTGAATCGTTTTTCATGGGTGTTCTAACAAAACCCTGAGACGAATTTAGGAGTATGAAGTTTTTCATTTTGACCAGAAAAAATTTCAACAGAAACTCAGTTTTTGTAGTTTTCCGGTTTTGTGATTTTTTTCGGTTCCGAACTTCGTTACACTTTACTACCTAGCTAGTTTAAGTTTAGTTAGGCTCTGATACCACTGTAAGTCCATATTGCGACCCCCGGTTCTTACGGGGAGGCGGAAACGGTATAAAATCAAAATTTATATCGCAAGAGGCAACATGGACTAACTTATGGTCGGGATCGTTACCTAAACTAAAACTAGCAAACTAAGCTAAAGATGTTTAGCTACTCGGATGAAGATGGTTATACCTAAACTTGAACTCCTTCTCTTCAAGCTCCGGTGGTGGTCCGATGGCTCCTTCTCGTCGTCTCCGTACGCCGAAGATAGATCCACTTGAAAGCTCCAACCTTTAGCTCCTTCTTCGGTCTTTGAAGAAACTAGTTCACTTGGTTTGCTAAACCTAGTGAACTAGAATGAGTAGAGAGGAAGTAGAATGGGATTTTATCTATGGTTCTTGATTCTCAACTCATGAGACAAGAGAACCATAGATCAAGAGAGGGAGCAAGAGGTTGAGGGTGAGAGCAAGGGGAGAGCTCAAGAACAAGAGAGAGAATGAGCAAGAAAGAATGAGGCTCTCTTTTCTCTCTCACCCTCTCATAATCCAAAGTGATCATAACTCATCATATCAAAAAAGTCTTTTGGTGATGGTTAGAAGCAACCATAAGGTTATCATATCATGCACTCATTTTACTCAAAAACAAGCAAGAAAAAAGTCTTTGGCATGAAATGATAACCATGGTTATCATGATGGTCAACTAGTCAAGCCTAGTCAACCGGTCAACAAGTCAACAAAAGTCAACAAGTCACCAAAGTCAACAAGTCAACAAAAGTCAACAAGTCAACAACCATATCACCATAATACCTAATTAATATAATAGTTAATCACATATCATATTCTCATTAGGGTTGAGCAAAAAGTCAAAAGTCAACGGTCAACTGTCAACAACCCTAATGAGAATCCACTGCCTCTGCCTCCCTGTCAACTGTGCATACACACCCGCATCCGCGTTCCGAGGAACACGAATGCAAACTGGATAAATCCAATCCCATAAGGTACACTAGGATCTGGCTTAAACCAAAGCCCGCTAGTGTAAACTGTCCGGACACTGTACGTGCACAAGTGCACGGATGTGACCGAACCCTGTCGCAAAACCATGCGACCTGTCGCAATACCATGCGACCTCTACTCTTTTGCCTAAAGGCGAAAAGCTTTCTGTGTGGGACTCTAAAGACTCGACAGTACGCTGGCAGTGGGTTTAACCACAGACCGCAAGCGGCACTAGCTGTGCGTAACGGTCCCCAGGTAATGCCGACAAGAAGACCGACGAGGCGAAACCCATCTGAACTCCTACTGAGCCTGAGCGTGACATTCTCCGTACAGTCCGGTCTGTTCGTCTGATACATCGCATGGCGGGCCTAGGGGGCGGTAAACGTCAGTCCCCCAATAGCGGTACAAGTCGTGCCGGAGTGAAGCCCAATACACCCTGAGATAACACTGGAAACCTACCAGTATATCTCGTTTGCCCTGGCCAGGGACTACTCGTGTAATGGCTCTCCTAGACACAGCGCGATGTCAACCCCCAATACCGGGAGAGACGAATCCTGTCTAACCGTCACTGCCTCCAAGTGCTTCGGGACTGCACCCAACCACCATCTGTTTGCACGACTCCTTTGAGCCGTGGTAGGGTAGTGATCAAAGTACAGTGGGAACACACTCGAGGCGGAGTGACAGTGTCAAGTCAGCGGACTAAGCTGTACTCATGTCACCTGGGAACTGATAACTGACGATAGGTATAATACCAACTAGTCAGTTCCCGACGAGTCCTGTCCAGTGTACCCGTAACCTAACGAGCACCCGCATACTATCTCAAGTACGACGTACTGACGGCTGTGGGACAGACCGTCTCCCACACTGGGATGAGAAGCGCATGCGCTGGTCTACTCCGGAGTATCGATGCCCTGTCTCGATAGTCCTGCGACCAGGGACCTGAATAAGGATGTGCTTATAGATTACCCAGCCCCCACTAGTGTGACTGCCATCACAACGCTGGTAATCAAGCAAAGATCCTAAGGGCTCCACTAATGCGTATAAGTGATATACTGAAATAAACACAAGTACACATTGAAGTAGAAACAAACCAAGTAGCATACTACTATTTTGAGCAAGATTGTATATACAAGGTGAATATCCCAAGCATCCATTAAGTAATATACAAACTAGTATGATACAGTAATGGCCTCTAGGGCATATACACTAACATGACATACCGCCCATAGACAGCTTGCACGTGCAGCTCGGGAGGAAATTGAAAAGCTACTTCAAGAAGCAGGGCCGAGTCCTGACGGTGGTAGGGCAGGTGAAACGCCGATGATTACAGAGCCCGAAGTTGCCACTCTTTCTCGGGAATCTGGGACTGTCCAGACTGCCGCTCTTTCTCCTTGTGGCTCCTTGGTATCGGCGGGTGTTGCAAGCATTACGACGGCCCTTGTCGAGTCAGGGGATGAAGCTATGGGTGCGGAATCTACTCCCCCGAGGGAGAATGAGGAAGCTGTTACACTTGGTGACGCTATCGGCACGGTTTTGGTCTCTGACCTATTAGGTACTCCTTGGGTTATTATCTTTGAGTTTTTAATCCAGTTAAGCCCCTCTAATGATATTTCGTTTGTCTTGATCATAGGCGCGATAAACCCTAAAGCTGTGCCAGCTGAAGAATTATCGCCAGTCGCCACTTTAATGGTCATGGTTCCTTCGCTTTCTTCTGTGCCTCCTCAAATTTTAAAAGGTATAGGTTTCTCACTTAGTTGCTTTATTGTGGATACAGTCCTTTTTGTATTGACTATATATTGTCGTGACTCTGCAGGAGTACTTTTCGACCATTTATACCATGTGCTAAACCCGCATTTTTCCTTTCAATCGGAAGTCGTTCCACCTTCCGGTATTGGTCAGTATATTCTTCACCTCGTGTTTCTCTTTTTTATGAGTAGATTTCTTATTGCTAAGACTTCCTTATATTGACCACAGTATCACGGCTCAGAGTAGGAAGCGAAAGAATAGCCACGCCTCCGGTGCTCCCTGTTTTACCACCTTCAACAGCAGGTACGGTAGATTCCTTCCCTTGGGTGTTTTCTTTGTCTTTCAAGTTGAAATCTGACCATGATTTATTTTGCAGTGATTACACATGCTTTAGCTCCCTGCATTCCCATACCTGCGGGGCCCTTCGTTAAACGTTCATCCTCCAGGGGAGCAGCAAATAGCCGATGAACGTTAAGCGAGTTTATTGAAGATCTTGACGCCGAGGCCCTCACCTCTGCTACGGATTTTGCCGATGAAGTCAATCCAATGATGGCGAAACTCGTGAATTTCCATAATGAAGATCTCGTCGGTTCTTGGGTTGATTATTGCAGGAAGATCGAGACTTGCCTGCATGAGATTGAGCTTAAGCATCTCGCTCCCGAGGTATTGACTTTGAACTCTCAACGGGCTGCGTAGGTCGAGCAGAGTGTCTCTTCCATTCACTATTTTGAACAAGAGGCGGCCCTGAGGAGAAAAGAGTATGAGGCGGCTTCTGGCGAATCCGTCCAATTGCGCGGCCAGGTTGAAGCGAATGCTGAACAGCTGAAAGATATTTTTGAAAACCTCCAACGATGTATTTCGGACGGGCTAGCGCTAAGGCAGAAGCTTGACTTCACCGAGCGAGTCACACAGGATTGCGAAACTGCCAAGCAAGAAATCGATGAGAAGCTTTCATCCTGCTTGCAACAACGGGCTCAAATCGAAGCGGAGTTGTCCGCCATAGCTGAACGCGAGAAGGAGTTGAGGGGAGCGCGCGAGCGGTTCGTCAGTTTGTTGAAAACGCCTCCTCCTTAATAAGTGTCATTATACCCCCTTTCTTGTACTGTTTGTAAACTTCTGATTCATGAATAACTTGTATTCATTTTGATTCCTGAATGAAATGTATCTTGTATTCACTTAAATTCATGAATAAAAGACATTTTATTTCATATTGGCATTTCTCTTTTCTTTGATGTGAAGTAGTTTATATACTCATTTTGGAGTTTGTAGTTTATTCACTCATCCCGGAGTCTCTAGTTTATGGACTCATTTTGGAGTTTGTAGTTTATTCACTCATCTCGGAGTCTCTAGTTTATGAACTCATTTCGGAGCTTGTAGTTTATTCACTCATCCCGGAGTCTCTAGTTTATGAACTCATTTCGGAGCTTGTAGTTTATCTCACATGGGCTTATAGGCAAACTTTCCCTAACGCATGGATAACCCCTGCTCTTTATGACAGAGGTCCGTTAGGTTTTGTAGTACTAGGGTTTTTGTCCGGTGTATCGTCATGTTGGCAGATGCATTCCCTGATATGCAGTCTTTATGCTGCTGTTCGAGTAGCCGTGCGATTGTCGTGTCTCTAATCCCTTCGGGAGCTGGACAAGATGCCTTCAAGTAATCTTCCTAGGCAATTTGACGGTCGGAAGAGCAAGCATTAGGAATTTTGGTATACCGCTTTTTACTTGAGGTTAGGCTCAGTTTAGGAGCCCCGATGAGTCATAACCACTCCGCACTGATGTAGGATGATCTCCGATAGTCTTTCAGGTTTTATTTGAGTTGCCGTCAAGACCCTGAAGCTAGGAATTTGGCCTTTGCTTCCTTTGTCGACACTTCGTCTGCTGTAATGAGGCGAATGTTGAGATGATCTCTAGGTTGTTTTGTGAACCGTCGAGACTTGGAACTAAGGACTTTTCCATGGCTCCGTTTTGTTTTGACCCTGGGGTCGCTTGTTGACGTCGTGTCTGCATCCTGCTGGAGTGAGAAGAAACGCTGTTGTTGACACTATGTCTGCTGCAACGAGATGAGTGTCGAGGCGGTCTCTATGTTGTTTGTGAACAGTTGAGGCTTGGAACTAGGGAATTTGCCATGGCTCCGCTTTGTTTTGACCCTGGGGTCGTTTTTTGACGTTGCGTCTGCATCTTGCTAGAGTGAGAAGAAACGCCAATCTTAACACTGCGTCTGCTATACCGAGACGAGTATCGAGGATAGTTTTTAGGTTTTTTTGTGAACCGTCAAGACTTGGAACTAGGGAATTTGCCATGGCTCCGCTTTGTTTTGACTCGGGGGTCATTTGTTGACGTTGTGTCTGCATCTTGCTGGAGTGAGAAGAAACGCCGATGTTGACACTGCGTCTGCTGTACCGAGACGAGTGTCGAAGATAGTCTTTAGGTTGTTTTGTGAACCGTCAAGACTTGGAACTAGGGACTTTGTCATGGTTCCGCTTTGTTTCGACTCTGGGATTGTTTGTTGACGTTGCATCTGCATCCTGCTGGAGTAAGAAGAAACGCCGATGTTGACACTGCATCTGCTGTAACGAGATGAGTGTCGAGGTGGTCTCTAGATTGTTTTGTGAACCATCGAGGCTTGGAACTAGGGACTTTGCCATAGCTCCGCTTTGTTTCGATCCTGGGGTCTTTTGTTGACGTTGCGTCTGCATCTTGCTAGAGTGAGAAGAAACGCCGTTGTTGACACCGCGTCTGCTGTAACGAGATGAGTGTCGATGTGGTCTCTAGGTTGTTTTGTGAACCGTCAAGACTTGGAACTAGGGACTTTGCCATGGCTCCGTTTTGTTTTGACCCTGGGGTCGCTTGTTGACGTCGCGTCTGCATCTTGCTGGAGTGAGAAAAAACGTCGTTGTTGACACTATGTCTGCTGTAATGAGATGAGTGTCAAGGATAGTCTTTAGGTTGTTTTGTGAACCGCCAAGACTTGACTCTCCCTTTGACGGAGCCTGGTGGGAAAATATGGTTCCCTTTGTGTTTATTCCCATGGATTGTATACAGGGGTTGATGTTGACTCACCTGCAGGGCAAAAGTTTCATTTTTTTTATTTCCACGATGCTCTATCATTTCAACTTTTTATATCATGAAAGTCGCGATTGCCTAATCATTTCGGCTTTTTATCGCGGTGCCTAATCATTTCGGCTATTCTTTTCTTTTTACTCGCTGCTTTTTATTGCGAGTTGCCCAAACATTCCGGCTGTTTTTATATGCATATATTTTGCTCGCTGATTTTTATTGCGAGTTACCCTATCATTTCGGCTATTTCATATTCATTTATTTTTGCTCGCTGATTTTTGTTGCGAGTATGGAACTTGAGATCTGATACCAATCTTGGCATCAGCACCACTGCGATTGGAATATTGCTAGGAGCGAATTATCATTTGCCGTGAAAGGACTTGGAATTTGATACCGATTTAGGTATCAACATCGCTACAACTGGGATATTGCCAGGAGCGAATCATCATTTGCCGTGAAAGGAATTAGAATTTGATCGCGATTTAGGCATCGGCATCACTACATCTGGGATTTTGCCAGGAGCGAATCATCATTTTCCTTTGTCAATTTGAACAAAGGTGGCTTAGTAGACAGCGTTAGGATCCTGTCGACTAAGGCTTTTGACTTTATGAGCCGTAAGGGTCTCATAAAGGGTTTTCTCCCTACGAGTCGAGAGGATCTCGTAAGTGTATGTTCTCCTTAGAAGTCGTGAGGACTTCTAAGTGGTGTTTTCTCTAATAAGTCGTAAGGATCTCATAAGAGTATTTTCTCCTTATAAGTCGAGAGGACTTATAAGGAGTTGTTCACCATATGAGGACATTCTTCATGATTGGTGGAACTTGGTGGAGGAATCGTTTATTTGTGCCTATTGATTATATACAAGGGCTAGCATTGTACCGCCTGTAAGGCAACTAGGAGGATATGACGGCTTAAGAACAGGTCCAGGTCCCTGTAGCTTAAGGCTTTGAATCTTATGAGCCATGAGGGCCTCATGGAAGGAGTTCTCCTTATGTGTTGAGAGGATTTCATAAGTGAAAAATTTACGAGATTTTGCCATTTCGGGTTTTCACAAGCTCACCGGTAGCCCTGCTGTTTTTACTCATGGCACCCTTTCAGGTTTTCATCCGTGCCCATTTCGCTTGTGGATGTACCGTTTTTTTGGCTTGGGTTGTAGTCTTTGCCGTTGGAGTTTTGATTGCAACATAAATCCCAAGAGAAGATATCACCATATTTGGTGCGATGCGCCATGTTTGAGGCGGAGTACTAGTTTAGGGACATTTCGGTCCATTGCTAGTTTAAGGACGTAGTGGTCCATTGCCAGTTTAAGGACGTAGTGGTCCATTGTCACCATTTTGGGGTGAAGTTTTTCCGAATACCACTTAGAGTTTTGACTTAGGAAGATAGCGAGCGGACACGAGCGTTGTCATCTATCATTGACCTAAGTCGTTACAAGTCAAGCATGGTATTTCTTGAGGAATCGGCCGTTTATTGGCTGGTAAGGTCTTTCGCTATGCATATCCATGAGCAAATAGGCCCCACCTTGGTAGACCTTGTTTATGATGTACGAGTCTTCATAGTTTGGCTCGAATTTCCCCTATTTTACACGGTTGGGGATCATGGGTCTTTTGACAACTAGCACGAGTTCATCTTGGCGGAATGTTCTTGGCCTGGTTAGTCTTTCGTATGAGCGCGTCATCCTTGCTTTGTAAGCTTCCAGGTTTTGCTGCGCCATGGACAAGTTTCATCGAGGGCATCGAGCTCCTCAAGCCGAAGATGGGCATTTTCTTCATCCGTTACCTCGTATCGAACTGCCACTCATAGAGAGGGTAGCTCTATTTCCAAGGGAAGAACCACTTCCGTGCCGAATACTAACGCGTATGGCGTTGTATTCGTGGCCGTTTTGAACGTGGTTCGATAAGCTCAGAGAGCTTCATTCAGTCCCTCGTGCCAGTCCTTTTTATTTCTGGACATCGTTTTCTTTATGATCTTCATCAAGGTCTTATTGAAAGCCTCAGCTAGACCGTTAGCTTGCAGATTATAGACTGAAGAGTATCTCCAGTCTATATTATGCTGCTGTGCGAAGCGGCTGATCTTATGGCTTTTGTAGGCTGGCCCATTATCCGAGATGATCCATCGCGGAGTGCCGAACCGGTAGATGACATGTGTCCTAAAGAAATGGAGGATGTTCTCCGTCTTCACTTCCTTTAGAGGTACTGCCTCTGCCCACTTAAAGAAGTAATCGGTTGTTGCCAATATGAACCGATGTCCTTTAGATGACGCTGGTTCGATGGGCTCAATTATATCGGTTTCCCACATTTCGAACGGCCAACTAGCCAGTGTTGGGTGTAGCGGATTTGGATGCTGGTGGATGAAGTCCCCGTGAACCTAGCATGAGTGACATTGCTTTGCATATTCAAGGCAGTCATGAATCATTATGGGCCAGTAGTAACCCATTCTTTTGATCTTCAGCTTCATTTTGGCCCGGCTTGATGAGAACCGCAGAATCCGTCGTGAGTTTCTTGGACGACTCTCCTTGCTTCTTCTGGTCCCAGGCACCTTAGCCATAAACTGTCGAACGATCTCTTATATAGAGTATCATTGAAGAAGGCAAAAGGCAGAGCTCGTTTCATGAGCTGATGTCTTGAAGATGCATTTTCGGGTGTTTGATGGGATTTGAAGTAGTCTATGAAGACTTCTCTCCAATCCTTAGCCTTTTCTTCATTCTCTAATTGGAAGGCTGCTTATTTGGTCGCTTCCTTTCTTTCAGAAAACTCCGGAGATATTTCTGCTGGCGCGAGAATCCGGCGTCTTTGCATAATGATCCTTACGTCATCGAGGTTTTCGTCGGCCAGTTCTTTAGCGAGCTTGGCTAACGCATCCACCTTGCTATTTTCCGCACGCGGTATGCTTTCCAGGATGTAGGAGGGAATTTAAGTCTGCAGTTGCTGCACTCTTTCGCCATATTTTACCAACTCCGGTTTACACGTCTGATAGTCGCCATTTACTTGGCTAACGACTAGCTGGGAGTCTCCATATATAAGGAGATTTTCGATTCCCATGTCGACAGCAATCTCAAGACCCGCTATCAAAGTTTCGTACTCAGCCTCATTGTTTGTCCTTGGCTCTGTTAAGGAAAGGGCGAAACGGATTATCCCTCCTTGCGGAGTCACGAAGATAAGGCCTACCCCAGCTTCGATCATAGGGGTGTTATGCTTACACTTCTTCATGGAAGATACTCCATCGAAGTAGAGTTCCTATTGGACATTATTTTCCTCCTTCTTCCCTTCGATTGTGTCGAACGCGTGTTCATCTGGCAATTCGCAATTTAAGGGAAAATCAGCTGGTATTGGATGCTCAGCGAGAAAGTCAGCGATGGCCTGACCTTTCACTATCTTGAGGGGTCGATACGTTATCAAGAACCCCATCAAAAGGAGGGCCCATTTGGAAAGCCTTCCTATTAGTATGGCTCTTGACATCAAATATTTGAGAGGATCCACCTTTGATATGAGATGGACCTCATGTGCTAAGGCATAATGTCGAAGCTTCGTTATCGCGAAGATCAGTGCCAGGCAATGCTTTTCAATGGGGGAGCAGTTGTTTTCTGCCCCTAGAAGAACTCAACTTAAATAGTAGAGAGCTCTCTCCTTCCCTTGGTCATTTTCCTGTGCCCATAGCGCACTTAAAGAACCTTCAAGGGCTGTTGTGTACAGGATGAGAGGCTTTCCCTTGACCGGAGCAGTCAGTACCGGCGGGTTCTGCATATATTGCTTGATTTCATCCAGTGCACTTTGCCATTTATGATCCCAAATGAATGGGGGCCCCTTCTTCATTAGATGGCTGTAGGGGCGGCATATTCCGGAGAGGTTAGCTATGAACCACCGGATATACGCGAGCTTTCCTTGGAGAGACCGTAATTTTTTGAGAGTTCTTGGCGTGGGCATTTCTATAATTGCCTTGATTTTTGATGGGTCGATTTCGATACTTCGATGTCGTATGATGAATCTTCAGAATTTTCCTGAGGAGACTCCAAACGCGCATTTCAGAGGATTCATCTTTAGATTGTACTTCCGAAGACGCTGAAACACTATGTTCAGATGTTCCCAGTGCTCTTCGTACGATTTTCTTTTCACCACTAGGTCGTCAATATAGCATTCAACAATCTCATGTCTGAGGTCATCGAAGATCTTCGTCATGGCCCTTTGGTAGGTAGCGCCTGCGTTCTTCAAACCGATGGGCATCACCTTATAACAGAATATGCCTAGCGGAGTTCGGAAAGCGGTGTGCTTTTGGTCTTCAGGATGCATTTTTATTTGATTGTAGCCTGAAAATCCATCCATGAAGGAGAAGACCTCATGGGTAGACATGTTATCGATCATCAGCTCGGTAACGGGTACCGGATAGTCATCCTTCGGGCAAGCCCTATTAAGATCCCGAAAGTCCATGCAGATGCGCACCGTCCCATCTTTCTTCATCACTGGAACGATATTGGCGATCCAGTCAAGATATTGAACTTCTTGGATGAAACCGGAGTCAATTAGTTTCTTGACTTCAGCGTTGATACTCATCTCGAGCTCAAGCCGCATTCTTCTTGGCGCATGTTTGATTGGCTTGACGTTCGGCGATATCGCCAGTTTATGCATCGCTATATCTAGATCTAGTCCTGGCATCTCGGAATAATTCCATGCGAAGCAGTCTTTATATTGCATAGGCATATCTTTTAGTGTGGCCACCTGTGTTTTAGACAACAGCTCACTGACGAACGTTGGCCTTGGATCATTTTCCGTTCCCAAGTTAATTTTCCTTAGATTGTCCCCGTAGTGCGTATCCCATCCTCCAGCTCTTTTGGCGCCGGTGGAAATTTTGAGATCATCCCGTCCTCATTCTCATTTGCGAAGCACTGGGAGAGGTCGTCCATCTTCTTTGCTCCCCATCCTTTGAGAATGTTATCACATGGCAGGTGCGAGTTCATTTCCATGCTCGATGTTGATCTGGACTTACCCTCGCAATACAGGTTGTTTTTGGCTCATGCTTTCGTGGTGGGGTTGCCCTCCAACTGTCGGATAGGGTAAACCTGCCTTACTGATACTGGTCTTCAACTCAGTCTTTGAAGGTGAAGCAGTCTTCAAGAGGATGTCCTATTGCTCGGTGGTAGGAGCAATAAGCCGGGTGATGGACCTCGTTTATTTGTTCGGGGTGCCGAGACTCCAGAGCGTCATCATTTGATGCTTAATGACAAGGTCGAATATTTTCCTTGTCTTGTTTGAGGGAAAGAATATTCCCGACCTATTTTCTTCATCAACGATGGATTCCAGCTGACTTTTTCTCGATCGCGCAGCTTCTTGGATCTGCTTCACTGTTTTCGAACGTCATTCTCGTTCTTCACCTAGTTGTTGCCTTTACGTCGGGCTTTTTTCTTGCCATGAGAGCGCACAGCGGGCTGAGGGTGAAGGGCATCATAGTCTTTTCTTCCCGCAGACTGCTGAGTGAGACGCTGCATCCTGGCTTTTTCGTAAATGGCCATTTCGCGGCTGTGGTCATCCCGAACCTTTTGACCGGTTTCTCTCATTAGCTTGTCAATTTGTTCTTCGAATGACGGACTTGGCATTCTTACGGCGAGATCTCACTCTGGTTCAATATCAGCGCTATCTGGAAAAGCATTCCCTTCTCTATCGGAGTTATTTATGACACGACAGCCATGGAATCGTTCCCATTTTTTGGACTGAACGTATCCAAGCCCAGTCGTCTTCATCCTCCTATTGGGCATCTTTCGTTGAGTCCCGGGAACGTCCCAAATCTTGTTGTAGAACTGGTCTTGTCGAGCGGTTTGTTTGAAGGGTACGTCTTGACATCTTAATAGCCTTTTCAATCCCTTTGCGTAATATCTGGGCAGACGGATTAGCTGAAGCCTTTCAAGTGCAAGGTCGGCACCATGCCAGACTTCTTTCTCCACTTTGGTCTCCGTAGATCGATAGAAGAGGGTCGCCTTTTCACCTCTTCGTCTGGGAGGGACGTAGAAAGTCTGCAACTCTTGTATGCTGTATGTATCAAGCGCATCGAGTTCTTTATAATGCCGTGGCGGCACCATAGTGATCTGTAAACTCTGATCAGCTCTAGTAATGATTTGTACTAACGGGCGAACGGAGAATACGGCGTTGGCCTCGTCTTCAGAGTCAATGCCAAAGATCAAAATAGAAGTAGATGGTCCTGGCTTGTTGCCTTGGGGTTGCCCCGAGTAGACTATCTCTTCATCCTCTTAGGTATCGCTCCCAAAGATCGGGATGGTAGCGACAGCTTTTTGTTTATTCTCTGGCTTATGACTTCTTTCCGTGTCCTTGAAGTCTGGTAGGAAGTACTTTGCGTCTTCATATTTTTGGACTTCATTTAGGGAGAATAGATTTAGCTCCCCTGTAACGGTGTACTCGAGGCCATCTTTGAATACTTCATACACCGGTGTTTTGTAGAAGGGATGACGTTGTACTCGTGTAACCAAGGCCGGCCGAGCAGGGCGTTGTAGTAAGTCTTGGCATCAATGACATGAAATTTGATGTCGATGACAAGCATCCCAAAGCGTAAATGTCAATATCACGGACCCAAGCGTCCGTGATGACTGCGAGTTGAACTCGGAGATGGTAATTTTGTCCCGAGCCACGTGCTGAACGTTCATGCAAATCTCCTTCAGCACCTTTACGTTGAGAAGGTTGATGGAGGACCCGTTATAGACCAGGATCTTCCCTATCTTAATGTCGTGGCAGTACACGGTGACATATAGAGGACGGTTGTGCTCGCACGTTCCGAGGAGGAGATCTTCATCGCCAAATGTAATGTCAGCTGTTTGAACCTCTGCCTGCTCGTTCTTCATCTTTTCTTCTGCCAGGAATGCTTGGAACTGATCGGGCTCTTATAATGCCTTGATCAGAGAATCTCATGCCTCTTTGGATAGGAGGAGAGTATCCAATATGCTCAGTTGTGAGGGTATCTTCCACAGATGTGCCAGGACATTGTAATCCACCTTGTTTTTCTTAGGCGGTTCCTTGGCTGTGAGCTCTTTGACGACTCTATCATCGAGGGCAATTTTCTCAGGGACTTTTTCCTTCCCCTTATCTCTTTTGCTCGAACCTTTGTTTGTAGGCCCAAGGTTCTTTTCAGGCAGTGTGCGGTGTTCATATCAGATTATTGCATTTTTATACCGCCCAATTTTATCATATTGCTTATCGGTAGGTACTCTTGAGCCAATTGCAGGATACAGGTTCTCGGCTCTTAACAATGAAATTCATGGAAAAACACGACAAAATCCGGGTTCCTGCCAACCACAGATAAAACACGGATCTCCGCTCTTTATCCGTCTGTTGCCACACACCAGTTTAGGAGACAAAATGGCAAATCAATGCCATTTTCATGCACAAGGCTCAATGGCAACACAAGATCCAAGAAATCTACACGGATCTCAAGAAAAATCATGACAAAAAGATCCACATCCAATCACCTTTTGGTCTACTAAAATTCTGGAAGAAATGTGGAAGGATTATCAGAAAAAACATATGCCAAACTACAGACAACATCAGACCAGGGGGCCCTACAAAATACGAGGAGCCAAATCCTCTATTAGGCCGCGGAACCGCGGCCGTACGGCCTTGTCGGCTGAAGACATTTCAGGGGCAGTTTGGTATTTTTATGAAGGCTCAGAATTTTGCCCTAGGATTTCAGTTGCCTGCCTATAAATAGTCCAGAACTTGCCAAAGCCAAGTGTGCATAATCTTGTATATTTTTTTAGGTTTTAGAATACTTGTTCTTCTTCCTCTTCTCATCTCTTCTCCATTGAAAAACTTGTAGTGAGCTTTTGTGAGTGAAGAATGATAAATAAAGAAGTTCCTTTTATTATTATACTTGTCTTGTTCTCTTATTATTGCTTGTAATTTTCATTTGTTAAGTAGTTGTTATTTATTGTTGTTTCTTTCTTTCTCTTTTTCTTTATCCTTAAAACAACCATGATGCTTACACTTGATCCTTGCCAAGGTGAGGTCGCAAATAGCTAGTTGTTATCTTCTAATCTCTTTCTTTCTATCTTCCTCATTGTTTTATTTTCTTTTCGTTATGATGTGTGAGTAGTTTCCATACTTGTTAGGGTAGGATAAGGGAAGTTTGAGAGAAGGAAATCTCTCTCACTCTTTCCTTGCCTAACATCTTAAATCAACTCCCGTTAATTGAACCACAATCCGCTCCCTACGGCACCCTATCCTACATGATAGCGGTGATTCCATAGTGAGACCGGTTGTGGTTGAATTAACCGGAGATTATGGCTAAGAGCCAAGAACGGACGGACAAGCACCAAAAGGAAGAACTTAAGCGTTGGAAAGCCTAGCTTATACTCGCAAGTTCCTTCCTAGTCGTGCTAATCCCCGTTGTTGCCGATTACCGTAACACCGATATTAAGAGTGGCAACGAAAGAAGTGAGCGACTCCTAACTCAAACTAACCTAATCCTAACCCTAACAAGCTCTCTTTACATATCATTTTAACACTTAGATAATCACAAACAAATCTGGAAAATTGGACTTAACTCGTTAAAACACATAGAAAAAGATTCCCATCTCCCTGCGGACGACCCGTACTCAACCGGCTAGCTACAAGCGAAACCGTTTTGATTGCGGTAATTAACTAAACTTAAACACGCAGAATCTCTACCAATCAAATGGCGCCGTTGCCGGGGAGACGGTAGTTTATTTCTTTGTGTAATTTCGGGTTAATTTGTGAATATAAAGCTAACCGAAAAACAAAACAAAAAAAAAATATACATTGTAAAAAAAAAAACCCATCTTGTTATTTTTGATTAGTTTTTGCGCAAGTGTGCAAGATAATACGAAGTTCGAATTCAGTGCCATAGAAGTGGGATATACGAAGTTCAAGTTCAGTGCCAAAGACGTGGGAAGATAGACCCATATTTCGCGGCTACACCGCGACGGATCAAAACGAAGCAAACGGTCTACTGTGAGATTCTAAAGCAGTTCTAGTAAGCAATTCCAGATTCAGAGGCCTTAGAACAGAAGAGGACACCCAACAGAACCCAGCCAACAAAATTGAAGGCCCAATCCCACCACAGTGCCGCGGAACCGCGGCATAAGCTAGCTTAGGCCGCGGAACCGCGGCCGTTTAGTGCCTTCAGGGTGCTAAATTTTTTAGGTGAGTTTCTCTTCTCTCTCCCACTCCTCTGGACTCCACTGAACTGTGTTTTCTGCAGCATTCTTTGCGCAAATTCTCCCCCCTCCCAATAAACTGTTCTTGTGCAGGATTCTTTGCGCCGCGCTTAAAAAAATAAAAATTGTTTGCAGTTGATTTGTTACTGCTTTGCATTCATTAATACGGACTTAAGGGGCTTGAAACCAATTCAGATTGGATGGGGATTTCATCACCCTTCCCAGGACCCCAGAAATCACAAAAAGCATATGTATTGACCATTGTTAAATTAAAAAATACTAGACTCAGCCCTAAGGACTTCGCGCTCAATAGGACAGAGGACTAGTTACAGGCATCGACCGTTTATCCTATCTGAATTTTGCGGTGTCTAGGCAAGTGTGTCGAAGGCAAGTGGTTATTTAATTAAGGAACTTCGCGAAAGCGTTGGACAACCTCCCACTTACCTGGCACTTACCTGGTCGCAATTGACGGAGAAGAGGCGGTTTGAGGTCTTATTTCTAGCCCTCTGGAACAGTTAGGAGCTGTCTAGCAGACCTAGGTGACCCTAGATCTAGGTGTGATTGTGCATATCTTGTTTGTGATTGCTTAAAGCCGTAAGTCCGTACATATTTCTGTAAAGCTCTTAAAAAAAAAAGAAGAAAAAATCAAAAACTTTTATAAAAAAACTTGCCCTTTGTCGCCAAAAATCCATTTTTCACCCACCACCCATCGTATTTCTCCATTGACGTTTTCTTACCCTCACCTTCTCCGCTTTGACTATACTAAACTCGTTTAGTGTATGTCCGCTTGGACTCGGGACACTAGCGCCCGCCTAGTCCGCGTTACGTTAGTCGCTACCGACTACGCGATCGACTCAGACGTCGAAACTCCGTCCACTCCTCTTTCACCCTTACCTTTGCCGGCCAACTCCGACGTTGACCGGAATTCTGTTCATACATCTTCACCTTCACCATCACCAACCTCTTCTTCCGCGATGTCAGGATTTAATCCAAACATCTCTTTGACTACCCCTGGATTGGCTCCACCTCCTACGGAGACCAATAACCCACCACCACCACCTGTTGTAGCGCCGCAGCGAATCGCGCTCCAGGATCGTTTCTATCCCACCCGTTCCGCACTTCCCACCTGCCTTTCTCTTCCACCGACCAATAGGGATAATTTTGAAATTAAGCCCCACTTCATCAACATGCTTCCACGATTTCATGGGCTTGAATCTGAAGATGCCTATATCTTCATCAATAAATTTCAAAACGTTTGTGCCATGATGAAAACTACCCAACTGTCGGACGATATTATACGTCTACGGGTCATTCCGTTCACTTTATGCGATCTTGCTGAAAAATGGCTGTATAGCACCGCTTCCCACTCCATAACCAGTTGGGACGAGTTTGTAAAAGCGTTTCTAAAGATATTTTATCCGAATCATAAAACCGCAAGGATCCGCAATGAAATCAACCAATTCTCTCAGCTTCCTTCTGAACCCTTCTGGAAGTGCTTTGACCGGTACAAAGACCTTCTTGTTCAGTGTCCTCACCACGGTATAGAGAAATGGCAACTTTGCCAAACCTTATACGAGGGCCTGAACCCAGCAACGAAGCAGTTGTTGGAAACCATCTGTCAGGGCCACTTCCTATCAAAATCTGACGAGGAAGCGTGGCAATTCTTTGACGACCTTGCGGAGCAAACGCTACAATGGGAGAGCACCAGACCGACTTCTTCTTCTTCTACCTCCACTTCTACCGGTCAGTCTAGGGTAGGAATTCACCAACTTGATGTCTCTATTGCAATGAAAGCTGAAATGGCTGCAATAACGAGAAAGCTTGAAGCCATAGAGAGCAATTTTTCTTCTCCTGCTCCTGCCCCTGTTCTTCCCCTTCGTACCATCTGCGCTTGTTGTTCCGATCCTTCTCACTTAACCGAAGAGTGTCCTTACAATCCACCATCGCAAGGACAAGATCAGGTTAATGCTGCATTCCAGCAAAGACCAAGGAATGATCCATACTCTTCCACCTACAATCCCGGTTGGAGGAACCACCCCAATTTCGCCTGGAATCAGAATCAGAATCAATTCCAAGGCAACAATTTCCAAAGGCCCCCTCCGCCGCAACAACAAGCGCAACAACAAACTCAACCGCAGTTTCAGCAGCCCTTCCAACCCCAACCTTTTCAAAATCAGACGAACAACTTTGCACCCAACAATTCTTTTTCACCAAACAATTTTGTTCCGTCAAACAACGATAAGGTTTCCTCGCTCGAACAAAGTCTGGAGGCGTTCGTTAAACAATCGACACAATCCACCGCCAACATCCAGTCTTCCATTCAGTCCTTAGTGCAACACACTGCCGCTCACGGGCAAAGCATCAAAACCAACGAGGCCCAGATTGCACAGCTGAATGCAGCCTTAAGCGAGCGAGAGAAGGGAAAGCTCCCGTCCCAGCCACTCCCAAATCCCGGTCACCCACATAATGTACATGTTGCTCTTGAACAACAGAATCATAATGTGAGTGCCGTGACCACATTGAGATCGGGAAGGATGCTGCAAAATAACATTGGCACATGGATCAACGATGACACCCCGGCCGCTTCTTCTTCTTCTTCTTCTCCTGCTTCTTCGTCTTCTGAGCCTATTCTCTATTCTTCAAAAGGCTCTCCTTCTTCTTCTTCTTCTGCTCTGAACGGACCCACTTCTCACTCCACGAAAACACCTGTTCTAGGATCCGTTCCAACTCCACAATCTCCTCCACAAGTATTAGACTCAACCAATTTTAAAAACGTCCCATTTCCAAACCGGTTGAGGTCTAATAAACAAAATCCTCAAATGGAGAAGATTCTGGAGTTATTTAAGCAGGTTAACATTAACATTCCTCTTTTAGATGCCGTCCAAAAAGTCCCATCCTACGCGAAAATCTTAAAGGACTTGTGCACGAAAAAGAGGAAGTCTCAGGTACCAAAGAAAGTTTTCTTGGCTAGTGCTGTGAGTGATGCTCTTACCCAATCTTTACCACAAAAACGGAAGGACCCTGGCTGTCCTACGATTTCTATTACCATTGGGGATAAGAACATCAACCGCGCACTATTAGATCTTGGTGCCAGTGTTAACCTGCTTCCGTACTCAGTATACGAGCAATTACGCGTAGGAGAGCTGAAACCCACACACTGTACTCTCCAAATGGCCGACCGATCGATCACCCATCCTAGGGGTGAGCTAGAGGATGTGTTAATCAAAGTCGGGGACTTCATATTCCCCGTTGACTTCATTGTATTGGACGCACAGCCTGTAGCTAACCCCCGGAATCAAATTCCGGTGATACTCGGTCGCCCATTCCTTGCAACCTCAAATGCTGTGATCAGTTGTCGCAATGGTTCGATGAACCTCTCTTTTGGAAACATGACAATTGAACTCAACATTTTTAGGTTGGGGAATCAGCCCTCCGAACCTAATGCTCATATACTGGACGTCTGCTCGATCCAGGAGATCACCCCAGAAGAGTGTGAATTCGAGGAGTTTCTGTTCGATCATGCTAACCTTAACGCCACTAGTGCGTTCCTCCTCGAACCTGCTGCTGTTTCTGCGCCCGACAACGACTACGAGTGTTTCACGTTCTTGAACGATCTTAGCCGCTCGCAACCCGAGTTTGAATCCTTTGAATTTCCGGATGAGTTACCTGAACCATCCGACTCGGTCGCTTACACTCGATTTGAACCGTTGTTGGAGTCCTTTGAGTTCGAGACCTCTGCACCAATCTTGCCTTCAATCGTTTCACCTCCGACGCTCGAACTCAAGCCTTTGCCATCTCACCTTAAGTATGCTTACTTAGGTGAAAACGAGACCCTCCCTGTCATCATTTCAGCTTCTCTAGCTCCAGAGCAAGAGAAAGCCCTTCTCACGGTCTTACACAGCAACAGGCAAGCTTTTGGCTGGTCCATGGCGGACATCAAGGGGATTAGTCCCCTGATCGTTGAACATCACATTCATCTGATGGATGATGCCAAACCAGCCCGGGATCCACAAAGACATCTCAATCCAGTCATGAAAGAGGCTGTGAAGAAGGAGATCGTAAAATGTCTAGATAGTGGTATCATTTACCCTATCTCTGATAGCCAGTGGGTTAGCCCCATTCACGTTGTCCCCAAGAAATCAGGTATAACGGTCATCACTAACGAGGCGAACGAGTTAATCCCTACTCGCACCCAAACTGGGTGGCGAGTATGCATCGATTACAGAAAACTCAACGCCGCAACACGGAAGGACCACTTTCCGCTACCTTTCATTGACCAAATGCTTGAACGATTGGCCGGACACGAGTACTACTGCTTTCTTGATGGCTACTCTGGCTATAATCAAATTCCCATCGCCGAAAAAGACCAGGACAAGACCACATTCACTTGTCCTTTCGGCACGTTTGCATATCGTCGCATGCCCTTTGGGTTATGCAATGCACCCGCTACCTTCCAGCGGTGTATGATAGGAATCTTCTCAGACATGGTGGAAAAATTTCTGGAGATCTTCATGGACGATTTCTCCATCTTCGGCGATTCCTTCAACGAGTGTTTGCTGCATCTTGACGCTGTCCTTACCCGATGTAAGGACAAGAATCTCACTTTGAATTGGGAGAAGTGCCACTTCATGGTGCGCGAAGGTATTGTCTTAGGACATATCATCTCGCAAAATGGCATAGAGGTTGACAAAGCGAAGATTGAGGTCATTTCCAATCTCCCTCCTCCCCGATGCGTCAGAGATATCCGAGCCTTCCTTGGCCATGCCGGTTTCTATAGACGGTTCATCAAGGACTTTAGCAAGATTGCTAGGCCCTTGACTCTTCTACTGGCCAAGGACACGCCATTCGACTTCAACTCGAGCTGTATGACTGCGTTCGAGTCATTGAAAAGCTCACTCACTTCTGCTCCCGTTCTTTCTTCTCCTGACTGGACACACCCATTTGAGATTATGTGCGATGCATCCGACTTTGCCATTGGTGCTGTCCTTGGACAACACATCAACAAGATGCCGCACGTAATCTATTATGCGAGCCGAACCCTGAACGATGCCCAACTCAATTATACAACAACTGAGAAGGAATTCTTGGCTGTTGTATTTGCTTTAGAAAAGTTCAGGCCCTACCTCATCGGCTCTCCAGTCATTGTCTACACAGACCATTCTGCTCTGCGCCATCTTTTTGCGAAGAAAGATGCAAAATCTCGGCTAATACGTTGGATCCTCTTGCTTCAAGAGTTTGACCTTGTCATTAAGGACAAACGAGGATGTGAAAACGTAGTTGCCGACCATCTCTCACGACTTCCTTCTTCGCCTTCGCTTCCAATCCCGATCAATGACGTTTTCCCGGATGAACAGCTCTTGACAGTATCTTGCGAACCCTGGTTCGCAGATATTATGAACTATTTGGCCACAGGATTACTACCGACTGAATGGTCAAGTCAGGACAGACTTCGCTTCTTATCCCAAGTAAAACACTTTTACTGGGACGAACCCTATTTGTTCAAGTACTGTCCCGACCAGATTATTCGTCGGTGTGTCCCTGACGAGGAATTCAAGAGTGTGCTGTCATTTTGCCACGATCAAGCGTGTGGCGGGCATTTTGGCCCCAGAAAGACAGCTGAGAAGATCTTGCAATGTGGTTTCTACTGGCCACAACTCTTCAAAGATGCTCATGACTATTGCAAGACTTGCTCCCGGTGCCAACACATGGGCCGGATATCCCGGAGGAACGAGATGCCGCTCCAACCGATCTTGGTTGTGGAGATTTTCGATGTTTGGGGGATAGATTTCATGGGGCTATTTCCCAGCTCTTTTGGGAACTTGTACATTCTTCTCGCTGTTGATTAGTCTCTAAATGGGTCGAGGTTATGCCCAACCGGACTAATGACAACAAGGTTGTCGTTAGGTTTCTTAAAGAAAACATTTTCTCCCGTTTTGGGCACCCCCGAGCGATCATTAGCGACAATGGAAGTCATTTCTGCAATAAGACTTTCGAGACCTTGATGCGGAAATATTCCATTAATCATAAGCTTTCTACGCCCTACCACCCCCAAACCTGCGGGCAGGCCGAAGTTTCAAATCGGCAAATCAAGCAGATACTGGAGGAGACGGTTTCCAAGAACCGTAAGGATTGGTCGCTGAAACTCAATGATGCCCTTTGGGCATTTCGAACCGCTTATAAGACCGACCTTGGCATGTCCCCCTATCGGCTTGTGTACGGAAAGGCTTGCCACCTACCTGTCGAAATAGAGCATCGCGCATTTTGGGCGATAAAAGAACTGAATCTGTCTCTCGAAGATGCGGGCAGCCATCGGAAGCTGCAGTTGAACGAATTAAGCGAGCTTAGGGATGAGGCTTACGATAACGCGGTTGTCGTTAAGAATCGAACGAAGGTGTTTCACGATAAACACCTTTTGCGCAAAACCTTCATACCTGGTCAGCAGGTACTGCTTTACGACACCCGACTACACTTCCATCCAGGAAAGCTCAAATCTCGCTGGAAAGGGCCGTATTTTGTGCGGAATGTGTATCCGCAGGGCGCTGTGGATTTGGAGAATCCAAAGGACGGTTCATTTTTCAAAGTGAACGGACACCGACTAAAACCGTACCTTAGCGCCGAACCAACAGAGGAGCTCCTGGTCCTACAGGAGCCAGTTTACCCTGCATAATCTTCCTCTGCCTACCACCAAACTTCGGTTATCCAGCCAAGAACAGTGGACACTGTTCCAAATAAGTTTGGGGGTATGTATATACCATTTTGTACATTTTTGTGGATATTCTTTTTCTTTTTCTTAAAACCATTAACAAAAAAAAAACATAATAAAAATAAAAATTTTGTGTATATCTAACCGACAATTTTGACCCTTCAAATGATCTCTTTATGCAATGACAGTGAGGACACTGTCCAGTTTAAGTTTGGGGGTACGCTCGGTACGCATTTCTAACCTTCGCATTCATATGTATATGTTGCATCTGCATACTAAATCCATAAAATCCATAAAAATCTGAAAATTTTCTAAAAACATAAAAAACTTTTCTGTCAAGTTAGTTAGTGGGAGGACTCTGATTCAACATTTCGACGGTTTTGTTTGATAAAATAAAAATAACTAAATCTTATTTTTAGATTTTGAAAACCTGAAAGATAACTCTCCTTTGAAGTTAACTATAGCTGATATACGTCTTTACATCACACTACACGTGTCGTGAGTTTTGGAAATTAGATGATAAGTCTTTTCTGTCTAAAAACTTTTAAATGGATAAATGATTTTCTGAGGATCAAATAGGTTTGTTCTGAAATAAGTAATGTCAAGAATAGTTTATGAAGTGAAGTGAATATGAAGGAATATTATTGATGCCTTAATTAGAACTAAGTCTGAAAAATAACCCATCTGAAACTTGATTGGAATGATTACACACCGAACCCACTAAACACGTCTTTTATCCAAAAAAATAATTGAACTGCCGGTTATGTCTCCGTTCGTATTAAATTATCATGATTTTCTCGCCAAATTGTCTTTTGTTTTTGGACCTAGGTAACTTGAGTAATTAAGTCCGCTGGGGTGTTTCTACACCTAATGCCCTAAAACCAACTGGTTTGGGTGCATTGGCCCAAAGCTCGCTAAGAAGCCTAGAAAGTCCAGATTAAAACAAAGTCAAGCAAGTGTTCTCTCCGAGTTAAAATTCCTAACGGTTCTTTGTGTGAGAATAATCTTGATAAAAGACAGGCTTTTATAAAAAATTTAGCGGAGATATGAAGGTTTTATTCTATGATAAAGACTATTGCACGTTCACAGAGGTGTGTATGAAATGAAAACAAGAAAAAGGTGGAGTGAAATATAAGACTAGTTTCCTGTTAAGGAAGATAGAAATTCTAAAGTTGAAACTTTACTGGAAAACGAAACTTGAAAAATGCTTAACTCTTTATAAAACTTATGTGATCCTTTCAAAAAATTTATCTGGGCTTTATTGTGTGGCATGATGACGTAAATCGATCCTTCTGGAAACTTAACGACACTATTTGCACTGCACGTAAAGACATATAAAATCTGTAGTTAAATAAGAAGCGAGGTGTGAAAAATAAGGGTTTGATAATCTAGACTTGGGATCATAGAATTGTTATTTTCTGAAACAAAACTTTAGGGTTTGAATCATAGTTATCTTGCAAAACTAGCTTGACCGGATTTTGTGGGTGTAATCCGCTGAAAACCCTCAGGAGACAACACTCCTCCTACTAGGGACACCTAGAGGTTTAACGGCTTGTTGCACATGCTCAGTGCAATCGCGTTCCCTGCGAAAGTGAGGTTAGGAAATTTTTTTGTGAATAAATTGGCTTTGCTCGGGACGAGCAAATGATAAGTTTGGGGGTATTTGTTCATATCAGATTATTGCATTTTTATACCGCCCAATTTTTATCATATTGCTTATCGGTAGGTACTCTTGAGCCGTGTTTGCTAGTCAATTGCAGGATACAGGTTCTCGGCTCTTAATAATGAAATTCATGGAAAAACACGACAAAATCCGGGTTCCTTCCAACCACAGATAAAACACGGATCTCCGCTCTTTATCCGTCTGTTGCCACACACCAGTTTAGGAGACAAAATGGCAAATCAATGTCATTTTCATGCACAAGGCTCAATGGCAACACAAGATCCAAGAAATCTACGCGGAGCTCAAGAAAAATCATGACAAAAAGATCCACATCCAATCACCTTTTGGTCTACTAAAATTCTGGAAGAAATGTGGAAGGATTATCAGAAAAAACATATGCCAAACTACAGACAACATCAGACCAGGGGGCCCCACAAAATACGAGGAGCCAAATCCTCTATTAGGCCGTGGAACCGCGGCCTAAGCATGCTTAGGCCCCGGAACCGCGGCCGTACGGCCTTGTCGGCTGAAGACATTTCAGGGGCAGTTTGGTATTTTTATGAAGGCTCAGAATTTTGCCCTAGGATTTCAGTTGCCTGCCTATAAATAGTCCAGAACTTGCCAAAGCCAAGTGTGCATAATCTTGTATATTTTTTTAGGTTTTAGAATACTTGTTCTTCTTCCTCTTCTCATCTCTTCTCCATTGAAAAACTTGTAGTGAGCTTTTGTGAGTGAAGAATGATGAATAAAGAAGTTCCTTTTATTATTATACTTGTCTTGTTCTCTTATTATTGCTTGTAATTTTCATTTGTTAAGTAGTTGTTATTTATTGTTGTTTCTTTCTTTCTCTTTTTCTTTATCCTTAAAACAACCATGATGCTTACGCTTGATCCTTGCCAAGGTGAGGTCGCAAATAGCTAGTTGTTATCTTCTAATCTCTTTCTTTCTATCTTCCTCATTGTTTTATTTTCTTTTCGTTATGATGTGTGAGTAGTTTCCATACTTGTTAGGGTAGGATAAGGGAAGTTTGAGAGAAGGAAATCTCTCTCACTCTTTCCTTGCCCAACATCTTAAATCAACTCCCGTTAATTGAACCACAATCCGCTCCCTACGGCACCCTATCCTACATGATAACGGTGATTCCGTAGTGAGACCGGTTGTGGTTGAATTAACCGGAGGTTATGGCTAAGAGCCAAGAACGGACGGACAAGCACCAAAAGGAAGAACTTAAGCGTTGGAAAGCCTAGCTTATACTCGCAAGTTCCTTCCTAGTCGTGCTAATCCCCGTTGTTACCGATTACCGTAACACCGATATTAAGAGTGGCAACGAAAGAAGTGAGCGACTCCTAACTCAAACTAACATAATCCTAACCCTAACAAGCTCTCTTTACATATCATTTTAACACTTAGATAATCACAAACAAATCTGGAAAATTGGACTTAACTCGTTAAAACACATAGAAAAAGATTCCCATCTCCCTGCGGATGACCCGTACTCAACCGGCTAGCTACAAGCGAAACCGTTTTGATTGCGGTAATTAACTAAACGTAAACACACAGAATCTCTACCAATCATGCGTTTACGCAGCTGAATATTCTCACAGTTCATCCCCTCTTCTTCTTTTCCGGAGTTGGATTCTTTGAAGAGAGGGCCGAGGGTTATTTCTTCCTCAGAATCGCCCCCGAATGTATAAACTTGAGATTTTCCTTTTGTCGAACTGGTATCAATCATATGACAGTTTCCGGTCGTTCCTTCATGCTCGTCTGTCGCGCTTCATTGTTGTTGACGGGTTTTGTGTTTCATCCGCTTGAAGTGTTGCAGGAGAGCAACGTATCCTTGCCACCACTTCTTAAAGGCATTGCACTCTTCGATGGGGTGTGTGACCCTCCGGTGGTATAAGCAGTAGTTCGGATGTACATCCGCTTCATCGAGGCACGTACTCCCGGGGGTGTTTTCCATGAGAGGGGGTAGCTTCGTTCCCATTAACAAGGCTTTGGTGAACCACTTCTTTGCTTTGATCCTACTCTTGTTTGCAGCAGGTGTACTTTGGCTCGGTTGGAGTACTTTACGACTCATCCTTACCACAGCTTCTTCAGTCTGACGTCGATGCTTGGCCTTTTTGTATATAGCCGTTTCACGTTCTCGATCAGCTTTGCTCTTTTGAAGGGCTTCGTTTAACAGTCTGTCAATTGGGTCTTCTGACAGTTCCAGTGATTTTGGTGCCGGTCCTGCCCCCAGTTCCTCTGCGTTGCTTTCCGACACAGAAGGAGTTTCTTCGTCATTTAAAGACGAATGAGAAACCATGTGGAAACTTGCTACATAATCTTCGGTTTCTCCCGACGAGTCATTTCCCTTATCATCGTCACTATCTCCGTTCTCAAAGATATGGTTGAGAAACTATTCGAGTGTGTGTAACAACCCTAAACTTTCTGTACAATTTTTTCAAAAAAATACAGAAAGGGGTATTTTTACCAGAGCACAAGTTATAAATTTGATTTGCTTTTTAATAGCAAGAAGGAGCTTGTAACTCATTGGTAAGACCTTGCACTGCTGAACCAAAGCCTTAGAGTTCAAATCCCATCAGCCACATTATTTTTAAATATTGTTTTCTTTTAATTTTTTTAGAATCCCAAGATTCTACACGTGCTAAACTCGTAAAACCAAAAGTCACAAATAAAACAAACTGGTTCAGGAGGATAACCAAGAGACGAGGGACATGTGGCCCCCCGACTCGGCCGACTCGGGCCGGCGGCACGGCTGCATTGGCCGGCGGCGCCGACTGAGTTGGATCGCCGAGTCTCCTACAGGAAAGTTGTGTCTCTTGATCTTCCCTAAACCCCTGTATACTTTAAAAACTCTACATTATTACAGAGCATTTAAAATTCAATTAAAACCCTTTTTACTACAAAATTAAATACAATTTTCTTTTATACCCTTTCATCTACCCTAACCCTAATCTTTTCCTATAAATACCACCCCTAAACACACACCCCTCACTCACAAATTTTGTCCAAACTCTCAAGAAAACTCTCTAGAAATTTTGTGTACAAGTGGAATTAGCGAAGGGCGAAACTCCGGCGAAATTCCGACGACGATCCTGGGAGCTCCCGGTGACGAAACGACACACCGGAACCTACTTCCACTCCCTCTTCCTCTCCTCTAAAACAAAAGCTAGTAATTTCCTCCTCCCTCTTCTATTCTCTATTCTTAAAACTTGTATTTCTAAAACCCGACGGAAGCGGAGTAAATCTGACTTCCAATTCGGTTTTCTTTAAAAAGTACAATTTTCATTAAACACAACCATTCCAAACTCTTACATCTTGACTATTAATCATTAACAAAACATCATGAACAAGTTTCATAGCAAAATATTTCATATTGCAATTTTTATCGTACATTTTCAGTAAAATACCATGTAGTTTAGTTTTGACATTAAACGTCATAATTCATTGCTATACCTTTAAATAAATCATGAGATAATGACCTACCTCTTCAAAAAACTCATATGTAACAAACACAATACCTTTTGGGAAATATAGATTTGGGAAAATACCGTTTTACACAAAACTACCTTAAACTTATAAAAACCATTTTCACAAGATTATGTATTTTAAACAAGTCTTTACAAAGCGCCGCTACAACCCATTTGGGGAACCCGTTTGGGATGGTGCGGATTATCGCACATCCTTGGGCTTAGTATTGTGAGATACAGACCTCCGCAAGGAGCATTCGGTCTCGAGAGATTTAAAAATACAAATATCTTAAGAAAATGAGATTTCTAGAAATATAATAATAAAAATTATTTTTATATAAATATATATATATATATATATGTATCATAAAAATATCTATTTTTGTGATAATATAAATATTCCAACTTTTCTAAATCAAAAGAATCACTTTACATGAAAATACCATGTAATTCCATACAAGTTCAATTCTTTACAATTAAATACCTTATATTATGAAATTAGGTTAGCTCACTAGAAATGTCACAAATATAAAATTTACATCTATGAAAACTCTAAAGATGA
The DNA here is from genome assembly GCA_030015575.1 of Agapanthus africanus. Taxonomy (NCBI): domain Eukaryota; kingdom Viridiplantae; phylum Streptophyta; class Magnoliopsida; order Asparagales; family Amaryllidaceae; genus Agapanthus; species Agapanthus africanus. The sequence continues at coordinate 59,140,429 of CM057339.1, forward strand.
TAATTAAATACTTAAGGTATATTTTTAAAATTATACAAAATTAATTTACATAAAACCTTCTCAAGTTTTATAAATTACAATAAGGACCCTAGTAAATATAGGTTTAAGCCGGACCAGTCTTTTGAGCCTCAGGAAGACAGAGATATGGGTGCTTGCCTATTTAAGGTAGACAACTTAACAAACGGTGTTATCAACACGGTAATCGTCTTTGAAAAAGACACAAATCCTGCCGCCCATGTGCAGCGGTTACCGATAACACCAAAACCTAATTCAGGACTTCAATTTCTTTTCTAATTACTCTGACTCAGACCGAGTCTCATTATAAATAAGCTGACTTGAATATGATTTAGTACAAACTACAATTCAATATGAATCCACATATTCAATCTGTTCAATCTATCAATCTATACAACTTGACCGAACCGAACCATGGATATACATCCATCTACATGATTATCTAGTACATCCATTTCCATTTATACGATATCATGGTTTCGGCAAGTCTTCCATTTATAGCACAAGTCATCCATCTATATACAATATATAATTCAAACAACACAACAATACAGACAAGACATCACGGGGTTTATAAATGGGTAGATTGGTACAGAATATGTTAAAGGTGGCACGAGGTGGTCACTTAAGATGTAATTACATCCATACCGTTGTTTCGTGGTATTATCGACGGAGCCTTGTATTCCATTTGCTTTTAGTCTCTGGCATATAGAGACTCCTCTCGTATACACTGGCATCTTCTGTACCAAGCTATAAATAACAGCGTTGACAATATAATACAACTTTAAAAGTTACAAACACACTCTCTCTGTCTATTCTACTTATCCCTTATCTTTGGGACTTACCGAGCGATTGTTCGCTGACGACATTCCTTCTCTTTCTTCTTTGGAATGTTGTCAGGTGGATCGGATGCACTAGAGCACGAGACCATTCAGGAGCATTCGGAGCAGGCCCTTGAGCATTACACTGAAGACCCAGAACTATAGCCACTTGTACCTATTTCATTTCAGTACTTTCCATTTCTGTTATGCCACTGTTTAGGCATTGCTTTCATTCAGATGTATTTACTTTTCCATGTATTGTACAAAAGAATGTTAATAAATAAAGTTGGTGTTCATTACATTTGTCTCTTGTGTATATTTATTTTATATTGCTTAGTTACGCTTAGCGTATTTACTTCTGAGTAAATACGTAGTGGTCTCGTCGCGTCCTCTTCGCCGTATACCGGGAAGCTGGACGTGACAGGTTTTGGTGGTAGTTCATGCAGGTCCAAGCTGTATGGAACCCTACCATGCAGTTCAGCTCTGCGTGGACAACCTAAGCAATATAAAACAAGAACCAGCAACTAAAACATTCTTTACAATTCATATTCCTTGAATCTTATCATTTCATATATTTTGAATCTGTCTTAACCCAAATTTTTTATTCAAGGTTATGGATTCCCCGAACAACACCGGCATCAACTTCAATAACACACCTCCACCACTACCACTCACACCTGCCGTCCCTGCTCCGACCAATGAGCAGACGATTCTACTTGAGGCGATCCACAGCCTCCTAAAAGGACAGCAGCAGCAGACTGCTCTTTTAATGAACTGTCCCGAGGCAGAAGCACCTGGGGTGATGCAATTCAGAGCTTTGCACCCCAAGCAGTTCGCAGGAAAAGAGAGCCCTCTAGAAGCTGAGAAATGGACTCAAAGCATCGAAGATGATCTGGCAGCGGCACAAGTGCCAAATATAGCTTGGGTCCGTGTTGCGAAACTGCAGCTCACGAACAATGCACAGGTCTGGTGGAAGGCTGAAGAAAGCCGTCTTGATCAACCCATCGAATGGAAGACTTTCCACGACATGTTCGACGCAAAGTACTTCCCTGAGACTTCCAGGTTCGACATGGAACATCAGTTCATCCATCCGCGATAAGGTTCAATGTGGACCAAGTCAGTAGATGAATATGACGCTGGGTTCACCATGCTCAATCGGTTTGCGGCCCATCTCATATCGACTGTTGAGATAAGAGCTAGAAGATTTCGGTAAGGGTTGGACACGGAAATCCAAGCTGCTCTAGCTACAGGGGATTTCCCAACCCATGATTTGGCTTTGAAGGCTTCCCAAAGATACGAGGCAGTAGTAATGAGAAAGGGCAGACCTCAATCTGCCGGATTGAAGCGTCCTGCCAATCAGATGGCAGGAGGAGCCTCTTCAAGGCCAACTGTTGAATCGAGGAGACCGGAAGTGACAGATAACCAGTTGAGTCCCGACTTTTGCTTCTATTGCAAGAGAGAAGGACACTTGTGGAAGGACTGTAGGCGCGCAAAAGGCCTATACTTAGTTTGTGGCGCATCCAATCACGAAATTGGAAACTGTTCTTATAGACGCAACCCAGCTCACACACCCACCAACTACCCGCAGCGGCCAGCTATCCAGGCTCCTGCACCTCGTCTAGCACTCCCTGCTCCACCACCTGCAGAGCCTACTCGCCAATTCCAACAAGCAATGAAGGACATGCCTCAAGGGCAGAGAAACATGCCCCAAGGACAGAATGTGCCTCCAGCTAAGAGGAATGTACCACGATGTCAGACTTTCACATTAGCAGCCGTAGAAGCCGAGGCTGTAGGTCAAGGTAACACTGGTAATTCTCTTTCACATTCTCGAATCTTTGTATCACTTTGTTATTCTTCATACACCACTAAACTTTCTTTAAATCTGTTACACTTTTCTTTTACAAATTTCGAGAACGAAATTTTTATAAGGAGGGTAGAATGTAACTACCCTAAACTTTCTGTACAATTTTTTCAAAAAAATACAGAAAGGGGTATTTTTGTCTGAGCACAAGTTATAAATTTGATTTGCTTTTTAATAGCAAGAAGGAGCTTGTAGCTCATTGGTAAGACCTTGCACTGCTGAACCAAAGCACCAGAGTTCAAATCCATCAACCACATTATTTTTAAATATTATTATCTTTTAATTTTTTTAGAATCCCAAGAGTCTACACGTGCTAAACCCGTAAAACCAAAAGTCACAAATAAAACATACTGGCCCAGGAGGATAACCAAGAGACGAGGGACACGTGGCCCCCCTGACTCGGGCCGACTCGACCGACTCGGACCAGCGGCGCCGGTTCGACCGAGTTAGATCGCCGAGTCTCCTACAGGAAAGTTGTGTCTCTTGATCTTCCATAAACCCATGTATACTTTAAAAACCCTCCATTATTACAGAGAATTTAAAATTCAATTAAAACCCTTTTTACTACAAAATTAAATACATTTTTCTTTCACATCCTTTCATCTACCGTAACCTTAATCTTTTTCTATAAATACCATCCCGAAACACACACCCCCCCTCACTCACAAATTCTGTCCAAACTCTCAAAAAAACTCTCTAGAATTTTTGTGTACAAGTGGAGTTAGCGAAGGGCGAAACTCCGGCGAAATTCCGACGACGATCCAAAGAGCTCCCGGCGACGAAACGACGCACCGGAACCTACTTCCACTCCCTCTTCCTCTCCTATAAACTAAAAGCCAGTAATTCCCTCCTCCCTATTCTATTCTCTATTTTTAAAACTTGTATTTCTAAAACCCGACGGAAGCGGAGTTAATCCGACTTCCGATTCGGTTTTCTTTAAAAAGTATAATTTTCATTAAATACAACCATTCCAAACTCTCACATCTTGACTATTAATCATTAACAAAACATTATGAACAAGTTTCATAGCAAAATATTTCATATTGCAATTTTTATCGTATTTTTCAGTAAAATACCGTGTAGTTTAGTTTTGACATTAAACGTCATAATTCATTGCTATACCTTTAAATAGATCACGAGGTAATGACCTACCTCTTCACAAAACTCATATGCAACATAACACGGTACCTTTTGGGAAATATAGATTCGGGAAAATACCGTTTTACAAAAAACTATTTTAAACTTATAAAAACAATTTTCACAAGATTATGTATTTTAAACAAGTCTTTGCAAAGTGCCGCTACAACCCATTTGGAGAACCCGTTTGGGATAGTACGGATTATCGCACATCCTTGGGCTTAGTATTGCGAGATGCAGACCTCTGCAAGGAGCATTCGGTCTCGAGAGATTTAAAAATACAAATATCTTTAAAAAATGAGATTTCTAGAAATATAATATATAAAAATTATTTTTATATAAATAAATATATAAATATATATATATATATATATCATCAAAATATCTATTTTTTGGTAATATAAATATTCTAACTTTTCTAAATCAAAAGAATCACTTTACATAAAAATACCATGCAATTCTATACAAGTTCAATTCTTTATAATTAAATACCTTATATTATGAAATTAGGTTATCTCACTAGAAATGTCACAAATATAAAATCTACATCTATGAAAACTCTAAAGATGATAATTAAATACTTGAGATGTATTTTGAAAATTATACAAAATTATTTTTACATAAAACCCCCTCAAGTTTTATAAATTACAATAAGGACCCTAGTAAATATAGGTTTAAATGGGACCGGTCTTTTGAGCCTCAGGCAGACAGAGATATGGGTGCTTGCCTATTTAAGGTAGACAACTTAACAAACGGTGTTATCAACACGGTAATCGTCTTTGAAAAAGACACAAATCCTGCCGCCCATGTGCAGCGGTTACCGATAACACCAAAACCTAATTCAGGACTTCAATTTCTTTTCTAATTACTCTAACTCAGACTGAGTCTCATTATAAATAAGCTGACTTGAATACGATTTAAGTACAAACTACAATTCAATATGAATCCACATATTCAATCTGTTCAATCTATCAATCTATACAACTTAGCCGAACCGAACCATAGATATACATCCATCTACATGATTATCCAGTACATCCATTTCCATTTATACGATATCATGGTTTCGGCAAATCTTCCATTTACAACACAAGTCAGCCATCTATATACAATATATAATTCAAACAATACAACAATACAAACAAGATATCTCGGGGTTTATAAAGGGGTAGACTGGTACAGAATATGTTAAAGGTGGCACGAGGTGGTCACTTAAGACGTAATTACATCCATGCCATTGTTCCGTGGTATTATCGATGGAGCCTTGTATTCCATTTGCCTTTAGTCTCTGGCATATAGAGACTCCTCTCGTATATGCTGGGCTCTTCTGTACCAAGCTACAAAAAACAGCGTTGACAATATAATACAACTTTAAAAGTTACACACACACACACACACTCTCTCTCTCTCTCTGTCTATTCTACTTCTCCCTTATGTTTGGGACTTACCGAGCGATTGTTCGCTGATGACATTCCTTCTCTTTCTTCTTTGGAATGTTGTCAGGTGGATCGGAAGCACTAGAGCACGAGACCATTCAGGAGCATTTAGAGCAGGCCCTTGAGCAGTACACCGAAGACCCAGAGCTGTAGCCACTTGTACCTATTTCATTTCAGTACTTTCCATTTCTATTATGCCACTGTTTAGGCATTGCTTTCATTCAGATGTATTTACTTTTCCATGCATTGTACAAAAGAATGTTAATAAATAAAGTTGTTGTTCATTACATTTGTCTCTTGTGTATATTTCTTTTATATTGTTTAGTTACGCTTAGCGTATTTACTTCTGAGTAAATACGTAGCGGCCTCGTCGCATCCCCTTCTTCGTATACCGGGAAGCGGGGCATGACAGTATGACTGGGGTCCGCGCCTTCTGGTTGTATTCCTCCAGCACGTCGATATATTTTTGCAGGTCCGTGCGCTTGTCGTCAGGCTGCGTGGGCTTCTTGGTCTTCTTCTTTGCCTTCGAAGACTTCGAAGGCTTGTCCTGGAGGTCTTGCCCATCGTTACCAGCAGTTTTCGGTGTGGGACGTGGCTCCAGCATCCCTTCAACGATCTCGGGCTCCAGCGGGATTTTCCACCTGATGGCAGGATATGCTTGAAGATCCTTCAGCATTCTTTTAGTTTTAGCTGAAAGGCCGACTTCCCACGGTGCTTCTTCTACCAATGAACATGATGTCCCCGGCGTGTATACATTTTTACGAGTGTACCTTTATGGCGGGTTTGTTCTCCGCCGAAAGACCGGGAAGACAAACGTCTTGCCTGAATTTAGGGGCAGATGGTATTTGGATTTATCCGTCCACCTCTCTAAAGATGCCAAGTTGATTTATGGCACCGTGTATCGGAGGTTTAGACGGATGCGGCCGTTGTAGCAGACTTCGTCAGATTCCCCCTCGTTTGAGGGGTTTTTGACTGTGGGGATGCTCTTCCCTGCAAGCGCAATCCCCTGAAGTTAATTACGCTACCGCATTGCGGTAACAACTTTCTCCTTCTCCAGATGGTCACTTCGTGTCGTGTGTGTTTGTTTTATTTTTGGTTGTCCGTGGATTGTATATGGAGACTTATTTATGTTGTCGCCCGTATGGCGTGGATTAGTCCAAATCCGTATTTTCTTAGATTTGGGTTTGGGGTTTGGTTTAAGGATGCGTTAGTCTCATTTGAGACTAAGATCAACTTAAACGTTTGTTAAGGATACGTTAGTCTAATTTTAGACTAAGATCAACTTAACGGGATCGTTTAGATCCAACAAAAGAGCATTTGTGATCTATTATTTTAGTTTAGGGACATTGCGGTCCAGTTTAAGAACATCATAATCCATGAGTTTAAGGACCCCACAGTCCGTAAAGTTTAAGGACATCATAGTCCATGAGTTTAAGGACCCCACAGTCCGTAAAGTTTAAGGACATCATAGTCTAGTTTAAAGACGTCATAGTCTGTATCGTTTTGGTTCAACCATTTGGGGATGCACCAAAAATTATCGGTTATTGAGACCCTCCATCTCTCTGAAGACGTTGAAGGATTACAACGACATGTATCAGAGGTATGAAGAGATGTACCCTTGAACCAATATCCCGATTTGGGGAATGGGATGAACATCAGTTTAGATGTCATCTGTTAGGAGAACACTAGTCATCTTTGGGACTAGGATTAGTTTGGGGAGACCTGAACATGAGTGTTCGGTTGATTGGTGATAAAAAGGGTCTTGTCTTCGGAAGACTGGGCTAATTTGAGCTAAGGTTGATTTTTCTTAGTCACCCCATAGTGCTAAGCACTGAATCAGTGTTAAACACTGGACTTTGGAGGAGCTCACGTGTGAACACGTGAGGGGCCTCGAAGTGGGCATTGTTCCTTGAGTTTATTCCCTCATATATATATAAAAGTGCTGAACACTTGGCTCACGTGTGAGCACGTGAGGCGTCCGAGGTGAGAACTGTTTTCTGGATTTTATTTCTCTTTCATTTATAAGTGCTAAGCGCTTGGTTCATCAAACAGTCACGTATAGACACGTGAGGAGCCTACAAAATGCGAGTGTTGTCTTTGGAATTTTCTCTCTCTTTTATACACAACTGTTTAGGGATCACGTGGGAACACGTGAGGTGCCCCCAGAATAGGAGCCATCTTGGGTTTATTCCCCTTTTCCTTTTCTGAGTGCTAAGCACAATTGGGCCGCGTGAGATCACGTGAGGCGCTCTGAAGAATGAAAATTGCCTTTGTTTTATTCTCCTTTTCTTTTTCTGAGTGCTAAGCACTATCAAAGGGATCACGTGAGGTCACATGAGGCGCCCCCAAATTGAGATGTGTTTTAGATTTACTCCCCTTTTTGAAAAGCTTGTTCGGTGGTGCGCCAAGAGTTATTTGGTTATTGGGACCCTCCACCTCTCTGAAGACATTGAAGAATTACAACGACATGTATCGGAGGTGTGGAGAGATGTACCCTTGAACCAAATTTCAGATTGAGGGGAGAGATCATAGTGGAATGAACATCATCTTAGATGCTAGGAGTTCATTATCTATCTCTGGGAATAAGATCAGTTTGGGGAACCCTGAGCATGGGGGCTCAATTGATTGCCCTCGGGAGATTTGATCTAAGTTTGGCTAATATTGGCCTCTCATAGTGTTAAACACTAATATATGATCGGCGCTCACGTGCTCCCACGTGAGGCCTTAAAGTAGTGTTAAACACTAGTGTATGATCAGCGCTCATGTGCTCCCATGTGAGATGCTTGAAATAGTGTTAAACACTAAGAATTTGATGTGCTCACGTGGGGTCACGTGAGGTGCTCAAAAAATAGGGTTTATTCCCTTTTCTCTTTTATAAGTGCTGAGCACTTCTCAGGGGTCACGTGAGGCGTCCCAAAAATAGGGTTTATTCCCTCTTTATTCCTCAAAGGTGCTCACGTGGGAACACGTGAGTTTTTATGTAGCATTTGAATGCTAATGAATCATCAGGCTGTTCTTCTATGGTTCTGAGGGATCAAATTCTCCTTTTGTTCTTTGTAGGGATTAAATTCTTTTTAAAGGGTTAAACCTCAGTTCCATAGGAATTAAATTCCTATATGTTTTGTAAGAGTTAAACTCTTTTGGATTCAGTTCTTTCCCCTAGACTTTGAATCTGCATGACAGAATCTCCCCGAAAAGAATTAAATTCTCAACTTGTGGGGAGATCTGCTTCTGCAGATCTTAATCAGAGGAAGAACTAAGTTCTTTGAGAAGAGTTAAACTCTTGGTTTAAGAATTAAATTCTCTTTTTGTGGGAGCTTTTAGGAGGGGTTCCCCTTCTTTAGAGAATTAAATTCCCTCTCTACTTTTCTTCCCCCCTCTTTTTCTTTTTCTTGGCTCCTATTTATAGAAGAAAGAAAAGAATCAGTTTGTTCAGCAAATCTCTCATTGAGAGATTTTGATTGATTTTATAACCAACATGATATTTTAGATCACTCAGTGAATTTTATTCACCGTTGGATTTTTAATCCAAAGGCCCTCTGTTTAACAGAGAAGATTTTTTTTTGTTTAACAAGATTATGAATATCTTGTTAGTTTTAATAAGATTAGAATTTTATTCTATCATATCTTTTTAGTTTAACAAGATCAGAAATATATTTTCTTAATATGAATATCTTATTAACATAGAATTTTATTCTTGTTATAAGATTACGAAAATATTTTCTTATGACAGATTTTTATTTTATCAAATGATCACCGCTGGATCTTTGATCCAAAGATCCTCTGTTTAACAGAGAAGATTTTTCTAGTTTAAGAAAGATTAAGAAAATATTTCTCAAATAGAATTTAATTCTAGAATTTGATAGGAACATTTTAAATTAGGGTGCTCACATGCTTTGCATGTGATTGGCAAAAACACTCATGTGTTTAATACGTGACCCCTAGAGTGGGTTTTAGCCTGTGAATGTTCAGAGCGCTCACGTGTGTAACACGTGAGGTATGTTTGGCCCTGGTTATTTATGTTCAGCGCTTATATGCTTTGCATATGAGCGCCCATGTGTTTTACACGTGATGCATATTTTTTTAAGATTCTCAATTTTTTTGTAAGAGAACAAGTAGCTCTTGGCCGAAAATTTTGACGGGAACAAATGCCCCCACTACTTTGCCCACGTAAGCATGTACGTGGGTGAAGTAGTGCAGAGTTATGCATAGCAATAGAATTGACGGCTTAGGGGACAAGTTTAGAGTCCTTGTAGCCTAAGACTTTTTTCATCTTCATGAGCCGTAAGGGTTTCAAGAAGGTTTTTTCTCCCTACAAGTTGAGAGGATCTCGTAGGTGTAAATTCTTCCTAGAAATCGTGAGGATCTCTAAGTGTTCATCGCCTCCGTGAGTCGTAAGGATCTCACTCAGGTATTTTTCCTTACGAATCGTGAGGACCCGTAAGTAGCTTCTTTACTTCAGCGGCGAATGTGGCTTTGGCAAATGTAGCCCGCAGATAATCCATATTGACCTCCTTGTAGAGCAGCGATGGCTTAGGAAACAGGTTCGGATCTGCCGCCTAAGACTTTTCAACTTTATGAGCCGTGAGGGTCTCATAAAGACTTTTCTCCCTACGAGTCGAGAGGATCTCGTAGGTGTATTTCTCCTTAGGAATCGTGAGGATTTCTAAGTGCGTTTTCTCTTGAGAGTCGTAAGGATCTCACAAGAGAATTTTCTTCCTTACAAGTCGAGAGGACTCGTAAGTGATTGATGAGTTGACTTTCTCCCGAGTCAAAGCATTGCTTCAACATGGAGGTCGAGGGTTGACTTTGGCCGTGTTTCACGGGGTCAGGATTGACTTTGGCCGTGTTCCACGGGGTCAGGATTGATTTTGCCCGAGTTCCACGGGGTCAAAGGTTGACTTTGGCCATATGGGGTCAGAATTGACTTTAGCCATACGGGGTCAGTTGCTGACGTATTTCCGCGACGGGGTCATTGGCTGACGTATTTCCGTAACGGGGTCATTTGCTGATGTATTTCCGAGACGGGGTCGTTTGCTGATATGTTTCCGCGACGGGGTCATTGGCTGACGTGTTTCCACGACGGGGTCATTGGCTGATGTATTTCCGCGATGGAGTCATCTGCTGTCGTGTTTTCGAGACGGGGTCATTGGATGACGTATTTCCGCGACGGGGTCATTGGATGACGTATTTCCAAGACGGGGTCATTTGCTGACGTGTTTCAGAGACGGGGTCATTTGCTGAAGTGTTTCAGCGACGGGGTCATTTGCTGACATGTTTCCGCAACAGGGTCATTTGCTGACGTATTTCCGAGACGGGGTCATTGGATGACGTATTTCTGCGATGGGGTCATTGGCTGACATATTTCCGCGACGGGATCATTTGCTGACGTATTTCCGAGACATGGTCATTGGGAGACGAATTTCCGCGACGGGGTCATTGGATGACGTATTTCCGCGACGGGGTCATTGGCTGACGTTTTTCAGAGACGGGGTCATTTGCTGACGTATTTCCGCGACGGGGTCATTGGATGACGTATTTCCGCGACGGGGTCATTGGATGACGTATTTCCGCGATGGGGTCATTTGCTGACGTATTTTCACGATGGGGTCATGTGTTGACGTATTTCCGAGACGGGGTTATTAGATGACGTATTTCCGTGACGGGGTCATATGCTGACGTATTTCCGAGACGGGGTCATGTGCTGACGTATTTCCTGTTAGTTGTATGTATGCCCTAGAGGCCAGTATTGTACAGATGAAGTATATTATATTGGATGCTTGGACATATATAGAGAGGACTTTCTTGCTCAATATGATAGTATGCTATCTGGTTGCTCTTTATCTTAACATGTATACTTGTCTCTTAATACTATCTTATGGTTACATGTTGGTAAAGCCCTTAGGATGTGTACTTGACTACCTGGACTATGATGCAGATCATACTAGTGGGGACAGAGTAGTCCATAAGTACATCCTTTAATGTTCCTAGTCGTAGGTGTATCGAGATAGGGCATCGATATACCAGAGTAGACTAGCGTATACGCTTCTCGACCCATGAGATGGGCGATGGATGATCCCATATCCATTGGTGTTTGACATCAGAGATGGTATACGGGCGCTCAGTGGAGACTGGGTACACTGAACGGACTCGCCGAGAACTCCCAGATGGTATTATACCTCACGTCAGATGGCAGTTCTCTGGTGACACTTGTGCAGGTTAGTCTGTAGACCCGAGATCGTCATAGAGTCTTGTGTGATTCCCACTGTGCTTTGATTTCTACCTTACCACGTCCTAGAGGGCGTGCAAAATGGTGGTTTTTGGGTACAGTCCCCAGTCACATAGAGGCGATGAGCGATAGGAGGGGTTTCGTCTCTCCCGGTATTGGGGGTTGATGTTGCGCTGTGCTCGATTGGCCATAACAGGGAAGTCCCTGGCCAGGGCTGATTTAGAGATTTACTGGTAAATGTTACCAGTGGTTTCTCGACCCGTTATGAGCCTCACATCGGCACGACTTATCGGTTATTGGGGTCTGACGATTACCACCCCTAGACTTGATATGCGACATATCAGACGAAGAGACCGGACTGTACGGGAAGTGTTACCGGCAGGCTTTTACAGGAGTTGGAGCGGGCTTGCTTGCTGATCTTCTGATCGCTCAATACCCGGGTGGCCGTTACGTCCAGCTAGTACCGCTGACGGCTTGTGGGTACATGATGTGATCATCACCTACTGCCGGCGTATTGACGAGTCTTTAGAGTCCTACATAGAGGTTTTACTGGCTCAGGCAAAACGAAATAGGAGCACGTATGTGATATGTGCGGGACCGAGAATAATGCGTGTATGTGATACCATATTCTATTCTTGCGACTTTTTGTATCGGTCGGTTATATATGATATAGCCGGGTTATCGAATCAAGTGTTGATTAAATAAGTCGATACAATGGATGTTAGTCGGTTATATGAGATATGACCGGATAATTAATTCATGTGTTGATTTAATAATTTAGTGTATAATTGTATATTAGATATACTAGTTTACATTAACTAACACTTGTTCACTTAAGGATTTTTCTCACATGTGCACAACTTTAATATATATGTGATATATATTAAAATGTGTTTTCTTTTTGTATCATGGTTAATGATACATCATACATGGGTGTGCAAGACATACACCATTCTATTTTAAATGGTGGTTAATAATTATATAAGGTAATTACAAATTAGTGGAGCTTTTGTCACAAGCATGAAGCTTGTAGAAGCTTGTGGATGCTTTGACAAAGTCCACTAACTTTGTTTTACTTTAGATTTTTATTAACCTAACCATTTAGGATTAGCCATGGTAATGTCTCTACATGAGTTAGTATATGATACTCACTCACCATGGTTAGCTCACTCACTTGATCATTATCCTCATCCTTTTTTTTTTGTTCATCTTCTTCTTCTTTGAGCAAAAAGAAAAAGCTTGCTAGGGTTTTAAAAAGAGAGTGAAAGATTGTGAGAAATAAAATTCTAAAGAGAACCTACTTCCTATTTCTCCATCCTCTACTAGACTAGCACTTTAGTATAGGGTGTTTGCTTCACTAATTCTCTAGTTAGTGAAGTAGTAGTTTGAGTTGATATTCCCTCGACGTAGATCATCTTCGGCCTCGAAGACTTCAAGCAAGGACGCTTCTTTCGCCTCGTGAAGCCATGCAAGAGCCCGGGAGAACCATGATCGCAGTGAAGGGACTACAACAAGGAGCTTTAGAAGTGAAGGACCGATCTACAAAGGTTGTATTTCGTATTCACTTAGTGGTAAATGTGATTTACTTGCATGTGAAACCTTAATAATCTAGCAAAGATCTTGTTTAGGGTTATTCGGCACGACTAAAATTTTAATCGAGCATAGTTGATGCTTTGTAGAACCTTGTTAGAGTGCCTAGTAACCCTACAGTGGTATCAGAGCCTAGCTAGAGCATTAGGCAACGTGTATACGAAGTTAAAACTCCGAACGAACCCCGAAAGCTCAAAATCAACCCCTTTCTGGTCATTTTTTAAAACTGTGATTTTTTCTGAATTAAAAATACTTAAAAAATTCAGCTGGTAATTTTAAGCATTATCGTGCAATTCGATGACGTAAGCCGTACGGACCGCCGCGGAACCGCGGCCATACCCTACTTGGGCCGCGGATCCGCGGTCGTACAGGGAGATTTATCTTTTCTGTTAGCACAGTAATGCCCTTATCTGCTATTTATATTTTATGGGTATTTTTTTATCTAACTCAAGTGTTGAGTGATCTGGGGTTTATTTTGTATTCGTTGATTCGATCGGAAAATTTAAATTCGTTATGTTTTCCGGATAATTTAGAAAGTATTGAAATGTTCGAACGGATATCATTAACTCAATTTTTTCCGGCACGAAAAACTTTCAAGTGTTGAATTTTTCTTGAGTTTAAATCTTTCGGAAAAACGTACATGTAACGCGATGGACCCTCTAGAAGAACACAAACCTTAACTCGATTATGTGACCGTCTTGAACTGCCTCTAAACCTTAGGGTTTGGGGCAGTACGGCGTGCCACATGTGAGGCGTTGGCTTGACCCATCTACGGCTGGACCGTTGCTACTGTGACGTATTCTGGAATTTTTGAACTCCGCTCAAGTGTTGAGCTATTATGGAAATCTTGGGTATTTGATTATTCGATCGAAAAGTTTAATACTGTCTATTTATCTGGAATGTGATACAATATGTGGAATTCATATAGTTAGGCATGAAATGCGAAGTATGTGATATTTCGGATTTACGATGTCTAAAGAGATTGTGGATTCCAAATGTTGTAGTTTTACACTTTCTTTTCTGCGACCGTAAATGTAATATGTGATATCGCCGGTTTCATTGCTATATGTCAACGACAATTGGGATGCGCATATTTACTTACGTTGATGACATGTGATGTTATATGTTGCTGGATATGTTATATTGGATCGTCGCGTTTTGAATAGCCGGGGGTTTTATGTGAGATGAGGGTTTTTATTTTCATTCATGTAAAATTAAATGTATGTAATATTCTTTTATTGGGGCACTTCCGGGATGAGGTTGATGGCACCATTTGTATATTATTTACTTTTCCGCACTAGGATAGACCCAAGGAGGAGAGCACAAGTAACCGGGTTCTAGAGTCAGTGGGAGACCAACTCGAGGAGTCGAGTCCGGGTCTCCTAACTCTAGAATTGGAAGGGTTGCTTGCCGCTCTCGTAGGGGTCTAGGGGTGTGGGTTTTGCTATTCATCGCGACCGTGGAATCCGTGTTTTATAGAGGCTCAAAATAAAACACGGACGTCCTAGTATATCCAATGTTTCATATGTTTCTTCTGCTGCGATATCTGTGATGTGATCATTTGATATGTTGTGATAAATACTGTATATAGTATATATGATATATTATATAGACGTTACTTATGTTTTACACCCGCGCTAGCCCTGCCCCGCTCTGCCGTTAGTTACCTAACCTAACGGTGCATGAGGGGACATCGAGGCGAATGCGGATGGCATAAGTGTACGTAGTATTTATCTGTGATGTTTAGGTGACTTAAATGATGGGACTTCATTAATATGATTAATGAAAGAAAAGAAACCTAAAAGATGTTGTAGAATCAAATTTTCAAAAAGGGTAGCTACAGATTCTTGCTTTGCATAGCGATATATATGATATATCCTGCACCTTATTCGATGAGGAAAGAGCCGAGATCCCTTCACCGGGAGTGACCTCTTTAGCAAAACTAATGAAAACCTCAAAATCACTCCATTTCAAAATTCACTCGATTCTACAACGATATCAAGTTCATTACGCAATAGGTTTTCAGAAAAACCTGTCGTAGCCCTCCGTCATTTCAGATAAGTTGTATATAGTATTCGTGCTGCATTTGTTGGCTTTCGTCAAGGTGTAGTGTGCGGTAGCTATATGCTGCTTATCTGTAGCATATGATGCGATTGGATTAGGGTAGTCGTACGGCTTTGTTGGCTTTCGTCAAGGGTCGTGCGGGTGGGTTTAATTCAGTCAAGAAATGTACGGGTTGAACTTGACTAGCGGGCTATGGTTTGTTGGCTTTCGTCAAGGTCATAGCACGTTAGGGGAAAAATATTATTGGGAATTTCAAGTGTTGAAATTTGCAATGAGATTGCATACCTTCTATGAGATAGTTGGATCCCGATACCCACTGCGAGTAATTGTTACTCCTGGGAGAGTTTTACACAGGACAATTAGCCGATCAAGTAGGTGTCTAGAAAGGTGTCAACGGGGTTACGCCTCTGGGAAAACGAGGTTTACTTTAATTAGGTCCGTGCGAAAGCACGGGGAACCTCCCTCAAAGTACCGACACTGGCATGGCTGAAAGATTGGCGAAATTGTAGGGTGTAATTAATCCCGGCTAGTCTTTCCTTTTAGGGTTTGAAGGAAGATTTGATAAAAACAGTGGGAGCCATCCTGATTAGATAAAATAATAACCAATCTGATCTTGCAAGAGCATACGCTAAAGTGTTTTCATATTTCTCTCTCCAGGTAGCGAACATATCATGCCTTAATAAAGATAATAATATGGATATATTGACCGAACCCGCATGTTATACTGTGCTGGGGAACGTTGGTTCCGTTCTTTCTTATAAAAGTTATAAGACTGAACAGGATATAGGGGAATACCAGGATTCCCATGCCACCCGAATGAAGAAAGTACATGTTGATGCATTTTCTTCGGGTGTGTTCGTTACAGAGAACTGTTTCTCCATTTGCTCTACGTCCTGGGTATTAGATACCGGGTCAGGATCCCATATATGTAATCAGTTACATGGGCTTAGGAAAGGTAGAGAACTTGGAGAAGGTGATAAAGACATTAGGGTTGGAAATGGTGCAATTGTTGCAGCAAGAACCATCGGGGAATATCACCTTGTATTACCAACTGGTAATACATTGATTCTGAACGAATGATATTACATGCCGAACCTAATATGCAATATTATATCGGTTTTTTTACTGAGTAAAGAAGGATATAATTTTGTATTACAGGATAATGTTATGAACATTTTCCTGAACCAAAAGTTGGTTGGATCAGGCACGTTGTGCAATGGCATTTATGTTCTAAATCAATCAACAGTTCTGAGCATAACAAACACACACAAGAGGAAGAGTTCAGAACTGAACGAATCCTTCTTGTGGCATTGTAGACTAGGTCACATCAATGCGACACGGCTAGCTAAGTTTCATAAGGATGGATATTTGAAGCCGTTCGAATTTTCATCTTATGACACTTGCCAATCATGTCTCAAAGGCAAGATGACCAAAACTCCATTTACGGGACACGGAGAAAGAGTTTCTGAACTCTTAGGACTGATACATAGCGATGTATGCGGTCCCATGTCTACACATGCCAGGGATGGTTCTTCGTACTTCATTACATTCACTGACGATCTCTCAAGATACGGAGGTGTGTTCTTGATAAAACACAAGTCTGAAGCTTTTGAGAAATTTAGAGAATATAAACAAGAAGTAGAGAACCAAACCGGGAAAATTATTAAAATCCTTCGATCAAATCGAGGAGGTGAATACTTGAGAAATGAATTCCTGGACTTCCTAAAAGAGAATGGGATTCTCTCTCAGCCGACTCCTCCATATACACCACAGCACAACGGTGTATCAGAACGGAGGAACCGCACCCTATTAGATATGGTGCGCTCTATGATGAGCACAGCTGAGTTACCTATTTCCTTCTGGGGGTATGCGCTAAAGACAGCCATACATCTATTGAATATGGCCCCCACCAAATCTGTGCCTACCACTCCATATGAGATATAGAAAGGGAAGAGACCATGTCTTAACTATGTTAAGATATGGGGTTGTCCAGCCTATGTCAAACGATAAAATCCGGACAAACTCGAGGCACGGTCTGTTCTATGCAAATTTGTAGGATATCCCAAGAATTCACAAGGGTATATCTTCTACCGCACTGAGGAACAAAGGGTGTTTGTTTCTCGGCATGCCACCTTTTTAGAAAAGGAATTTCTTGCAAAAGAGATTAGTGGTCATGAGGTAGAACTGGAAGAGGTTCCAGCTACAAAAGCTACAACAGAAGATCTGGTGGAACCAGAGGATTCGGTAGTTCCCGATGAACCCCAGCCACTCCGCCGATCTGGTAGGGTTCCTCACCCACCTGAGAGATGCTACGGTTTTCTCATGGATGGTGGGGGCGAGGATTGCATCATGGAGGATGATGACCCAACTAGCTTCGAGCAGGCCATCATGAGTGGAGACTCAGTGAAATGGCTGGATGCAATGCGGTCCGAGATGGAATCCATATACACCAACAAAGTATGGACTTTGGAAGTTGCTCCTGAAGGGGTAAAACCCATTGGGAGCAAGTGGATCTTCAAGAAAAAACTTGGTGTAGATGGGAAAGTGGAGACTTTCAAAGCTAGACTTATTGCAAAGGGTTTTCGTCAAAGACCAGATGTGGACTATGACGAAACCTTTTCTCCAGTGGCTATGCTTAAATCCATCCGGATCATGCTTGCCATCACTGCATATCAAGACTACGAAATCTGGCAAACGGATGATAAGACCGCCTTTCTAAACGGTGATTTAGAAGAGTGCGTGTACATGACTCAGCCAGAGGGCTTCGTAGATAGTGGGAGCAGCGGGAAGGTGTGCAAGCTGCTTAAATCCATTTATGGATTAAAGCAAGCATCGCGGAGTTGGAACATCTGCTTTGACGTCGTTATCAAAGAGTTTGATTTCGTCAAAAACGTAGATGAACCTTGTATCTACAAGAAGGTGGCAGAGATTAAAGTTGTCTTCCTCGTATTGTACGTGGACGACATACTCTTGATAGGAAATGACATTCCTATGCTGCAATCGGTCAAGCTCTTCTTATCACAAAGATTCTCAATGAAAGATCTAGGTGATGCCTCCTGCATATTGGGAATTATGATCTATAGAGATAGATCTAAAAGGATATTGGGATTGTCCCAATCCAGGTACATTGACACCATACTAAAGAGGTTTAGTATGGAAGAATCCAAGCGTGGGAATTTACCCACGATCTCTGGACTCACTCTCTCCAAAGAGATGTCTCCCAAGACTGATTTGGAGAGAGCTCGCATGCAAGGGATACCCTATGCTTCGGCTGTAGGCTCTATCATGTACGCGATGCTATGTACCAGACCCAATGTAGCATACTCACTAAGTGTAGTGAGTAGGTATCAAGCTGATCCTGGAGAGAGTCACTGGACAGCTGTGAAGAGCATTCTCAAGTACTTGCGAAGGACTAAAGAGATGCTCTTGGTGTATGGTAACGGAGAACTCCAAGTGGAGTCCTTTACTGATTCGAACTTCCAGAGTGATAAGGACGACTCTAAGTCGCACTCGGGATTTGTCTTTACCCTTTACGGAGGGGCGGTTAGCTGGAAGAGTTCCAAGCAGGAAACCGTGGCAGACTCGACGATGGAGGCTGAATACATCGCTGCCAACGATGCTGCCAAAGAGGCTGTCTGGATCAAGAAGTTCATTACTGAACTTGGAGTGGTTCCATCCATTGAGCATCCAATACCTTTGTATTGCGATAACAATGAAGCGGTGGCTTTGGCTAAGGAACCCAGGTCCCATCAGCGATCCAGGCATATTCTGAGGCGGTATCACCTGATCCGGGAGATAGTTGATCGCCGGGAGATCGAGGTCAGGAGGGTTGACACGAAGAACAACACTGCGGATCCACTCACGAAGGCCATTCCCCGGATACAGTTTGAGAGACTCTTCGGGATGCTAGGTATGCGATACTACAGCAGCTGGCCCTAGTGCAAGTGAGAGATTGTTAGTTGTATGTATGCCCTAGAGGCCAGTATTGTACAGATAATATATATTATATTGGATGCTTGGACATATATAGAGAGGAATTTCTCGCTCGATATGATAGTATGCTATCTGGTTGCTCTTTATCTTAACATGTATACTTGTCTCTTAATATTGTCTTATGGTTACATGTTGGTAAAGACCTTAGGATGTGTACTTGACTACCTGGACTATGATGCAGATCATACTAGTGGGGACACAGTAGTCCATAAGTACATCCTTTAATGTTCCTAGTCGTAGGTGTATCGAGACGGGGCATCGATATACCAGAGTAGACTAGCGTATACGCTTCTCGACCCATGAGATGGGTGATGGATGATCCCATATCCATTGGTGTTTGACATCAGAGATGGTATACGGGTGCTCAGTGGAGACTGGATATACTGGACAGACTCGCCGAGAACTCCCAGATGGTATTATACCTCACGTCAGATGGCAGTTCTCTGGTGACACTTGTGCAGGTTAGTCTGTAGACCCGAGATCGTCATAGAGTCTTGTGTGATTCCCACTGTGCTTTGATTTCCACCTTACCACGTCCAAGAGGGCGTGCAAAACAGTGGTTTTTGGGTACAGTCCCGAGTCACATGGAGGGGATGAGCGATAGGAGGGGTTTCGTCTCTCCCGGTATTGGGAGTTGATGTTGCGCTGTGCTCGATTGGCCATAACAGGGAAGTCCCTGGCCAGGGCTGATTTAGAGATTTACTGGTAAGTGTTACCAGTAGTTTCTCGACCCGTTATGAGCCTCACATCGGCGCGACTTATCGGTTATTGGGGTCTGACGATTACCACCCCTAGACTTGATATGCGACATATCAGACGAGGAGACCGGACTGTACGGGAAGTGTTACCGGCAGGCTTTTACAGGAGTTGGAGCGGGCTTGCTTGCTGATCTTCTGATCGCTCAATACCTGGGTGGCCGTTACGTCCAGCTAGTACCACTGACGGCTTATGGGTGCTTGATGTGATCATCACCTACTGCCGGCATATTGACGAGTCTTTAGAGTCCTACATAGAGGTTTTACTGGCTCAGGCAAAACGAAATAGGAGCACGTATGTGATATGTGCGGAACCGAGAATAATGCGTGTATGTGATACCGTATTCTATTCTCACGACTTTTTGTATCGGTCGGTTATATATGATATAGCCGGGTTATCGAATCAAGTGTTGATTAAATAAGTCGATACAATGGATGTTAGTCGGTTATATGAGATATGACCGGATTATTAAGTCAAGTGTTGATTTAATAATTTAGTGTATAATTGTATATTAGATATACTAGTTTATATTAACTAACACTTGTTCACTTAAGGATTTTTCTCACATGTGCACAACTTTAATATATATGTGATATATATTAAAATGTGTTTTCTTTTTGTATCATGGTTGATGATACATCATACATGGGTGTGCAAGACATACACCATTCTATTTTAAATGGTGGTTAATAATTATATAAGGTAATTACAAATTAGTGGAGCTTTTGTCACAAGCATGAAGCTTGTAGAAGCTTGTGGATGCTTTGACAAAGTCCACTAACTTTATTTTACTTTAGATTTTTATTAACCTAACCATTTAAGATAAGCCATGGTAATGTCTCTACATGAGTTAGTATATGATACTCACTCACCATGGTTAGCTCACTCACTTGATCATTATCCTCATCCTTTTTCTTTTGTTCATCTTCTTCTTCTTTGAGCAAAAAGAAAAAGCTTGCTAGGGTTTTAAAAAGAGAGTGAAAGATTGTGAGAAATAAAATTCTAAAGAGAACCCACTTCCTATTTCTCCATCCTCTACTAGACTAGCACTTTAGTATAGGGTGTTTGCTTCACTAATTCTCTAGTTAGTGAAGTAGTAGTTTGAGTTGATATTCCCTCGACGTAGATCATCTTCGGCCTCGAAGACTTCAAGCAAGGACGCTTATTTCGCCTCGTGAAGCCATGCAAGAGCCCGGGAGAACCATGATCGCAGCGAAGGGACTACAACAAGGAGCTTTAGAAGTGAAGGACCGATCTACAAAGGTTGTATTTCGTATTCACTTAGTGGTAAATGTGATTTACTTGCAGGTGAAACCCTAATAATCTAGCAAAGATCTTGTTTAGGGGTATTCGGCACGACTAAAATTTTAATCGGGCATATTTGATGCTTTGTAGAACCTTGTTAGAGTGCCTAGTAACCCTACGGTGGTATCAGAGCCTAGCTAGAGCATTAGGCGACGTGTATACGAAGTTAAAACTCCGAACGAACCCCGAAACCTCAAAATCAACCCCTCTCTGGTCATTTTTTAAAACTGTGATTTTTTCTGAATTAAAAATACTTAAAAAATTCAGCAGGTAATTTTAAGCATTACTGTGCAATTCGATGACTCTCCGTTGTCTGTGGCCCGTAGAGTCTTAGAACCAGGGACTCTGTCGTGGCTCCGTTTGGTGATATTGCGTCCGAATCCTTTTGGAATGAGGAGGATCACCGTTGCTTCTTTTTAGGCTATAGATGTTGCTGTTAAGATTTGGAACTAGGGACTTTGCCATGGCTCCGTTTCGTTGTGTCGCTTCCGTGCCCTGCTGGCATAAGAAGGAACGCCGTTGTTGTTCTTCTGGGATGCAGATGTTACTGTTGAGATCTGAATTTCCCTTTTGACAGGATCTGGTGGGGGACATGTGGTTCCCTTTTTGTTTATGCCCATGGATTGTATACAGAGGTCAGTATGGACTGCCTGTAGGGCAAAAGTTTCATTCTTTCATTTTTTTCTTTTCGCGATGCTCTATCATTTCAGCTTTTATATCGCGAATGTCGCGATTGCCCAATCATTTCGGCTATTTTTCGCGGTGCCCAATCATTTCAGCTATTTTTCTTTTTACTCGCTGCTTTTTATTGCGAGTTGCCCAATCATTTCGGCTGTTTTTGTATGCATATCTTTTACTTGCTGATTTTGTTGCAAGTTGTCCCATCATTTCGGCTATTTCATATGAATTTTTGTCTCGCTGATTTTTATCGTAAGTGTGGAACTTGGAAACTGGTGCTAATCTTAGCATCAGTATCGCTACGACTGGAATATTACCAAGAGCGAATCATCATTTGTCGTGAAAGAGCTTGGAATTTGATACCGATTTAGACATCAGCATCGCTACCACTAGGACATTGCCAGGAGCGAATCATTATTTGCCTCTGTCGATGTCGAACAAAGGTGGCTTAGCAAACAGGGTTAGGATCTTGTTGACTATGGCTTTTTGAGTTTACGAGCCGTAAGGATCTCATAAAGGTTTTTCTCCCTACGATCGTGAGGATCTCGTAAGTGCAATTTCTCCTTAAAAATCGTGAGGATTCTTAAGTGTATGTTCTCTTATAAATCGTAAGGATATTACAAGAGTGTTTTCTCCTTATAAGTCGAGAGGACCTACAAGTGTTTGTCACTGTGTGAGCATATCCCTAATCGCTGGTGGGACTCTGTTAGGGAATTTTATTCGTGCCCGTGGATTGTATACAAGGGTCAATATTGAACCTCTTGTAGGGCAATCTGGGAAAGGTGATGGCTTAAGAAAAGGTTCAGATCCCTGCAACTTAAGACTTTTGAATCTTATGAGCCGTGAGGGTCTCATAAGAGAGTTCTCCTTACGAGTTGTGAGGATCTCGTAAGTGTGTTTTCTCCTTAGGAATCGTGGAGATTCCTAAGTGTGTTGCTCCCTTGTGAGTCGTAAGGATATCACACCGGTATTTTCTCCTTACAAGGTCGAGAGGACCTTGCAAGTGTATTTTAACGAGATTGCGCACTTTCGGGTTTTCACAAACTCGCCGGTAGTCCTGCTGTTTTTACTCACGGAGCCCTTTCGTGTTTTCATCCGTGGCCATCTCGCTTATGGATGTACCGTTTTTTTTGTCAGCCTTGGGATGCTGCGGTCCATAGTAGTTTATAGACGTCTCGGTCAGTTGCAAGTTTTAGGACATTGCAGTCCATCGTTAGTTTAGGGACGTTTCGGTCCGTCACACGTTTTCGAGGCGAGGTTTCGTCGGATACTAGTTATAGAGTTCAGGCTTGGGAAGATAGCGAGCGGACATAGGCGTCGTCATCTATCGTTGACCTCGGCCGTGACTCGTCAGGGATAGTATTTTTTCAATAACCGGTCATTTATTGGCCTGAAGGGTCTTTCGCCATGCATATCCATGAGCAAGTAAGCCCCACCTTGGTAGACTTTGTCTATAATGTACGGGCCTTCATAGTTCGGCTCGAATTTCCCCCATTTGGTACGATTGGGGATCATAGGTCTCTTGACCACTAGCACGAGTTCGCCTTGGCGGAATGTTCTCGGCCTAGTCAATCTCTCGTATGAGCGCGTCATCTTTGCTTTGTAAGCCTCCAAGTTTTGTTGCGCCATGAGCCGGGTTTCATCAAGGGCGTTGAGCTCCTCAAGCCGAAGATGGGCATTCTCTTCGTCTGTTAACTCGTAGTGAACTGCCACTCGCAGAGAGGGTAACTCTATCTCCAAAGGAAGTACTGCTTCAGTGCCGAATACCAATGCATGCGGCGTTGTGTTTGTGGCCGTTTTGAACGTGGTTCGATACGCCTAGAAAGCTTCATGTAGTCTCTCATGCCAGTCCTTCTTATTTTGAGACACCATCTTTTTCATGATCTTCGTCAAGGTCTTGTTGAAAGCCTCAGCCAGACCATTAGCTTGAGGATTATAGACCGAAGAGTATTTCCAGTCAATATTATGCTGCTGTGCGAAGCGGCTGATCTTATGGCTTCTGTAGGCCGGCCCGTTATCGGAGATAATCCATCGCGGAGTGCCGAACTAATAGATGGTGTATGTCTTGAAGAAATGGAGGATATTCTCTGTCTTCACTTCTCTTAGCGGTACTGCTTCTGCCCACTTAGAGAAGTAATCGGTTGTCGTCAATATGAACCGATATCCTCTGGATGATGCTGGTTCGTTGGGCCCAATTATATCGGTTCCCCACATTTCGAACGGCCAGCTAGCCACCGTTGGATGTAGTGGATTTGGATGTTGGTGGATAAAGTCCCCGTGAATCTGGCACGAGTGGCACTGCTTCGCGTATTCGAGGCAATCTTGGATCATTGTGGGCCAATAGTAGTCCATCCTTTTGATCTTCAGTTTCATCTTCGGCCAGGCTTGGTGAGAACCACAGAGTCCGTCGTGAGTTTCTTGGATGACTCTCCTTGCTTTTTCAGGTCCCAGGCATCTTAGCCATAGAGAATCAAATGATCTCTTATATAAAGTGTCATTGACGAAGGCGAAAGACAGAGCTCTTTTCATGAGCTGATGTCTCGAGGACGCATCTTCAGGTGTTCGACGGGATTTAAAGTAGTCTATAAAGACTTCTCTCCAATCCTTGACCTTTCCCTGGTCCTCTATTTGTAAGGCTATTTGTTCGGTCGCTCCCTTTTCTTCGGATGACTCCGGAGATATTTCTGTCGGTGCGAGAACTCGACGGCTTTACACAACGATCCTTATGTCATCGAGGTTCTCGTCAGCCAATTCTTTAGCGAGCTTGGTTAATGCATCCGCTTTACTATTTTCCGCGCGCGGTATGCTCTCCAGGGTGTAGGAAGGGAATTAAGTCAGCAATTATTGCACTCTCTCACCGTACTTCACCAACTTTGGTTTGCACGTTTGATAGTCGCCATTTACTTGACTAACGACCAGTTGGGAGTCTCCGTATATGAGGAGGTTTTTGATCCCTATGTCGACAGCGATCTCAAGTCCTGCTATCAAAGTTTCATATTCGGCTTCATTGTTTGTCCTCGGCTCTATTAGGGAAAAGGCAAAGCGCATTATCCCTCCTTATGGAGTCACGAAGATGAGGCCCACCCCAGATTTGATTATGGGGGAGTTGTGCTTTCGCTTCTTCATAGAAGATGCTCCGTCGAAGTAGAGTTCCTGTCGGGTATCACTCCCTCCTTTCTCCCCGTCGATCGTGTCAAACACGTGCTCGTCTGGCAATTCGCAGTTCAAGGGAGAATCGGCAGGTATCGGATGCTCAGCGAGAAAGTCGGCGATGGCCTGGCCTTTCACTGCCTTGAACGGACGATAAGTTATCGAGAACTCCATCAAGAGGGGGGCCCATTTAACGAGCCGTCCCGTTAGTATGGCTCTTGACATCAAATACTTGAGAGGATCCACTTTTGATATGAGATGGACCTCGTGCGCCAACGCATAGTGCCTGAGCTTCGTTATCGTGAAGATTAACGCCAGGCAGTGTTTTTCAATGGGGGAGTAATTGTTTTCTGCCCCCAGGAAAACTCGACTCAAATAGTAGAGGGCTCTCTCCTTCCTTGGTCGTTTTCTTGTGCCCATAATGCGTCTAGAGAACCCTCATGGGCAGTTGTGTACAGGATGAGAGGCTTTCCCTTGACCGGAGCAGTCAGTACCGGCGGATTCTGCAAGTATTGCTTGATTTCGTCTAGTGCGCTTTGGCATCTGCGATCCCAGATGAATGGGGTTCCTTTCTTCATCAAGTGACAGTAGGGGCGACATTTGCCGGAGAGGTTAGCTATGAACCGTCGGATATATGCGAGCTTTCCTTGGAGAGACCGCAGTTGTTTCAGAGTCCTTGGCGGAGGCATTTCCATGATCGCCTTGATCTTCGATGGGTCTATTTTGATGCCTCGATATCGTACGATGAATCCTAGGAATTTTCCCGAGGAAACTCCGAACGCGCATTTCAGAGGGTTCATCTTCAAGTTGTATTTTCGAAGACATTGGAACACTATTTTTAGATGCTCCCAATGCTCCTCGTGCGATTTGCTTTTTACCACGAGGTCGTCAATGCAGCATTCGACGATTTCATGTATGAGGTCATCGAAAATCTTCGTCATGGCCCTTTGATAGGTGGCGCCGGCGTTCTTCAGACCGAAAGGCATTACTTTGTAGCAGAATATGCCCAGAGGAGTCCGGAAAGCGGTATGCTTCTGGTCTTCGGGGTGCATATTTATTTGATTGTACCCTGATGAGCCGTCCATGAAGGAGAAAACATCGTGAGTGGACGTGTTGTCTATCATCAGCTCGGTAACCGGTACAGGAAAATCATCTTTTGGGCAAGCTTTGTTGAGGTCTTGAAAGTCCACGCAGATGTGCACTGTCCCATTTTTCTTCATCACTGGGACGATGTTGGCAATCCAGTCAGGGTACTGAACCTCTTGGATGAAGCTGGAGTCGATTAAATTCTTGACTTCGGCGTTGATGCTCATTTCAAGTTCGAGCCGCATTCTTCTTGGCGCTTGCTTGACTGGCTTGATGTCCGAAGATATCGCCAATTTGTGCACAGCTACTTCTGGATCTAGTCTCGGCATTTCAGAATAGTTCCATGCGAAGCAGTCTTTATACTGCATGAGCACGTCCTTGAGCGTAGCCACCTTTTCTTCAGACAACAGCTCACTGACGAACGCCAGCTGTGGGTCGTTTGCCGTTCCCAAGTCGATTTTTCTGAGCTTATTTGCAGTAGTGTATATCCCATCTTCCAGCTCTTTTGGCGTTGGTGGAAATTCTGAGATCACTTCATCATCATTTTCGAAGCACCAGGAGAGGTCATCCATATCTTTAGGCACTCGTTCTCCTGTCAGCGTTATCGTGTGACAGGTACAAGATCGCTTCCAAGACCGATGTTGATCCGGCTCTACTCTCGCTGCATGTGTGGCTTTCGGTTCATACTTCTGTGGCGGGGTTACCCTCCAAGTGTTGGATAAAGCGAACCTGCCTTGCTGATACTGGTTTTCTACCCAGTCTTTGAAGGTGAAGCAGTCTTCAAGAGGATGTCCTATTGCTCGGTGATAGGAGTAATAGTCTGGGCGATGAATCTCACTTGCTTGTTCGGGGTGCTTGGACTCCGGGAGTGTCATCATCTGATGTTTTATGACAAGATCGAATATCTTTCTTGTCTTGTCTTGGGGAAAAGAATATGCTCGACCCATCTTCTTTACAAGAGACGGATCCCGGCTTCTCAATTTTCGATCGCGTGGCTTTTTGAACCCGCTTTGCTGTTGTCGAACGTTTTTTCCGTTCTTCAGTTTGTTTTTGCCTTTGCGTCGAGTCTTCTTTGTGACGGGCTGGCGACGAAGGGCATCGTCATTCTCCATAGCCTGCTGAAGGAGGCGCTGTGTCCTGGCTTTCTCGTAGATGGCCATTTCGCGGCTATGATCATCCCGGACTTTTTGACCCGCTTTTCTTATTAGCTTGTCAATCTGTTCTTCAAACGACGGACTTGGCATTTTCATGATGGGACCTCGTTTTGGTTCAGGGTTAGCGTCTTCTAACCGAGCATCTCTTTCTTCATCGAAGTCATGTATAACGTAGCAGCCATGGAATCGCTCTCGTCTCTTGGATTGAACATATCCAAGCCCGATTGTTTCCATTCTCCCATTGGGCAACTTTCGCTGAGTCCCGGGGACGTTCCAGATTTTATTATAGAACTGAGCTTGTCGAGCAGTCTGCTTCAAGGGTACGCCTTGGTGCCTCAATAGCCTTTTTAATCCTTCTGTGTAGTATCTGGGCAGACGGATGGGTTGGAGCCTGTCAAGCGTAGAATCGGCGCCATGCCAGATTTCTTTCCCTACTTTGGTTTCGGCGGACCGATAACAGAGGATCGCCTTTTCATCTTTTCGCCTGAGAGGGACGTATAACGTCTGCAGTTCTTGTACACTGTAGGTATCAAGTGCGTTGAGCTCTTTATAATGCTCTTGCGGAACAATGGCAATCTGCAAACTCTAATCATCTCCAATGAAGGCTTGGACTGATGGACGAGCCGAGAATACTGCATTGACCTCGTCTTCAGAGTCACTGCCAAAGACCAGAATAGGGGTAGACGGTCCCAGTTTGTTGTATCGGGGAAGTCCCGAATAGACTATCTCTTCTTCCTCCTCGGTATTGCTTCCGAAGACTGGAATGGTGGTGATAGCTTTTTGCTTATCCTCAGGTTTATGGCCTCTTTCTGTGTCTTCGAAGTCTGGCAAAAAGTACTTTGCATCCTCGTATTTGCGGACTTCATTCACAGATAATGGGTTCAGCTCCCCTGTCACGGTATACTCGAAACCATCCTTGAAATACTTCATACACCGATGTTGTGTAGAAGGGATAATGTTGTACTCGTGTAACCAAGGCTTGCCGAGCAAAGCGTTGTAGCAAGTCTTGGCGTCAATGACGTGAAACTTGATGTCAGTGATGAGCAGCCCAAAGCATAACGTCAGTACCACAGACCCGAGCGTCCGTGATGACTGGGAGTCAAACCCGGAGATGGTGATTTTATCACGAGCGAGGTGTTGAACGCTCATGCAGATTTCCTTTAGCACCCTCACATTTAGGAGATTGACAGAAGATCCATTGTCAACTAGGATCTTCCCTATCTTAATGTCATGGCAATACCCGGAGACATATAGGGGACGGTTTTGCTCGCATGTTCCGAGGAGGAGATCTTCGTCGCCGAAAGTGATGTCAGCAGTGTGCATTTCTTCCAGCTCGTCCTTCATCTTTTCTTCGGTAAGGAAAGCTTGAAACTGGTCAGGCTCTTGTAACGCCTTAATCAGAGAATCCCTTGCTTCTTTGATAGCAGAAGGGCATCGAGAATGCTTAGCTGTGAGGGTATCTTTCTCAGATGCGCCAGAACGTTGTAATCCACATTGTTTTTCTTGGGCGGGTCCTTGGCTGCGAGCTCTTGGACGACTCGGTGATCGAGGGCGATATCTTCAGGGACCTTTTCTTTCCCCTTATCCCTTTTGTTTGATCTCTTGTTTGTGGGTCCGAGATTCTTTTCAGGTAACGTGCGATTGCGCAGCTGAATGTTCTCGCAGGTCTTCGTTTCTTCCTCTTTTCTTGAGGTGGATTCTTTGAAGAGAGGGCCGAGAGCCATTTCTTCTTCAGAATCGCTCCCGAAGGTGAGAACTTGCGATCCCCTGCTATCAACCATGTAACAGTTGTCGACAGCTCTTCCTCGTTCGCCTGTCGCATTTTTCCGCTGTCGACGAGCTTCACGCTTCATCCTTTTGAAGTGTTGCCTGTGAGCGACATACCCTTGCCACCAATTTTTAAAGGCGTTGCATTCTTCAGTAGGGTGTGCAATCATCTAATGATATAAGCAGAAGTTAGGATGTACGTCCGCTTCAAGATGTGTACCGCCCGGAGAATTTCCTCTGAAAGAGGGCAGCTTCATTCCCATTGATATAGCTTTGGCGAACCTTTTCCTAGTCTTAAGTTTGCTTTTGTCTGTGGTGGACGTGTTTTGATCTGGTTGGAGTGCCTCAACCTTTTCATTGAGTCGCCGGCGTTTAGCCTTTTCGAATATAGCCAGTTCGCACTCTCGATTGGATTTGCTTTTTTGACGGGCTTCGTTCAGCAGCAAGTCGATTATCTTGTCAGACGGCTCCAAGGGTTTTGGCTTCGGTCCTGCCCCAGCTCCTTTATGCTATCTTCTATTGCCGAGTGAGCTTCTTCGTTAGTTAACGCCGAATGATAGATCATGTGGCAACTTGCCACATAATCCTCAGGTTCATCTGACGAGTCGTCTCCCTCATCTTTGTCACTATCTCCGTCTTCAAGGATGTGGTTGAGAAACTCTTGATGCGTGACCGGGGTTCGCGCCTTCTGGTTATATTCTTCTAACGCGTCAATATGTTTTTGCAGGTCCGTGCGCTTGTCACCATACTTCACGGGCTTTTTAGTCTTCTTCTTCTTCTACGAAGATTTTGACAGCTGGGCCTGAGCGTTTTGCCCATCGCTATTAATTCTTGGCGTCGGGCGCGGCTTCAGCATTCCCTCAATGACCTCGGGTTCCAGTGGATTTTTCCACCTGATCGCCGGAAATATTTGAAGATCCTTCATCATTCTTTTCGTCTTGGCTGAAAGAGCGACCTTCCATGGAGCTTCTTCTATAAAAGAACAAGATGCTCCCGGCGTGTCCCCCTTTTTAAGAGCATGTGGCAGGGGCAGGCTTACTTTCCAATTCTCGGACAGCGTGAATTTGCCCTGTTGGTATTGGTCCTCAATCCAACCTTTGAAGACGAAGCAATCTTCAACTGGATGGCCTACTACTCGGTGATAGGGGCAATAATTGGGATTGCTGACATCACCGGGCTGCGATGGACATCTTGGATCCGGCAAATAGATGATCCTGTTACGTATCACCAGTTCGAACAGTCTCTTTGTTTTTTTCCCGCGGAAACGAGTAAGGACGTCTAACTTTTCATTGAGGAATCGCTGTCTATCGCTTTGGCGATCAGCTGGTTTTGGGCCAGTCGGCTGTTGCTGAGCATTGGCGACGAAGGTCGCTTTCCCTTTCCTTTTTTCATTCCGCGGCTCCGACTTCGAAGAGGAAGGCCTGTGGCCCATCTGGTCCATTTAGACCATCTTATTAATCAAGGCCTGGAAAGTAGTTGGCTTGAAAAACATCATGAACCGGGATATGGTCGCCTGAGGGTCAAGGGTCCCCACGAACATGCCCACGGCAGGAGCTTCCTCTATGCGATGTTCACACTTTGACCACAGGTTCCGCCACTGAATGGCATATTGAACCCAGGCTTCCCCCGGCTTCACTCTAGCGTTAATTAGTGCGGTGATCGGGGTGCGCTCGCTAGCGCTTGCTAATCTTTGTGTAAACAGCTGCTCCATTCCTGCAAATATCTTGACAGAGTCATTCGGTAGCTCAAAGTACCATTCAAACGCTGTTTCAGACAAGCTGCCAACAAACTGGCGAAATAGTAGCTTATCGTCACCTCCGGTGTTGCCGCACAGAGCCCTGAATTGAGCCACGTGTTGGTGTGGATTTCCCGTCCCCTTATATACGTGGAATTTAGGGATCGTATATCCTGGCGGGTACTTTATTTGGTAGTACCATCCCGGATGGGGTCGTCCAGTCTTAACAATTTGGCCGGCCGCTTCGCTCGCCTGATGAGCTCGTATCTGTTGTGCGATATAGTCATCCAGGGCGGCTTCAGAAATGGTCTCTTCCTTGGCTGCTGAACAAGCCGGAAGAGGGTTCGATGTCTCCCCTCTGTCGTCTTCAAGGATAATCGGGGGGTCTTCAGCTGGAGGATCCGGCTGTAATATCATCCCGACCTTGTCTTGGAACAGTAGCGCCATTTGTTTTATGTCGGTCGCTTGTTCCGCGGCCTCTTTTTCCTTTTTCTCAAGTATTCTCCGAAGGAATTCAGCATCAGTTTCCTGCTCATGACGCTGTTCTGAGGACGTCTCTGGGCTTGCTTTTGGTCCCGTGAGTGCGGCCATGGCTGTTAGCATCTTTTGGAGCTTTTGTTGTTCCTGATCCGGAGCCTTAGTTATTGATCGTGTAAGAGGCCGATGACCTGTGGAGATACGGTTATCCTCTTTTCCGGAAGCCATATAGACAGTATGCACCACTATGCCCCCAGACTTAGGGCGTTTAGGTTCAGTGCCCTTGACATTTGTCGCAAACACGGGGATTTTCTCTGGCCTTATCTTTTTGTGGGCGGACGAAGTTGAGGGTGCCGTTGCAGCGGGCACCCAGGTAGACGACACCTTCTGTGGTACGACAGAGTGGTCCTTATCTTGCTGAACCTTTATCTTCTTCGGTCGGCGGGAGTAATCTTGATCAATCACCGAGTCTTGGACTTGATGCCAGACCTTGTAAATTTTAGAGGACAGCTGCTGAGGGGGCTGCTCCAGCTTCACCTTTGTAACGTTCTCCATAGGTGGAGGAGATCTTTTCAGCATAGCAGTCGGAGAGTTCTTGCGGACCCCCCTGAGTGGTTCAAAATTGTTCCCAGTTGGAACAGCAGCATCAATTTCCACCATTGGAGCTGGCGGAGTCAGTCCAGAAAGAGAGCTGCCCCCATCCTTCCTTACTCGGCACCAGTGGCGACGTTGAGCATGGTGAGCAGCCGGGACCACCTCTATTGTTGGATCAGCTTTTCCATGCCCACTGTTCTGATGAGAGCCTGTCATTGGCGCTAGCCTGTCGAAGACTGACGTCTGTTGAGAAAGGATAGTCAATCTTGCGAAGGCCGACTTTCGAACAGGGGAAGCAGCCTTAGCGATTTCGCTTGGAGCAGGGAATCGGAACGGCCAATCTTGTGAAAACCGACCCCTTAGCAGGAGAAGCCGCTCTGATGACTTCAGGAACAGGAATGACTATCCGCTTTGGGATGGCCGCTTCAGGTATCGCGGGCTTCTTCACGGGCCCACTTGAGCTTTGGCCCAGTCTGTTGAAAACTGAGGCACTGGACTTGGGCGACCCGTTGAGAGGGGCCGCGGTAGTTGTAAGCCGATCAAAGACCGACTTCTTCGAAGCTTCTTGCGACGACAATGGGGCGTTGAATCTCATTAGTGGGAGCATGGTCCCAAAGAACAATCCCGTGGTGGCCTGTGTCACCTGTTCAACCGGCATTGCGTAGATGGAGGCCGTTTGGGGCCCATTGGTCACTCCTCCAGTAAAGACGGAGTGGGAGTTGTTGCAGTTGTTGCAGTTAGTGCAGTTGAAAGCCATTGATCTTCTGTTTTCTGCATGGAGAAAGACACCAAATCGTAGTACCTCGAATCCAGGGCAACCATGTCAAACCGCGACTTGCTCGCGAAACACGACACACGAAGTGTGGAGTGGAAAGAGGAAAAGGTCCCACCGGGTGTGCCAGAATCTGTTCTCCGCCGAAAGGCCGGGAAGACAAACGTCTTGCCTGAATTTAGGGGCAGATGGTATTTGGATTTATCCGTCCACCTCTCCGAAGATACCAAGTTGATTTATGGCACCGTATATCAGAGGTTTAGACGGATGCGGCCGTTGTAGCAGACTTCATCAGATTCCCCCTCATTTAAGGGGTTTTTTATTGTGGGGACGCTCTTCCCTGCAGGCGCAAGCCCCTGCAGTTAATTACGCTACCGCATCGCGGTAACAAGTTTCACCTTCTCCAGATGGTCACTTCGTGTCGTGTGTGTTTGTTTTATTTTTGGTTGCCCGTGGATTGTATACGGAGACTAATTTATGTTGTCGCCCGTAGAGCGTGGATTAGTCCAAATCCGTATTTTCTTAGATTTGGGTTTGGGGTTGGGTTTAAGGATGCGTTAGTCTCATTTCTTAAACGTTTGTTAAGGATACGTTAGTCTAATTTTAGACTAAGATCAACTTAACGGGATCATTTAGATCCAGCAAAAGAACATTTGGGCTCTATTGTTTTAGTTTAGGGACTTTGCGGTCCAGTTTAAAGACATCATAGTCCATGAGTTTAAGGACCCCACAGTCCATAAAGTTTAAGGACATCATAGTCCATGAGTTTAAGGACCCCACAGTCCATAAAGTTTAAGGACATCATAGTCCATGAGTTTAAGGACCCCACAGTCCGTAAAGTTTAAGGACATCATAGTCCAGTTTAAAGACGTCATAGTCTGTATGGTTTTGATTCAACCGTTTGGGGATGCACCAAAAATTATCGGTTATTGGGACCCTCCATCTCTCTGAAGACGTTGAAGGATGACAACGATATGTATCAGAGGTATGAAGAGATATACCCTTGAACCAATATCCCGATTTGGGGAATGGGATGAACATCAGTTTAGATGTCATCTGTTAGGAGAACACTAGTCATCTTTGGGACTAGGATTAGTTTGGGGAGACCTGAACATGAGGGCTCGGTTGATTGGTGACAAAAAGGGTCTTGGCTTCGGAAGACTGGGCTAATTTGAGCTAAGGTTGATTTTCCTTAGTCACCCCATAGTGCTAAGCACTGAATTAGTGTTAAACAGTGGACTTTGGAGGAGCTCACGTGTGAACACGTGAGGGGCCTCGAAGTGGGCATTGTTCCTTGAGTTTATTCCCTCATATATATATAAAAGTGCTGAACACTTAGCTCACGTGTGAGCACGTGAGGCGCCCGAGGTGAGAATTGTTCTCTGGATTTTATTCCTCTTTCATTTATAAGTGCTAAGCACTTGGTTCACCAAACAATCACGTACAGACACGTGAGATGCCTTCAAAATGCGAGCGCTGTCTTTGGAATTTTCTCTCTCTTTTATACACAACTGTTTGGGGGTCACGTGGGAACACGTGAGGTACCCCCAAAATGGGAGCTATCTTGGGTTTATTCCCTTTTTCCTTTTCTGAGTGCTAAGCACTATTGGGTCACATGAGATCACGTGAGGCACTCTGAAGAATGAAAATTGCCTTTGTTTTATTCTCCTTTTCCTTTTCTGAGTGCTAAGCACTATCAAGGGATCACGTGAGGTCACGTGAGGCGCCCCCAAATTGAGACGTGTTTTAGATTTACTCCCCTTTTTGAAAAGCTTGTTCGGTGGTGCGCCAAGAGTTATTGGTTATTGGGACCCTCCACCTCTCTGAAAACGTTGAAGAATTACAACGACATGTATCGGAGGTGTGGAGAGATGTACCATTGAACCAAATTTCAGATTGAGGGGAGAGATCATAGTGGAATGAACATCATCTTAGATGCCGGGAGTTTATTAGCTATCTCTGGGAATAAGATCAGTTTGGGGGACCCTGAGCATGGGGGCTCGATTGATTGCCCTCGGGAGTTTTGATCTAAGTTTGGCTAATATTGGCCTCTCATAGTGTTAAACACTAATATATGATTGGCGCTCACGTGCTCCCACGTGAGGCCTTAAAGTAGTGTTAAACACTAGTGTATGATCAGCGCTCACGTGCTCCTACGTGAGGCACTTGAAATAGTGTTAAACACTAAGAATTTGATGCGCTCACGTGGGCACGTGAGACGCTTGAAGTTGGCGCTGCTCCTTTAGGTTTATTCCCTTGCTTCTTTTATAAGTGCTGAGCACTTCTCAGGGGTCACGTGGGGTCATGTGAGGTGCTCAAAAACTAGGGTTTATTCCTTTTTCTCTTTTATAAGTGCTGAGCACTTCTCAGAGGTCACGTGGGGTCACGTGAGGCGTCCCAAAAATAGGGTTTATTCCCTCTTTGTTCCTCAAAGGTGCTCACATGGGAACACGTGAGTTTTTATGTAGCATTTGAATGCTAACAAATCATCAGCCTATTCTTCTATGGTTTTGAAGGATCAAGTTCTCCTTTTGTTCTTTGAGATTAAATTCTTTTTAAAGGGTTAAACCCCAGTTCCAGAGGTATTAAATACTTATATGTTTTGTAAGAGTTAAACTCTTTTGGATTCAGTTCTTTCCCCTAGGTTTTGAATCTGCATGACAGAATCTCCCCGATGAGAATTAAATTCTCAACTTATGGGGAGATCTGCTTCTGCAGATCTTAACCAGAGGAAGAACTAAGTTCTTTGAGAAGAGTTAAACTCTTGGTTTGAGAATTAAATTCTCTTTTTACGGGAGCTTTTGGGAGAGGTTCCCCTTCTTTAGAGAATTAAATTCTCTCTCTATTTTTCTTCCCCCCTATTTTTCTCTTTCTTGGCTCCTATTTATAGGAGAAAGAAAAGAATCAGTTTGTTCAGCAAATCTCTCATTGAGAGATTTTGATTGATTTTATAACCAACATGATATTTTAGATCACTCAGTGAATTTTATTCACCGTTGGATTTTTAATCCAAAGGCCCTCTGTTTAACAGAGAAGATTTTTTTTTTGTTTAACAAGATTATGAATATTTTGTTAGTTTTAATAAGATTATTATTTTATTCTATCATATCTTTTTAGTTTAACAAGATCAGAAATATATTTTCTTAATATGAATATCTTGTTAACATAGAATTTTATTCTTGTTATAAGATTACGAAAATATTTTCCTATAACAGATTTTTATTCTATCAAATGATCACCGCTGGATCTTTGATCCAAAGGTCCTCTGTTTAACAGAGAAGATCTTTCTAGTTTAAGGAAGATTAAGAAAATATTTCCCAAATAGAATTTAATTCTAGAATTTGATAGGAACAATTTAAATTAGGGTGCTCACATGCTTTGCATATGATTGGCAAAAGCACTTACGTGTTTAACACATGACCCCTAGTGTGGGTTTTAGCCTGTGTATGTTCAGAGCACTCACGTGTGTAACACGTGAGGCATGTTTGGCCCTTGGTTATTTATGTTCAGCGCACATATGCTTTGCATATGAGCACCCACGTGTTTTAGACGTGATGCCTGTTTTTTTTAAGATTCTCCCCTTTTTTGTAAGAGAACAAGTAGCTCTTGGCTGAAAATTTTGGCAGGAACAAATGCCCCCTATTATTTTGCCCACGTAAGCATGTACGTGGGTGAAGTAGTGCAGAGTTATGCATGGCAATAGAATTGACGGCTTAGGGTACAAGTTTATAGTTCTTGTAGCCTAAGACTTTTTTTATCTTCATGAGCTGTAAGGGTCTCAAGAACATTTTTTCTCCCTACAAGTCGAGAGGGTCTCGTAGGTGTAAATTCTCCCTAGAAATCGTGAGGATCTCTGTGTCCATCGCCTCCGTGAGTCGTAAGGATCTCACTCAGGTATTTTTCCTTACGAATCGTGAAGACCCGTAAGTAGCTTCTTTACTTCAGCGGCGAATGTGGCTTTGGAAAATGTAACCCGCAGATAGTCCATATTGACCGCCTGCGTGAAAGAAGCCCCTCGCTGTATGCCGGAGGGATGATTTTCCTCTTGTCGAACCTTCATTTTCTTCGGTTGACAAGAGTAATTCTTGTTGATCACAGAATCTTGCACTTTATGCCAGACCTTGTGGATTTGGGAGGACAGCCGCTAAGGGGGTTTCTCCGGCTTTGCTTTCGTTATATTTTCAGCAGGAAGTGGTGATTTCTTCAACACCGCGGTTGGGGAGTTCTTGCGCACCCTCCTTAACGGTTCAAAACCGTTCCCTATTGGAACAACAACGTCAACTTCCACCATTGGAGCTGGTGGAGTAAGTCCAGAGGGGGAGTTGCCCCAGCTTTTCTTACTCGGCGCCAGTGGCGAATTCGAGCGTGTCTTGCAAACGGGATTGCCTTAGTTGTGGGAGTGTCTTCGTCATGCCCCCAGCTTTGGTGAAGGGGTACTGCTGGTGCCAGCCTATCGAAGACCGACGTCCGTTGAGAGGGAACGGCCAATCTTTCGAAGGCCGACTTTCTGGTAGGAGAAGCACTTTTGATGACTTCACCTGACAGAACTGGAACGGCTATCCATTTCGGGATAACCCTTCAGGTATTGCGAGCCTCTTTGCGGGCCCACTTGAGCTTTGGCTCAGCCTGTTGAAGGCTGAGGTGGCAGACTTGGACGACCCGTTGAGAGGGGCCATGGTGGCTGCAAGTCGATCAAAGACCGACTTCTTTGGAGCTTCCTGTGATGGCACTGGGGTGCTGAAGCTTGCTGACGGGAGCATGGTCTCGAAGAACAATTCAGTGGTGGCTTGAGTCACCTGCCTCACTGGCATTGAAAAGATGGAGGCCGCATTGGGTTTATATGTCACTCCTCCAGTTGGGGCGGAGCGGGAGTTGCTGTTGCAGTTTGTGCGGCTTGAAACCATTGATCTTTTTTCTTCTTCTGCATAGGAGCAAGACACTAAATCTTAGTATCTCGAATCCAGGGGCAACCATAGCAAATCATGATTTTTTTTGTTCGCGAAACACGATACACGAAGTGTGGAGTGGAAAGAGGAAAAGGTCCCACCGGGCATGCCAGAATCTGTTCACCGCCGAAAGACGCGACCGGGACGTTAAGACGTCTGGCCTGAATTTGGGGGCAGATGCTATTTGGATTTATCCATCCACTTCTCCGAAGATGCCAATTTGATTTATGGTACCGTATATCGGAGGTTTGGACGGATGCGGCCGTTGTAACGGACTTCGTCAGATTTCCCCTCGTTTTATGAGGGGGTTTTGATTGTGGGGACGCTCTTCCCTGCAGGCGCAAGCCCCTGCAGTTAATTACGTTATCACATCACGATAACCACTTTCTTCTGCTCCAGAAGTTCACTTCGTGTCATGTGTATTGGTTTTATTTTTGGTTGCCCGTGGATTGCATACGGAGACTAATTTATGTTGTCGCCCGTAGGGCGTGGATTAGTCCAAATCTGTATATTTTTAAATTTTGGTGTGAGTTGATTTAAGGATCGTTGATCCGTTTTGAGATCAAAATCGACTTAAATGTATACGAGCAGTTAGGGGCTCGATTGGTTTTTTGTTAAGGATACGTTAGTCCAATTTGAGACTATGATCTACTTAATAGGGTGTTAGGATCATTTTTGTTTCAGATCCAACAAGAGAGCATTTGGGCTCTGTTGTTTTAGTTTAAGGACGTTTCGATCCCTTATCGCCATTTTGGAGGCGAAGTTGTAGTTTTAGGACATTTCGGTCTGTTGATCACCATTTTAGAGGTAGGGTTTTAGTTTAAGGATGTTACAGCCCGTTGTCGCCATTTTGGAGGCAACGTTTAGTTTAAGGACATTTCGGTCCGTTGTAGTTTAAGGACGTTTCGGTCTGTTGTTCATCTTGGGCGCACGTGTATTTGTTACGTGTCGGGATGAGCAACGATGATATGGGATACATCTAGTTTGGGATGCGGTTTGATCTGGGGTGTGCACGTCAGTTTGGGAAGTGCACCAAAAAACAGTTGGCTGTCGGGACCCACCACCTCTCTGAAGACGTTGAGGAATTACAACGATATGTATCAGAGGTGTAGAGAGATATACCCTTGAACCAATTCCCATGTTTGAGGGAAAAGGGAGTAATGGTAAACCCGGAAATCGTCAGTCGTATTTTGAGACTAAGATTTCCTCGGGGGAATGTGGAACAAATATCGTTTTGGGATATCATCAGTTGGGAGATCGATAATCATATTTGGAACTGAGATCGGTTTGGGAAATAATGAATCCATGGGCTCGGTTGATCTGGGTTAGGGACCTAGCCAACTTGGGCTTGATCCACTTAGTTTTCTTTTTATTTGAAAAGAAGTGTTAAGCACTTGTTTGGGCTCAGTCCCTTTTTTTGTGCAAAAAGTGCTGAGCACTTATGTAAGTTCTGACACTCACACTTTACTCTTTTTTGTCTCTATATAGAGTGCTGAGCACTTTTTATGGTGCCCACGTGCGAAGCACGTGAGGCGCTAGGCGCTGCCCAGTGAGTGTCAAGCACTTTTTATTCTGTGGCGCCCACGTGAGGAACACGTGAGGTGCTGGACGCTGGGCGCTATGCGCCGCACACTGAGTGCTAAGCACTCCTTTATTTTGTAGCGCCCACGTGAGAGGTACGTGGGCCGCTGGGTGCTAAGCGCCAGTCACTGAGTGCTAAGCACTGCTTATTTTTCTGAGGCGTCCACGTGAGGGTCACGTGAGACGCTGGGCACTGAGCATCGCTCACTGAGTGCTAGGCACTCCTTATTGAATAGCGCCCACATGAGGGGCACGTGAGGCGCTGGACGGTGATTTTTTCTTATATATTTTGTTCTGAGGAGTTCAACTTCCTGGTTCTTTTCTGAATCTTTGATCTCCAAGAACAAGTTCGTCCCGATTAGAATTAAATTCTCAACTTATGGGAGACTTGTCTTGTGGATCTCAGATCCAGAGAAAGAACTAAGTTCTTCTTTTAAAAGGGTTAAACCCTTCAATAGGTGAACGAGATACTTTGATCTCTCTTCTTTTTTATTTACCTAGAGATTTTCTTCTTTCTTCCTTTTTGAAGCTTTCTACTTTTTTTTACGAAGCTTATGGGGGGTTCCACTTTTTTTGACTTGAAGTCTTGGGTCCTTTATATAGTAGAGGCAAGCCTGTTGATTAGTTGAAGAAATTTCTTATTAAGAGATCCTAATTTATTTGGGGATTTTTACCCACCATTGGATCTTTGATCAAAGGGCTTTTGTTTTACAGAACATATTTTTCTTGTTTTAACAAGATTGGGGACATATTTACCCATACAGAATTTATTCTGTAGATTGGTGATTCTTTAATCACCATTGGATTTTTGATCCAATGGTACTCTGTTTTATAGAGAACAATCTTTCTTGTTTAGAAAGATTTGAGGAATATTTCCTCTCAACAGAATTTAATTCTGCATCTTGATGATTTATCATCTCCGTTGGATTTTTGATCCAACGGCTTTGTTTAACAGAGAATAGAATTTAATTCTATAAGGCGCCGGCGCTCATGTGCTATGCACGTGGGCACTTATTAAGGTTTTAATTCTTTCATGTGCTTTGCACATTGGCGCCCACGTGAGGAGCACGTGCGGCGCCAATGACTCTGGCGCTGGCGCCCTCGTGGAAGGCACGTGAGGCGCTGCTTAAGATTTTTGTGTGCTTTGCACACGGGCGCTGCTCATATAAGAGTTTTTAACTCTGGAACATGCGCCCTCATGGCAGGCACGTGAGGCGCCGCCTCTTGAGTTTTGAACAGAGTTTTGCTCTTTTATTGGGGGAAACAGGGTAATTTACTGTTTATCCGTATGTTTCTTGTAGTGTCTAATGCAGATGTGTCTAAGACAAGTGGTTTACTTAATTAGGCCCGTTATTTCGGTGATTTGTATAGCGGATATCTCCCACTTACCTGACTGCAAGATTGATAAAGAGGTAGTAGAGGATCTATCCTACAACTTGTCTCTTGAAAGTTTAGGAGCGGATCTAGTAGGCTTAGTTGACCCTAGGGTTTGCTTGTGCATTTTTTTTGGTTTGTGATTTGTTAAATAGTCCTTATCTCATTTCTTTTGGTGTATGCACACTTGGGGTCGAGACGAAACACATAGATTGACTCGTCTTGATTTATTAGATCCTATAGCTGAGATTATCCCCGATACACCTACGCTACAGGATCGATGTTATCCTGTGCATACTTCTTTACCATCTTGCATAGTCTTACCGCATGCTGCCGGTGATTATGAAATTAAATCTGCTTTCATAAACTCGCTTTCCAAATTCCAAGGTCTTGAATCAGAAGTCCCTTATGTCTTTATAAGGGAATTTAAAGATTTGTGCCAATTGTTCAAATTGAAGCGGTTAAATGAAGATGCTATAAAACTTAGACTAATACCATTTACCCTTACTGATAAAGCTAAGCATTAGCTTTACAGTATGCCGGCCAACACTATTCGCACATGGGAAGAGTTTACTAAAACTTTCCTTAAAAAATTCTA
The DNA here is from genome assembly GCA_030015575.1 of Agapanthus africanus. NCBI lineage: Eukaryota > Viridiplantae > Streptophyta > Magnoliopsida > Asparagales > Amaryllidaceae > Agapanthus > Agapanthus africanus. Next base: position 59,181,548 of record CM057339.1, read on the forward strand.
CCCGCATTTAAAAACTGCTAAATTCAGAAATGAAATTAGGACATTTTCACAAAAACCGGGGAAACTTTTTGAAAATATTTTGAACGTTTTAAAGACCTTCTCATTAAATGCCCATATCATAATATATCTAAGTGGGAATTATGTCAGATAGTGAATGATGATTTGGAGTCTAAACTTATGATAGAGTTGATATGTCGAGGCGACTTTATGTTGGAAAAGGATTATGACACATGGACTTTTTAGAAGAATTGTCTGATACAACCATGCACTGGGAGAGTACTAGTGCGAAAGGTTCGACCACATCTAGGGGAGGGTTGCACGTTGTTTAAGCTACTATAGGGATGCAAGCCAAGCTAACAGCAATAAGAAAATCAATATAAAAGCTATCAATTATAACCATCTCCGTCAAACAAGTTAGCAAACTCTCTTCTTACCTAAACTGTCAAGACTCTTTCCACTTTTCTGAAGAATGTCCCATTCTAAACGGTTCTCAAGGGAAACAGACCGTCAATGCTGCATTTCAAAGTAATAGTAATAATCCTTATTCTCAAACCTACAATTAAGAATGGAGGAACCGCCCTAATTTACAATGGAATAAAGGCAACACTAGCCAACGATTTCAAAACCAAAAACAAGGTCCTCCACCTAACCCTACCCAACTTAACACACAATGCACATCTAATAGGGTTCGGAATAAGAATACATACTTTAAAAATGATAAGCAGCTGGCCACATTTTTGCAAAATGAAATTACACCGCTTAAACAGTCCATAGTTAATATTGAAAAGCAGATTGATCAGCTAGCTGCAGCATTGGGAGGACGAGAGATGGACACCTTACCTAGTTAACCTGTAACAAATCTAAAAAATACACGTACAAATCCCGTTCAAATAAACGCTATAACCACTTTGAGGTCGGGAAAACAGGTTGATAATCAGGTTAGGATGCCCGATAATTCTGAAGAGATCCCGGCTGATGAGGAGCAACAGACTCCCAATCCATTTGCACAGCAGGCATCCACTTCTACCCTAGCTTCTACATCCTATCATTTTTCTTTTAATAACACTCTTGAGCCAAGAGCACCATATCCAAAGTGTTTAAAGGCCAAGAAGTATGATGCTAAAGTAGCGAAGATGATGGAGACATTTAAACAAGTCAAGGTCAACATCCCTCTACTAGATACGATTGACCAAATTCCATCTTATGCTAAATTTCTTAAAGACCTTTGCACTAGAAAGAAGAAAACGCATGTGCATAAGAAGGTTTTTCTAGCTGGTAATGTTAGTGACGTCCTATGTAATGCATTACCCATAAAGAATAAGGATTCTGGTTGTCCTACAATTTCATGCATTATCATAGGTAAGGTCATTAATAGAGTTTTACTTGAGTTAGGCGCTAGTATAAACCTTCTTCCTTTTTCGGTCTATGAACAACTAGGGCTAGGTGGGTTTGATCTAACAAAATTCACTTTACAGTTGGCAGATCGTTCTATTAAGAAACCAAAGAGAGAGATTAAGGATGTGTTAATCAAATTAAGTGAATTTATATTCCCTGTAAATTTTATCATTTTAGAAACATAACCTGTCTCTAACCTTGAAAATCAAATTCTGATAATCTTAGGACGACCATTCCTAACTACTGCTAACGCTTTGATTAACTGTCGCAATGGTTCAATGAAAATTTCATTTGGAAACATGACAGTTGATATAAATATTTTCAATCTAGGAAGCCAACCTAGTAATTCTTATGACTTACCTTATGACATCAACGTTTTATTTGAATTGTCTAATGAATAAACAAGTGACGATAATGAGCGTTTATTTGATTTTAAAGAATGTGATTCTTCATTTGATGGTACACATGATCAACTTATTGATGCTTCTCCTAATTTTCATGATGAACTTAATATGGTAATATCTCGAAATAATTTCCTTGAAAATCAAATTTTGTTGTTAGAAAATGAGAAAAAGGAATTGGTTTCGTTGAATGAATTTTCGAAAAACGAAAAAGATAATTTGATTTTGTAACACCTGTTCCCTCATAAAAGAGAAAAAAGGAGAGAAAATTCCCAATGACTCAAGCCTCACATGTTAAACACGTGAGCGCGTATATGCTAAGCATATAGGCGCTGCAATCAAACAAATAATAGGCTGCCTCACGTGTTAAACACATCCTCACGTGTTGAACACATGAGCGCCTATATGCAAAGCATATAGGCGCTGCAATCAAACAACTAATAGGCTAAATAAGCCTCACGTGTTAAACACGTGAATGCCTATATGCAAAGCATATAGGCGCTGCAATCAAATAACTAATAGGCTAAATAAGCCTCACGTGTTAAACACATGGGTGCCTATATGCAAAACATATTGACGCTGCAGTCAAACAACTAAAGGCTAAATTGGCCTCATGTGTTAAACACGTGAGCGCCCATATGCAAGGCATATGAGCGCCAAATCAGAGAAGCTAAATGAGCCTCGCGTATTAAACACGTGAGGGTACCTCCTTATGTAGAATTAAATTCTACTCTTTGTAAATACTTCATGGATTTTTCTAAAATAGAAAGATCCTCTCTGTTAAATAAGGAACCGTTAGATCAAAAATCCAATGGTGATTAAGTATAGAATAAATTCTATTGGGAATGATATTTTCTGTTAAACAGAAAGTTGGTGGATCAAAGATCCAATGAGATGGAAAATATTTCCCATATCTTTCTAAACAGAGAAAGATTGTGCTCTGTTAAACCAAGCACACTTAGATTAAAAATCCAATGGTGATAAAAATATCACTGTTTAATAGAATTTTATTCTATATATGGGAAAATATTCCCCCAATTTTGTTAAAAACAAGAAAACATATTCTGTGAGACGGAAACACTTAGATCAAAGATCCAACGGTGGATAAAATTTCCCAAACAGATTTGAGACCAATAAAATCAATTGGAATCTCTCAATGAGAGATTTTAATTAACAAGCTTGTCTTCACTATATAAAAGACCCGAGACTTCAAGTCTCACACTCCCACGGACAGAAGGACGAACAGAAGTTTCTGCAAAAAAAAATATACAGCGATCTCTTGAGAGAATAGAGAATTGAATTCTCAAAGAAAGAATACCTTCCTCCTTCAAAAAAAACTCTAGGTAAATAAAAAAAGGAAAGATTAAAAGCATTCCCTTTGCCTAGTATCACGGAGATAAGGGTTTAACCCTTCGTACAAGAATTTAGTTCTTCCTCTGGTTTGAGATTTGCAAAAGCAAATCTCCCCACAAGTTGAGAATTTAATTCTCATCGGGAAGATTCTATTTCTTCAGACTCAAGACTTAGGAAAAAGAATTAGGTTAAAAAGAAAAAAGAAAGAAAAAGAACATGTGTTCTGGGAATTTAATTCCCCCAAAATTAGGGTTTAACCCTACATAAAGAACACAGTTCTTATAAAAATAAAAGAAAAACTTAGTTCTCCAATAAAAACAATGATGATGATCCAAGATTTTCAAAACAGAAATCTTGATGATCATCAATGACTAAAATGTCATTAAAAGAGATTAACATCTCTAAAAGCAAGAAGAACTTGGTGTCTCACGTGAAATACATGTGAGTAAAATTAGTGCTTAGCACCATTATAGTACCCCACGCGTTTCCCACGTGAGTGCTTATAACAAATAAAAGAAAAACTAAAATGCCTCACATGCTTCCCACGTGAGTGTCCAAAGAGCAAAGAAAAACTCCTTTGTGTTAGGCAGCCACCAAATAAAGCAACCCAACACCCCAAAATAAAGCAATCACGTGAAATACATGTGAAACACTCTTGGAAACCTAAAATCTGGCGTCTCACCTGCTTCACACATGAGCTCCAGCCAAGCGCTTAGCGCTTATGTCAAAAAAAAGGTTGAGCAAATAAAACCTGAAATCAATGCTCAGCACTCAAGTGTTTCCCATGTGAGTGCCATGCAAAGTGCTTAGCACTCTATATTCAGTCAAAATGACTAAAGTGCTTAGCACTGATTGGGCAGCGCCCATATCTGAGCGCCTCACATGTTTCACACGTGAGCGCCAAAGAAGATTAGTGCTCAGCAATATTCCAGCGCCCCACGTGAAATACACGTGAGCATTGCATATATTAGTGTTTAACACTACTGGGTAGTATAGAAACCTAATCTCATCCTAAATTGGTTATGTTTTCTGAGGTTAAAGCTCTTTGATTTTAAATCAACCGAGCCCATATGCTCATGATTTCCAAACTGATCTTAGTCTCATGCATGACTAATGATCTCTCATTGATGATATCCAAAATGATATTCATCACATATCTCCTAAGGTATTCTTAGTCCCAAATATGACTAACGATTCTTAAATGATTCACCATGATCTTTTCCCTCAAATACGAGATTTGGTTCAAGCGTACATCTTTCTACACCTCTGATATATGTCGTTGTAATTCCTAAACGTTTTCAAAGAGGTGGCAGGTCCGGACAACTAACAACTCTTTCATCATATATTGATGCACTTCTAAATTGACGTGCACACTTTAAATCGGACCGCGTCCCAAATTGGGCGCATTCCATGCCACCATCGTCTACTCCGCCACATAACAAATACAAGTGTGCGCAAGATGGATGTTGGACCGAAATGTCCCTAAACTAATACTCGCCTCAAAATGGCGGTAATGGACCGAAGCGTCTCTAAAATTAACATTCATCCCCAAAACGGGAATGTTGGACCAAAATGTTCCTAAACTAATACCCGCCTCAAATATGGCGGTAATGGACCGAAACGTCCTTAAAACTAACATTCATCCCCAAAACGGTAATGTTGGACCGAAATGTCCCTAAACTAATACTCGGTTCAAACATGGCGGCAATGGACCGAAACGTCCTTAAAACTAACATTCGTCCCCGAAATGGGAATGTTGAACCGAAATGTCCCTAAACTAATATTCGCCTCAAACATGGCGGTAATGGACCATGACGTCCTTAAACTAACATTCCTCCCCAAAACGGGAATGTTGGACCGAAATGTCCCTAAACTAATATCCGCCCCGAACATGGCGATAATAGACCGTGATGTCCTTAAACTAAAATAATTAAGCATAAATGCTCATATGTTTTAAGTCGATCTTAATCTCAAACCAGATTAACGGTCCTTAAATAAACCAAACCCAAATCTAAAATATACGGATTTGGACTAATCCGCGCCCTACGGACGACGACATAAACTAGTCTCCGTATACAATCCACGAGCAACCAAAACAAACAAAAACACACAAAACACGAAGTGAACCGCTGGAGAAGGAGAAAGTGGTTATCGCAATGAGGTAACGTAATTAACTGCAGGAGTTTGCGCCTGCAGGGAAGAGCGTCCCCACAATCAAAAACCCCTCATAAAATGAGGGGGGATCTGATAATGTCTGCTACAACGGTCGCGTTTGTCCAAACTTCCTATATATGGTGCCATAAATCAACTTGGTATTTTCGGAGAGGTAGACGGATAAATCCAAATAGCATCTGCCCCCAGATACAGGCAAGACGATCTATCATAGTTCGTCTCTGTTTCCGGCGGTAAACAAATTTTGGCATGCCCGGTGTGACCTTTTCCTTTTTCCTCTCCACACTTCGTGTGTCGTGCTTCGCGAACAAATTCGTGGTTCGTTATGGTTGCCTTTAGATTTGAGGTAATAAAATTTGGTGTCCTGCTCCTGTGTAAAAAAAATCGATGGCTTCCAACTACACCTTGCAACAACAACTTTCGCTCCACCCCAACTGGAGGAGTGACCTATGGACCCAACGCGGCCTCTATCTTTTCAAGGCCGGTGGGGCAAGTAACACAAGCCACTACCGGATTGTTCTTTGGGACCATGCTCCCATCAGTGAGTTTCGGTGCCCCAGCACCGCAAGAGGAAGCTCCCAAGAGGTCGGTCTTCGATTGACTGGTGACCACAACGGCTCCTCTCAACAGGCCGTCCAAATCTGGTGTCTCAGTCTTCAACAGACTGAGCAAAAGCTTAAACGGGCCTGCAAAAAAGCCCGTGATACCTGAAAGGGCTGCCCCATAACGGGCAGCCCTCCCAACTCCTGTTGCAGGTGAAGTCATTAAAAGTGATTCCCCTACTAGAAAGTTGGCCTTCGAAAGATTAGGCGGCCCTCCCCAAACTTCAATTAGGACGTCAATCTTCAATAGGTTAACACCAACAGCAGCCCCTCAGCAAAGCCGGGGGCACGAGGAAGCCGCTTCCAAAACTGAGGCGATCCCTTCTACAAGACACGCTCGACGTCGCCACGAGCGCTGAGTGAGAAAAGCTGGGGGCGACTCCCCCTCTGGACTTACCCTACCAGCTCCAATAGTGGAAGTTGATGCTGCTGTTCTAACCGGGAATAGCTTTGATCTGCTCAGGAGGGTGCGTAAGAACTCTCCAATAGCGGTACTAAAGAAATAGCCCCCACCTGCAAAGGTTACTGTGCAGGAAAAGCCGGAGTAGCCCCATCAGCGGCTCTCCTCCCAAATTCGTTGGGTCTGGCGAAAAGTCCAGGATTCCGTGATTGATCAAAACTACTCTCTTCGTCCGAACAAATTGAAGGCTCGGAAAGAGGAAGACCACTCCTCCATCATATAGCGAGAGACTTCTTCCACATGAGAGCTTGTTACAACGGCTCCTTCAACTTCAACCTCCCACAAAAGGACAAGGCTGGAGAAATTCCCACCGCCGGCGGCAAATTCTAAAGGCGATGGACCCAAACGCCCCAAGTCTGGGGGCATGATCGTACATACGGTCTACATGGCTTCAGGAAAAGAGGAAAGCCATGCTTCCGTAGGTCACCGAACGCAAACTCGGTCACTGGAAAAAGCTCAAGAGCAACAACAAAAGCTCCAGGAAATGCTGACCAAAATGGCAGCATTTACCGGACAAAAAGAAAGTCCGGATCCAGCGACCGAAAAGCGCCAGGAGCCTGAGACTGACACAGAGTTCCTGCGAATGGTGATAGAAAGAAAAGATAAAGAAGCCGCTGAACAAGCTGCTAACATGAAGTAGATGGCGCTCTTGTTTTAGGATATGGTTGGAATGATGATCTAACCAGATCCCCCAGCCGAGGATCTGCTGATAATTGTCAAGGATGACAGAGGGGAAACATCAAACCCTCTTCCGGTTCTATCGACAGCTAAAGAGGAAACAATCTCCAAGACGGCCCTAGATGACTACATCGCTTAGCAAATAAGAGCTCATCAAGACAATGAAGCTGCTAGACAAATCGTCAGAACTGGGCGGCCGTATCCAGGCTGATATGATCAAATCAAGTACCCGCCGGGATATACGATCCCCAAGTTCCATGTATACAAAGGGACAGGCAACCCCCATCAGCATGTCATGCAGTTCAGAGCTCTGTGCAGCAACACCGGAGGCGACGACAAAATGCTGCTTCGCCAGTTCGTTGGCATCCTGTCTGAAACGGCCTTTGAATGGTACTCGGAGCTCCCAAATAACTCCGTAAAGACATTCATAGAGATGGAGCTATTGTTCACACAGCGGTTCACCAGCGCAAGCGAGCGCACCCCGATCACAGCATTAATCAATGCTAGGATAAGGCTAGGAGAAACCTGGGTCTAATACGCAATCCGGTGGTGGAACCTATGGTCTAAGTGCGAACAACGCATTGAATAATCTCCCGCTGTGGGCATGTTCATCAGGACTCTTGATCCTCAAACGACTGTGTTCCAGTTTATGACATTCTTCAAATCAACCACCTTCCAGGTTCTGATTGATAAGCTGGCCCAAATGGACCAGATGGGCCATGGGCCTTCCTCCTCAAATAAGGACCCTCGAAATAACAAGGGTAAAGGGAAAGCGGATTTCGTTGCCAACATGCAATAACAACCGAGTAGCCTAAAACCGGCTGCTCGCCAAAACAATGCGCGTCCGCGCCCATCCTTGGAGGAAAGACTAGGACGCACTTACTCGCTTTCCCGTGACAAAACGAGGAGACTATTTGAATTGGCAGTGCGTAACAAACTCATCACATTGCCAGACCCGCAGCGTCCACCGCAACCCGGTGACATCACAACTCTAACTACTGCTCCTATCACAGAATGGTGAGTCACCCAATTGAGGATTGTCATGTCTTCAAGAATTGGGTCAAGGACCAGTATCAACAGGGAAAATTCACGCTGTCTGATAACTGGAGGATAAACCCACTATAGAAGCACGCTCCCAAAAAGGTGGATGCACCAGGGGCATCATGCTCACTCATTGAAGAAACTCCATGGAAGTCGTTCCTTCAGCAAAACCCAAAAGAACGCTGAAGGATTTACGGGTATGTCCAGCAATCAGGTGGAAAAGCCTACTTGAACCCGAAATCATCGAAGCGATGCTAAAACCACATCCCACACCGAAGATTGTTGACAAGGGGCAAAACTCCCAAGTCAAGCCTTCGAAGTCTTCAAAGAAAAAGAAGCAAACCAAGAAGCCTGTACAGCCCGCCGAGTATGACGACAAGCGCACAGACATACAAAAGTTTATTGACACACTGGAGGAGTACAATCAGAAAGCGCGGACACCAGTCACGCTCGAAGAGTTCCTCAAGTATATTCTTGAGAACGAAGATAGTGACAACGATGAGGAAAATGACTCATCGGGAGATATCGAGGACTGTGTTGCAAGTTGCCACTTGGTCTCCCATTCGTTGTTAAATGATGTAGAAACTCTCTCGGCGTCATAGAACAACGCAGAGGAACTGGGGGTAGGATCGGCGCTAAAATCCCCGGGACTGCCAGAAGTCTCGATCGATAGGCTATTAAAAGAAGCCTTTCGAAAAAGCAAAACTGATCGAGAACACGAAACAACCATATACGAAAAGGCTAAGCGTCAGCGTCAGGACGAAGAAGCTGCGGCAAGAATGAGTCGTAAAGTACTCCAACCAAACCAAAGCATACCTGTGACAAATAAGAGCAGGATCAAAACAGAGAAGCAGTTCGCCAAAACCCTGTCAATGGGAATGAAGCTGCCACCTCTCGTAGGAAACACTCTCGGGGTCATATGCCTCGACGGAGAGGATTCACATCCAAACTACTGCCTATATCATCGGAGGGTTACCCACCTACCGAGGAATGCAGTGCCTTCAAGAAGTGGTGGCATGGATACGTTTCCCATCAAAAACACTTCAAGAGGATGAAGCGCGAAGCTCGTCGACGGCAAAAAAGTGCGACAGATGCGCATGAAAAAACAACTAGAAACTGTCATATAGTTGATACCAGTTCGGAAAGGGAAAACCCCCAGGTTCTTACTTTTGGGAGCGATTCTGAGGACGAAATACCCCTCAGCCCTCTCTTCAAAGACTCCACCTCCAAAAAAGAAGAGAAGGAGAAGAACTGCGACAATATTCAGCTGCGTAACCGCACGCTGCCAGAAAAGAACCTCAGACCTACAAAAAAGGTTCGAGCAAAAAAGACAAAGAGAAAGTGAAAATCTCTAAGGAAATTGCCCTCGACGGTGGAGTTGTCAAAGAGCTCGCAGCAAGGGACCCGTCTAAGAAAAATAAGGTGGATTACAATGTCCTAGCACATCTGAGAAATATACCCTCACAACAGAGTATATTGGATGCTCTCCTCCTGTCCAAAGAGGCAGGAGACTCCCTGATCAAGGTATTACAAGAGCCCGATAAGTTCCAAGCTTTCCTCATGGAAGAGAAGATGAAGATGAACTGGCAGAGGTCTACACGACTGGCATTACATTCAGCGATGAAGATCTTCTCCATAGTACGTGCAAACATAATTGCCCGTTATACGTCATCGGGTATTGCCACGACATCAAGATAGAGAAAATCCTTGTCGACAACGGATCCTCCGTCAACCTTCTCAACATGAGAGTGCTGAAGAAGATTTGCATGAACGTTCAGAACCTGGCCCGAGACAAAATTACCATCTCCGGGTTTGACTCATAGTCGTCACGAATGCTCGGGTCCGTAATACTGACGCCGCGTTTCGGGTTACTCGTCACTGACATCAAATTTCATGTCATTGACGCCAAAACTTGCTATAACTCTTTGCTCGGCAGGCCTTAGTTACATGAGTACAACGTCATCCCTTCTACACAACATCAGTGAATGAAATATTTCAAAAACAGCTTGGAATACACCATCACAGGGGAGCTAAATCTGTTCTCCGTAAATGAGGTCCGAAAATATGAAGACGCAAAATACTTCCTATCATACTTCGAGGATACGGAAAGGTGTCATAAGCCGGAGGATAAACAGAAGTTTGTCGCCACTATCCCGATCTTTGGGAGCGATTCCGAGGAAGATGAGAAATAGTCTACTTGGGACAACCCCAGAAAGAAAAAAATTGGCCCGGACCATCTACTCCTGTTTTGGTCTTTGGCAGCGATTTAGAGGACGAGGCCAACACAGTGTTCTCCATCTGACCGTCAATGCAAACCCTCGCCGGAGCAGATCAGAGTCTGCAAATCACAATGGCTCCGTCTCAGCATTACAAAGAACTTGATCTGCTCGATACATACAGTGTACAAGTACTACAGACTTTCTACATCTCTCTCAGGCGAAGAGGTGAAAAGGCGATCCTCTTCTACCAATCTACGGAGTCCAAAATAGAAAAAGAACTTTGGAATGGTGCCGATTTTGCACTTGACAGGCTTCAACCAATCTGTCTGCCAAGATACTACGCGGAGGGATTGGAAAGGCTGATAAGATGCCAAGGTGTACCCTTCAAACAAACTGTTCGTTAAGCCCAATTTTACAAAAAAAATTGGGATATTCCCGTAACTCGGCAAAAGATGCCCAACGGGAAGATGTTGACAACCGAGCTCGGATACGTTAAGTCTAAGAAACAGGAGTGGTTCCACAGTTGCCACATCATAAACAGCTCCAGCGAAGGGAAAAGCGCTCTTCCAAATGGCCGTGACGTTGAAACAGAGCGAAATCTCGCTCTGAGAACGTTAAGTCCGTTACTCGAAAAACAAATTGACAAGCTAATAAAAGAAGCCTGTCAAAAAAGCGGAGACAATCACATCCGCGAAATGGTCATTTATGAAAAAGCCAAGACGCAGCGCCTCAATCAGCAATCTACGGAGAAAGAAGACTATAATGCTCTTCATCCCCAGCACGCTGTATGTCCTCGCAAAAGGGGAAAATCTCGAAATAGAGGCAAAAACAGGGCAAAGAACGCAAAAAACGTTCGAAAACAACGAAGCGGATCCAGGAAGCCGTGCAATCGAGAAAAGGTCGATTGGAACCCGTCCTTTATAAAGAAGATGGGTCGGGAATACTCTTTTCCCTAAGACAAGACGAGGAAAATATTCAATCTTGTCATGAAGTACCAAATAATGACACTTCCGAAGTCTCGGCACCGCGAACAAATAAACGAAGTCCACCATCCAGATTATTGCTCCTATCACCGAGTAATAGGTCATCCCTTCGAAGACTGCTTTACCTTTAAAGACTGGGTAGAAAGTCAGTATCAACAAGGAAGGTTTGCTCTATCCGACAGCTGGAGGGTAACCCCGCCACAAAGGCATGAGCCAAAGAGGACTTATGCTATAAGGATAGGACCAGCTCAACCACAAAAAGGGAAGAGAACTCGTACTTGCCATATGATAACGCTCTCAAAAGAGAGAGGGCATGAGACTATGGATGATCTCTACAGGTGCTTCACAAATGAAGACGATGAAGGGGTGATTTCAGAGTTTTTACCGGCACCAAAAGAATTGGAAGATGGGATACACACCACGGCGGACAACCTAAGAAAGATTGACTTAGGGACAGAAAATGATCTGAAGCCGACATTCGTCAGTGAGTTACTATCTGAAAAATAGGTGACCACGTTAAAAGACGTGCTCATGCAATATAAAAACTGCTTCGCATGGAACTATTCTGAAATGCCAGGTCTAGATCCAAAGGTAGCAGTACATAAACTGGCCATATCGCCGGACATAAAGCCAGTCAAACAGACGCCAACAAGAATGCGGCTCAAACTTGAGATGAGTATTAACGCTGAAGTCAAAAAACTAATTGACTCCGGTTTCATCCAAGAAGTTCAATATCCCGACTGGATCGCTAAAATTGTTCCAGTGATGAAGAAAAATGGGATGGTTCGTATCTGCGTGGACTTTCGGAACTTCAACAAAGCTTGCCTGAAGGATGACTTCCCAGTACCTGTTACCGAGCTGATGATCGATAACACGTCTACCTATAAGGTCTTCTCCTTCATGGATGGATCTTTAGGATACAATCAAATAAAAATGTATCCTGAAGATCAAAAACATACCGCCTTCCAGACTCCGCTGGGCATATTCTGCTATAAGGTGATGCCTTTCGGTTTTAAAAACGCTGGCACTACCTACCAAAGGGCCATGATGAAGATCTTCGATGATCTCATCCATGAGATTGTCGAATGCTATATTGACGACCTTGTGGTAAAGAGCAGATCTCACGAGGAGCATTGGGAACATCTAAAAATAGTGTTCCGACATCTTCGGAAGTATAACCTGAAGATGAATCCTCTAAAATGCGTGTTTGGAGTCTCCTCAGGCAAATTCCTAGGATTCATCATATGGCACCGGGGTATCGAAATCGATCCCTCAAATATCAAGGCGATTATGGAGATGCCCACGCCAAGAACTCTCAAACAATTGCGATCTCTTTAAGAAAAGCTCGCATATATCCTGCGGTTCATAGCCAACCTCCCTGGGAAATGTCGTCCCTACAGTCATCTAATGAAGAAGGGGATCTCGTTCGTCTGGGATCAAAAGTGCCAAAATGCACTAGACGAAATCAAGCAATACCTGCAAAATCGGCCAGTATTGACTGCTCTGGTTAAGGGAAAAACCCTTATCCTATATACGACAGCCCTTGAGGGTTCTCTAGGCGCGCTATGGGCACAGGGGAACGATCAGAGAAAGGAGAGAGCTCTGTACTATTTGAGTCGAGTTCTCTTGGGGGCAGAAAACAACTACTCCCCATCGAAAAGCATTTCCTGGCACTGATCTTCGTGATAACGAAACTCAGACATTACGCCTTGGCACATGAGGTTCATCTCATATCAAAGGTGGATCCTCTTAAATATCTGATGTCAATGGCCATACTAACAGGAAGGCTTGCCAAATGGGCCCTCTTTCTGATGGAGTTCTCGATAATGTATCGACCCCTCAAAGCAGTGAAAGGCCAGGCCATTGCCGACTTTCTCGTGGAGCATCCAATACCAGCCGACTCCCCCTTAAATTGCGAGTTGCCGGATGAACATGCGTTCGACACAATCGAAGGAGAGAAGGAAAAAAATGATTCCCAATGGGAACTCTACTTCAATGGAGCATCTTCCATGAAGAGGCGAAAGCAAAACACCCTCATAATGAAAGCCGGGGTGGGCCTTATCTCGTGACTCCGCAAGGAGGGATATTGCGTTACGCCCTCTTCTTAATAGAGCTAAGGACTAACAACGAGGCTGAATATGAAGCTTTGATAGCAGATCTAGAAATTGCTATCGACATGGGAATCAAATACCTCCTCATATATGGAGACTCCCAGCTGATCGTTAGCCAAGTAAATGGCGACTATCAAACATGCAAGCTAGAGCTGATAAAGTATAGAGAAAGAGTACAGCAACTGCTGACGCAAATCCTCTCCTTCATCCTAGAGAGTATACCGCATGCAGAAAACAGCAAGGCGGATGCATTGGCCAAATTGGCTAAGGAACTGGCCGATGAAGACCTCGATGATGTAAAAATCATTGTGCAAAGCCGTAGGGTTCTCGCGCCAACAGATATATCTTCGGAAGACTTAATAGAGCCATCCAAAGGAAAAGAAGTGACCAGACAGGTGGCTCTTCAAATAAAGGACGAAGAAAAGGTCAAGGACTAGAGGGAAGTTTTCATAGGCTACTTTAAATCCCAACAAACGCCCAAAAATGCGTCGTCTAGATATCAGCTCATGAAACGAGCTATGTCCTTCGCCTTCGTCAATGATACTCTATATAAGAGATCGTTCGACCGTCTGTGGCTAAGATGCTTGTGACCAAAAGAAGCGAAGAGAGTCGTCCAAGAAACTAACGACGGACTCTGCGGTTCTCATCAAGCTGGACCAAAGATGAAGCTGAAGATAGAAAGAATGGGTTAATATTGGCCCCCGATGATCCAGGACTTCCTCGAATATGCGAAGCAGTGTCACTCATGCCAAATTCACTGGGACTTCATCCACCAACATCCAAATCCGCTACATCCAACAGTAGCTAGCTGGCCGTTCAAAATGTGGGGAATCGATATAATTGGCCCCATTGAACCAGCATCGACCAAAGGACATTGGTTCATACTGGTAACGACCGACTACTTCTCCAAGTGGGCAGAAGCAGTACCACTAAAGGAGGTGAAGACGGAGAATATCCTCTATTTTTTCAGGACACATGTCATCTATCGGTTCGGTACTCCGCGAAGAATTGTCTCGGATAAAGGGTCGGCTTATAGAAGTCATAAAATTAGCCGCTTCGCACAACTATATAAAATAGATTGGAGATACTTTTCAGTCTATAACCCTTAGGCCAACTGTCCAGCTGAAACTTTCAACAAGATCTTGATAAAGATCATAAAGAAGACGATGTCTAGAAATAAAAAAGACTGGCATGAAGCTCTCTGGGCGAACCGAACAACATTCAAAACGGCCATGAATACAACACCATACGTGTTGGTATTCGGCATGGAAGCTGTGCTAATACTGGAAATAAAACTCCCCACTCTTCGAGTAGCGGTCCGATACGAGCTGACAGATGAAGAAAATGCTCATCTTCGGTTTGAGGAGCTTGATGCCCTCAACGAAACTCGCCTTAATGCACATCAAAATCTGTAAACTTATAAGACAAGGATGACGCGGTCGTACGAAAAACTGACCAGGCCGAGAACATTCCGCCAAGGCGAACTCGTGCTAGTCGTTAAAAGACCAATGATCCCCAATTGTGCAAAACGGGGGAAGTTCGAGCCGAACTATGAAGGCCCTTATATTATAGATGTTCACAGCCGGTAGACGGACCGGGACGTCGGGACGTCCGACCTGAATTCTGGGGCAGATGCTATTTGGATTTATCCTTCCACCTCTCCGAAAATGCCAAGTTGATTTATGGCACCGTATTTCGAAGGTTTGGACGAATGCGGCCGTTGTAGCAGACTTTGTCAGATTCCCCATCATTTATGAGGGGTTTTTGAGTGTGGGGACTCTCTTCCCTGCAGGCGCAAGCCCCTGCAGTTAATTACGTTACCGCATCGCGATAACCATTTTCTCCTGCTCCAGAAGTTCATTTCATGTCGTGTGTGTTTGTTTTATTTTTGGTTTAGCTTGCCCGTGGATTGTATACGGAGACTAATTTATGTCGTCACCCGTAAAGCGTGGATTAGTCCAAATCCATATATCTTAGATTTGGGTTTGTTTTATTTAAGGTTAGCTAATCTGGTTTGAGATTAAGATCGACTTAAATGTATGTGTGCAGTTGGGGCTCGGTTGGTTTTTTTTAAGGATACGTTAGTCCAATTTGAGACTAAGATCTACTTAATAAGGTGTTAGGATCATTTTTGTTTCAGATCCAACAAGAGAGCATTTGGGCTCTGTTGTCTTAGTTTAGGGACATTTCGGTCCATTGTTGCCATTTTTTAGGCGAATATTAGTTTAAGGACATCTCAGCCCATTGATCATCATTTTGGAGGTGAGGTTTTAGTTTAGGGACGTCTCGGTCCGTTGATCATTTTCCGCGCACGTGTATTTGTTACGTGACGGGATGAACAACGATGATATGGGATGCACCCAGTTTTGGGTGCGGTCTGATTTGAGGTGTGCACATCAGTTTGGAAGTGTGCCGAAAAGCTTTTGGTTGTCGGGACCCACCACCTCTCTGAAGACGTAAAGGAATTACAACGACGTGGATCAGAGGTGTGGAGAGATGTACCCTTGAACGGAATCCTGTATTTGAGGGAAAAAGGAGTTAGTGGTAAACCCGGAACTCATTAGTCATATTTTGATACTAAAATTTCCTCGGGAGGATGTGGGATTAGTATCATTTTGGATATCATCAGTTGGAAGATCAATAGTCGTATTTGGGACTAAAATCAGCTTGGGAAGTCATGAGCACATGGGCTCAAATGGTCTGTATCAGGGAGGTTCTATGCTCAGGGGACCTAGCCAATTTGGGTTTGGTCCATTCAGTTTTTTTTATTGAAAATTGCCAAGCACTTGTTTGGGCTCTGTATAATTATTCCCCCTTTTTGTACAATAAGGGTTGAGCGCTTATATAAGTTCCGATGCTCACATATAATCATGTGGGCTTTTAGTCATGGGGATTGCTCAATAAGTGTTAAACACTTTACCCTATTTTGTTTTTGTACGGAGGCTAGGCACTCTTTATGGCGCCCACGTGAGGGACACGTGAGACACTAGGTGCTATGCATTGCTTAGTGAGTGCTAAGCACTCTTCCATTCTGTGGCGCACACCTAAGGGGCACGCAGGGCGCTGGGCGCAGGGCACCACTCATTAAGTGCTAAGCACTCCACTTTATGGCGCCCACGTGAGGGGCACGTGAAACGCTGGACACCGCTCATTGAGTGCTAAGCACTCTCATCTGTGGCGCCCATGTGAGGGGCACGTGGGGCACTGAGTTCTTTTCTTACTTAATGATCAATAGAATCTTTATTTTGTAGGTGACTCTTTGGTTCTTAAGAAACAAGTTCTTCCTAATGAGAATTAAATTCTCATCATATGAGAGACTTGTCTTGTGGATCTCAGATCCAGAGAAAGAACTCAGTTCTTTGAAAAGGGCAATACCCTCCAGTAGGTATATATTTTTACCTGTTATATATATTTTTTATTTACCTAAAATTTCCAAAAAAGGAACTCTTCTTCCTCGAGAATTTAATTCTCTGTTCTTTTTGAAGCTTTCTCTTTTTTTTTTAAAGCTTATGGGGGGTTTTCTTTTTTAGACTTGAAGTCTTGGATCCTTTATATAGTAGAGGCAAGTTTGTTAATTAGTTTTTGAAGAAATCTCTCATTAAGAGATCCTAATTGATTTGGGGATTTTTACCCACCATTGGATCTTTGATCCAAGGGTTTCTGTTTTACATAACATATTTTCTTGTTTCTAACAAGATTGGGGAGATATTTTTCCTTGCACAGAATTTATTCTGTAAAACGGTGATTTTTTAATCACCGTTGGATTTTTAATCCACCGGTTCTCTGTTTTACAGAGGGCAATGTTTCTTATTTAGAAAGATTGAAGGAATATATCCCAAAATAGAATTTTATTCTATACTCCAATTTGGAGGATGTTTTCTCCCGACAGAATTTAATTCTGTATTTTTGATGATTTATCATCTCCGTTGGATCTTTGATCGAACGGATCTGTTTAACAGATAGTAGAATTTAATTCTACCTTCTTTAATTTGGGCGCTAACGCTCACGTGCTATGCACATGGGCGTCGCCTAAGAATTTAATTCTTTTATAAATAGTCACTCTCGTGCTTTGCACGCCGGCGCTCATGTGTGTTCCACGTGAGGCGCCACTATAAGATTTACTCCTAACAGAAGCTGGCGCTGGCGCTCATGTGGAAAACACGTGAGCCGCTCAAGGATTTAATCTTGTCTAAAGTGGTACCTACATGCTTTGCATGAGGATGCACGTGTTTAACATGTGGAGGTTTCCCTTTATTTTTATAAGGGAACAACAAGTTTTGAGCCAAACTTTTTGGCGAGAATAAATGCCCCCCCGCTACTTTGTCCACGTAAGTATGTACGTGGGTGAAGTAGTGCAAAGTTATGCCTGGCCATGGAATTGATGGCTTAGGAGACAAGTTTTCGATCCTTATAGACTAAGGCTTTTTTCATCTTCATGAGCCGTAAGGGTCTCGAGAAGGTTTTTCTCCCTATGAGTCGTGAGGATCTCATAGGTGCATATTCTCCCTAGAAATCGTGAGGATTCCTAAGTGGTCATCGCCTCCATGAGTCATAAGGATCTCACTCAGGTATTTTTCTCTTACGAGTCGTGAGGACCCGTAAGTATCCTCTTCATTTCATTGGCATGTAACTTTGGCGAATGTGGCCCGTGGATAGTATACAAGAGTCCATCTTGACCTGCTTGTAGGGCAGCGATGGCTTAGGAAATAGGTTTTAGATCCGTCGTCTAAAGCTTTTCAACTTTATGAGCCGTAAGGGTCTCATAAAGAATTTTCTCCCTACGAGTCGAGAGGATCTCGTAGGTGTCTTTTCTCCTTAGAAGTCGTGAGGACTTTTAAGTGCGTTTTCTCTTGAGAGTCGTAAGGATCTCACAAGATAATTTTCTCCTTACGAGTCGAGAGGACTCGCAAGTGGGTTTTCCTCCTCGTCGGTATGCTACTTTGGATAATGTGGCCCGTGAATAGTATACACGAGTCAATTTGGACCTACTTGCAGGGCCACAGTGCTTAGGAAACAGGTTGATATCCCCGTCGCCTAAGGCTTTTCACCTTCATGAGCCGTGAGGGTCTCATAAAGATGTTTTCCCTACGAGTCGAGGTGAGTCGAGAAGATCTCGCAGGTATATCCTAACGTGAAATATAGATAACCCCTGCTCTTTGCGACAGAGGTCTGTTGGGTTTTATGGTACTAGGGTTTTAGTCCGTGGTACCATCGCGTTGGCTGATGTATTTCTCGATATGCAGTCTTTAAGCTGTTGTTCGAGTATCCCCGCGACTGTCGTGTCTCTGATCCCTTCAAGGGCTGGACAAGACGTCTTCAAGTAATCTCCTTAGGCTATATGACCATTAGAAGAGCAAGCGTTAGGAATTTGCCATGTCACTTTTTACTTGAGGTTAGGCTCAGTTTGGAGCCCCGATGAATCATAACCACTCTGCACTGGTGTGGGATGATCTCCGATAGTCTCTTAGGCTTTATATGACTTGCCGTCGAGACCCTGAAGCTAGGAATTTGTCGTCGCTTCAATTTTATTTAGCTGTTTGGAGTCTTTGTTGACATTGCGTCTGCTGTAACGAGAAGAATGTCGAGCTAGAGCTGGGATTTTACCGTCACTCCTTTTTGATTGGCTATTTGGAGCCTTTGTTGACATTGCGTCTGCTGTAACGAGAAGAATGTCGAGCTGGAGCTGGGATTTTGCCGTCACTCCTTCTTGATTTGGCTATTTGGAGCCTTTGTTGACATTACGTCTGCTGTAATGAGAAGAATGTCGAGCTAAAGCTGGGATTTTGCCGTCACTCCTTCTTGATTTGGCTATTTGGAGCCTTTTTTGACATTACGTCTGCTGTAATGAGAAGAATGTCGAGCTGGAGCTGGGATTTTGCCGTCACTCCTTTTTGGTTTAGTTATTTGGAGCCTATGTTGACATCGTATCTGCATCCTTTCGGGATGAGAAGGAACGTCGGGCTTGTCTCTAGGTTGTATATGAACCGTCAATACTTGGAGCTAGGAATTTTCCATAGCTCCGTTTTGTTTCGACCTTTAGGCCTTTGTTGACGTTGCGTCTGCATCCTGATGGAATGAGAAGGAACGCAGGGATTGTCTCTGGGTTGTATATGAACCGTCAAGACTTGGCGCTAGGAATTTGCCATGGCTCCTTTTTTGTTCGACCCTTGGGTCTTTGTTGAAGTCGCGTCTGAGAAGGAACGTCAGGCTGATCTTTAGGCTGTAGATATTGCCATCAAGATCTGGCTCTTCCTATGACGGAGCCTGGTGGGAAAATATAGTTCCTTTTTCATTTGTGCCAATGGATTGTATATAGAGGTCGATGTAGACTCACCTACAGGGTAGAATATTTTATTTTATTTTATTTTATTTTCATTGCCGCGATGCTCTATCTTTTCAGCTTTTTATATCGCGAAAGTTGCGATTGCCCAATCATTTCGGCTATTTCTCGCAGTGCTCAATCATTTCGGCTATATATATATATATATATTTACTCGCTTCTTTTTATTTTGAGTTGCCTAAACATTTCGGATATTTTCTTTTATTTTTTACTCGCTGCTTTTTATTGCGAGTTGCCCAAACATTTCGGCTGTTTTTATATGCATATTTTTGCTTGCTGATTTTTATTGCGAGTATGGAACTTAAGATCTGATACCAATCTTGGCATCGGTATCGCTGCGGCTGGAATATTGCCAGGAGTGAATCATCATTTGCCGTGAAAGGACTTGGAGTTTGACACCTGTTTAAGCATCAGCATCGCTACAACTGGGATATTGCCAAGAGTGAATTATCATTTGCCTTGAAAGGACTTGGTGTTTGACACCGATTTAGGTATCCGCATCGCTACAACAGGGATATTGCCAGGAGCGAATCATCATTTACCTGTGCTGATTTGAACAAAGGTGGATTAGTACACAGGGTTAGGATCCTGTCGACTAAGACTTTTTGACTTTATGAGCCGTAAGGGTCTCATAAAACTATTTCTCCCTACGAGTCGTGAGGATCCCGTAGGCGTATTTTCTCCTTAGGAATCGTGGGGATTCCTAAGTGTGTGTTCTTTTATAAGTCATAAGGATCTTACAAAAGTATTTTCTCCTTATAAGTCGAGAGGACTTACAAGTGTCGTTCACCATATGAGAACATTCCTCGTCTTGGTGGAACTTGGTAAGGAAATCGTTTATTTGTGCCCGTAGATTGTATACAAGGGCCAATATTAGACCGTCTGCAGGGCAACTTGGGGAATACGACGGCTTAAGAACAGGTCCAGGTCACTGTAGTTTAAGGCTTTGAATCCTATGAGCCATGAGGGTCTCATAGGGGGAGTTCTCCTTACGAGTCGAGAGGATCTCATAAGTGAAAATTTTACGAGATTGCGCCCTTTCGAGTTTTCACAAGCTCGCTGGCAGCCCTGCTGTTTTTTACTGACTGCGCCTTTTCGGGTTTTCATCCGTGCCCATTTTGGTTATGGACATACCTTTTTTTTAACCGAGATTACACCCTTTCGGGTTTTCACAAGCTCGCCAGTAGCCCCGCTGTTTTTACTCACGGCCCCTTTCGGGTTTTCATCCGTGCCCATTTTGCTTGTGGACATACCATTTTTTTAACTGAGATTGCGCGCTTTCGGGTTTTCACAAGATCACCAGTAGCCCTGCTGTTTTTACTCATGGCGCCCTTTCGGGTTTTAATCCGTGCCCATTTTGCTTGTGGACATACCATTTTTTTAACCGAGATTGCGCCCTTTCGGGTTTTCACAAGCTCGCCGGTAGCCCTGCTGTTTTTACTCACGGCGCCCTTTCGGGTTTTCATTCGTGTCCATTTTGCTTGTGGACATACTGTTTTTTTTGCGACCCATCTGTTTGCCAACGGAACTTGGGAAGTTGCTTCATTGTTGCGGTAGCTGTGTAGCCGGTAGTACTTGAGTTGCAACTGCTGCTATTGAGACTTTGATTGCAACACAGATCTCAAAGGTGGATATTGTTGCATTTGGGGCGATGCGCCATATTTGAGGCGGCGCATTAGTTTTAGGACATTCCGGTCCATTGTTAGTTTAGGGACATTTCGGTCCATTGTTAGTTTAGGGACATCTCGGTCCATTGCCAGTTTAAGGACGTAGTGGTCCATTGTTACCATTTTCGAGGCAACGGATCCTCTGGATACTACTTTTAGGGTTTTGACTCAGGAAGATAGCGAGCAAACACAGGCGTCATTATCTATCATTGATTTGAATCGTAACTCGTTAGGTATAGTATTTTTTTGAGGAATCGGCCATTTATTGACCGGAAGGGTCTTTCGCCATGCATATCCATGAGGAAGTAGGCCCCACCTTGGTAGACCTTGTCTATGATGTACGGGCCTTCATAGTTTGGCTCGAATTTCCCCCGTTTTGCACGATTAGGGATCATAGGTCTTTTGATGACTAGCACGAGTTCGCCTTAGCGGAATGTTCTCGGCCTAGTCAGTTTTTCCATATGACCGTGTCATCCTTGCCTTATAAGCCTCCAGATTTTGCTGTGCTATAAAGCGGGTTTCTTCGAGGGCGTCGAGCTTCTCGAGCCGGAGATGAGCATTTTTGTCATCTGTTAGCTCATATTGAACCGCTACTCGGAGAGAAGGGAGTTCTATTTCCAAAGGAAGGACTACTTCCGTGCCGAACACCAACACATATGGGGTCATATTCGTGGATGTTTTGAATGTCGTCCGGTACGCCCACAGAGCTTCGTGCAGCCTTTCAGGCAGTCTTTTTTGCTTCTGGACACCGTTTTCTTTATAATCTTGGTCAAGATCTTGTTGAAAACTTCAGCTAGACCGTTAGCTCAGGGATTATAGACGGAAGAGTATCTCCAGTCTATTTTATGCTGTTCTACAAAGCTGCTGATTTTATGGCTCCTGTAGGCTGGCCCATTATCCAAGATTATCCATCGCAGAGTGCCGAACCGGTAGATGACATGTGTCTTGAAGAAATGGAGAATATTCTCCGTCTTCACTTCCCTTAGTGGTACTGCTTCTGCCCACTTAGAAAAGTAATCGGTCTTTGCTAGTATGAACCGATATCCTTTGGATGATGCTGGTTCGATGGGGCCAATTATGTCAGTTCCCCACATTTCGAACGGCCAGCTAGCTACCGTTAGGTGTAGCGGATTCGGGTGTTGGTGGATAAAGTCCCCGTGAATTTGGCACGAGTGATACTGCTTCTCATATTCGATGCAGTCCTGAATCATCGTAAGCCAATAATATCCCATCCTTTTGATCTTCAGCTTCATCTTTGGCCCGGCTTGATGAGAACAGTAGAGTCCGTCATGAGTTTCTTGGACGACTCTCTTTTCTTCTTCTAGCCCCAAGCACCTTAGACACAAACCGTCAAGCGATCTCTTGTATAGAGTATCATTGAAAAAAGCGAAAGATAGAGCCCGTTTCATGAGCTGATGTCTTGACGACGCGTTTTCAGGCGTTTGATGGGATTTGAAGTAGTCTATGAAGACTTCCCTCTAATCCTTGATCTTTTCTTCGTCTTTTATTTGAAGGACTGTTTGTTTGATCGTTTCCTTTTTTTTAGATGACTCTGTTAAATCCTCCGAAGATATCTTTGCTGGCGTGAGAACCCTGCGGCTTTGCATGATAATCTTTACATCGTCGAGGTCTTCGTCGTCCAATTCCTTAGCCAACTTGGCCAATGCATCCGCCTTGCTATTTTCCGCACGCGGTATACTCTCCAGGATGTAGGAGGGAATTTGTGTCAGCAATCGCTGCACTCATTCGCCATACTTTATTAGCTCTGGCTTGCACGTTTGATAGTCGCCATTTACTTGGCTAATAATCAGTTGGGAGTCTCCATATATGAGGAGGTCTTGAATTCCCATGTCAACGGCGATCTCAAGACCTGTAATCAAAGTTTCATATTCAGCTTCATTGTTAGTCCTCGGCTCCGTCAGGGAGAAGGCGTAACGCAGTATCCCTCCTTGCGGAGTCACGAAGATGAGACTCACCCCAGTTTTGATTATGGGGGTGTTATGCTTCCGCCTTTTCATGGAAGATGCTCCATCGAAGTAGAGTTCCCATTGGGCATCATTTTCTTCCTCCTCTCCTTCGAATGCGTCTAACGCATGTTGATCCGGCAACTCACAATTTAAAGGAGAGTCGGCAGGTGTCAGATGCTTGGCGAGAAAGTCGGCGATGGCTTGGCCTTTCACCACTTTGAGGGGTCGATACGTTATCGAGAATTCCATCAAGAGGAGGGCCTATTTGGCGAGCCTTCCTGTTAGAATGGCCATTGACATCAGATATTTAAGGGGATCCACCTTTGATATGAGATGGACCTCATGTGCTAAGGCGTAGTGCCTAAGCTTCGTTATTGCGAATATCAGAGCCAGACAATGCTTTTCAATGGGGGAGTAGTTGTTTTCTACCCCCATAAGAACTCGACTCAAATAGTATAGAGCTCTCTCCTTTCCCTGGTCGTTCTCTTGTGCCCATAGCGCGCCTAAAGAACCTTCAAGGGCTGTTGTGTACAGGATGAGAGGCTTTTTCTTAACCGGAGCAGTCAGTACTGGCGGATTCTGCAGGTATTTCTTGATTTTGTCTATTGCATTCTGGCATCTATGATCCCAGACGAACGAGATCCCTTTCTTCATCAGGTGACTGTAGCGACGGCATTTTCCAGAGAGGTTGGCTATGAACCACCGGATATACGCGAGCTTTCCTTGGAGAGACCACAGTTGTTTGAAAGTTCTCGGCGTGGGCATCTCCATAATCTTTTTAATCTTCGAATGGTCAATTTCGATAACCCGGTGCCGTATGATGAATCCCAGGAATTTGCCTGAGGAGACTCCAAACGCGCATTTGAAAGGATCCATCTTCAGATTATACTTCCGAAGACGTTGGAACACTATATCTAGATGTTCCCAATTCTCCTTATGAGATTTGCTTTTTACCACAAGGTCGTCAATGTAGCATTCAACAACCTCATGTATGAGGTCATCGAAGATCTTTGTCATGGCCCTCTGGTAGACAGCGCCGGCGTTCTTCAGACCAAAAGGCATCACCTTGTAACAGAATATACCCAATGGAGACCGGAAGACGGTATGCTTTTGGTCTTCAGGATGCATTTTTATTTGGTTCTATCCTGAAGATCCATCCATGAAAGAGAAGACTTCATGAGTAGACGTGTTGTCGATCATCAATTCAGTAACAGGTACTGAAAAGTCATCCTTCGGACAAGCTTTGTTGAGGTCCCAAAGTCCACGCAGATGTGCACTGTCCCATTTTTCTTCATCACCGGAATGATGTTAGCGATCCGGTCAGGGTATTGAACTTCCTGGATGAAGCCAGAGTCAATTAGTTTCTTAACTTCAGCGTTGATACTCATCTCGAGTTCAAGCCGCATTCTTCTTGGCGCCTGTTTGAATGGCTTGACATCCGGCGATATGGCCAGCCTATGTACTGCTACTTCTGGATCTAGACCCGACATCTCGAAATAGTTCCATGCGAAGTAGTCTTTATATTGCATGAGCACGCCTTTTAACGTGGCCACCTACGTTTTAGATAGAAGCTCACAGACGAATGTGGGCCTCGGCTCGTTTTCCGTCTCCAAGTCGATTTTTCTCAAGTTGTCCACCGTAGTGTGTATCCCATCTTCCAGCTCTTTTAGCGCCGGTGGAAACTCTGAGATCACCTCCTCCTCGTCCTCATTTACGAAGCACTTGAAGAAGTTATCCATATTCTCGTGCTCTCCTTCCTTTGAGAGTATTATCATGTGGCAAGTACGAGTTCGCTTCCATTCTTGGTGCTGAGCTGGTCCTACCTTCACGATATAGGTTCTTTTTGGCTCATGCTTTTATGGTGGGGTCACCCTCCAGCTGTCGGATAAAGCGAACATGCCTTGTTGATACTGATCTTCAACCCAATTTTTGAAGGTGAAGCAGTTCTCAAGGGGATGTTTTATTGCTCGATGGTAGGAGCAATTATCCGGGTGATGAACCTCATTTATCTGTTTGGGGTACCGAGGTTCTGGGAGTGTCATCATTTGATGCTTAATGACAAGGTCAAATATTTTCTTTGTCTTGTCTAGGGGGAAAGAGTATTTTCGACCCATCTTCTTCATAAAAGACGGATTCCAGCTGACTTTTACTCGATCACGTGGTTTCTTGGATCCGCTTCGCTCTTTTCGAATGTCATTCTTGTTCTTCACTTTGTTTTTGCCCTTGTTTCGGGCTTTTCTCTTGTCGCGAGAACGTACAGTGGATTGAGGGTGAAGGGCATCGTAATTTTCTCTTTCCGCAGACTGCTTATTGAGACGCTGTGTCCTGGCCTTTTCGTAAATAGCCATTTCGCGGTTGTGATCCTCCCGAACCTTTTGACCGGTTTCTCTTATTAGCTTGTCAACCTGCTCTTCGAACGACAGCCTTGGCATTCTTATAGTGGGATTTTGCTTCGTTTCAACATCACAGCTATCTGGAAAAGCATTTTTTTCTCCACTGGAGTTATTTATGACACAGCAGTTATGGAATCGCTCCCGTTTATTTGACCGAACATATCCAAGCCCATTCGTCTCCATCCTTTCGTTGGGCATCTTTCGCTGAGTCCCGGGAACGTCCCAAATCTTATTGTAGAACTGGGCTTGTCGAACGGTTTGTTTTAAGGATACGCCTTGGCATCTAATAGCCTTTTCAATCCCTATGCGTAATATCTGGGCAGATAGATTGGTTGAAGCCTGTTAAGCGCAAGCTCGGCACCATGCCAGACTTCTTTCTCCACTTTGGTCTCCGTAGATTGATAGAAGAGGATCGCCTTTTCACCTCTTCGCTTGGGAGATACGTAGAAAGTCTGCAACTCTTGTATGCTGTATGTATCAAGCGCATCAAGTTCTTTGTAATGCCGTGGCGGAACCATGGTGATTTGTAAACTCTAATCAGCTCAAGTAATGGTTTGTGCTGACGGGCGAGTGGAGAACACGGCGTTGTTCTCGTCCATAGAGTCACTGCCAAAGACCAAAATAGGAGTAGATGGTCTGGGCCGGTTGCATTGGGGTTTCCATGAGTAGAATATTTCCTCATCTTCCTCGGTGTCACTCCCAAAGATCGGGATAGTGACAACGGACTTCCGTTTACCATCCGGCTTATGACATCTTTCCGTATCTTTGAAGTCCGGTAGGAAGTACTTTGCGTTTTCATATTTTCGGACTTCGTTTACAGAGAATGGATTTAGCTCCACCGTAACGGTGTACTCAAGTCCGTTTTTGAAATACTTCATACATTGGTGTTATGTAGAAGGGGTGACGTTGTACTCGTATAACCAAGGCTTGCCGCAGAGCGTTGTAGCAAGTCTTAGCATCAATGACGTGAAATTTGATGTCAATGATAAGCAGCCCAAAGCGTAACGTCAGTATTACGGACCCGAGCGTCTGTGATGACTGTGAATCGAAATCGGAGATGGTAATTTTATCTCAGGCTAGGTTCTGAACGTTCATGCAAATCTCCTTCAGCACTTTTACGTTGAGGAGGTTAACAAAAGACCCATTGTCAACAAGGGTTTTTCCTATCTTGATGTCGTGGCTATACCAGATGACGTATAGCGGACGATTATGCTCGCACGTTCAGAGGAGGAGATTTTCATCGCTGAATGTGATGTCAGCCGTGTGAACCTCTGCTAACTCGTCCTTCATCCTTTCTTCTGCGAGGAAAGCTAGAAATTGATTAGGCTCTTGCAATGCCTTGATCAAAGAATTTCACGCCTCTTTGGACAGGAGGAGATCATCCAATATGCTCAACTGTGAGGGTATCTTCCTCAGATGTGCTAGGACATTGTAATCTACCTTGTTTTTCTTAGGTGGGTCCTTAGCTGCGGGCTCTTTAACGACTCCATCATCAAGGGTGATTTCCTCTGGGACCTTTTCTTTCCCTTTGTTTCTTTTGCTCGAACCTTTGTTTGCAGGTCCGAGGTTCTTCTCAAGCAGCGTGCGATTACGCTGCTGAATATTCTCGCAGTTCTTCTCCTCCTCTTCTTTTTTGGAGGTGGAGTTCTTAAAGAGAGGGCCGAGGGTCATTTCTTCTTCGGAATCGCTCCTAAAGGTGAACATGGAGTTTTTCGCTTTACCGACTGGCATCAACCATATGATAGTTGCCAGTCGTTTTCTCACGCGCACTTGTCGAACTTCTTTGCTGTCGATGAGCTTCTCATTTCATCCTTTTGAAGTGCTGTTGATGGGCAACATATCCTTACCACCACTTCTTGAAGGCACTGCATTCTTCGGTGGGATGGGTGACCCTTCGATGATATAGGCAGTAGTTTGGATGTATATCTGCTCCGTCGAGGCATATGATCCCGGGAGTGTTTTCCACGAGAGGTGGCAGCTTCATTCCCACTGACAGGGCTTTAGCAAACCGCTTCTCTGTCTTGATCCCGCTCTTATTTGTGGCAGGTATGTTTCGGTTTGGTTAGAGTATTTTACGACTCATCCTTACCGCAGCTTCTTCATCCTGACGCCGACGCCTAACCTTTTTGTATATGGCTGTTTCGCGTTCTCGGCCAGCTTTACTCTTTTGAAAGGTTTCGTTTAGCAGCCTGTCATATGGGTCTTCTGGCAACTCTAGGGATTTTGGCGCCGATCCTGCCCTTAGTTCCTCTGCGTTGCTTTCTGACACCGAGGGAGCTTCTTCGCCATTTAACGACGAATGGGAGACCATGTGGCAACTTGCTACATAATCTTCGGTTTCTGATGGGTTGTTTTCCTCATCATTGTCACTATCTTCATTCTCAAGAATATGCTTGAGGAACTCTTCGAGGGTGACCGGTGTCCGTGCCTTCTGGTTGTACTCCTCCAGTACGGCAATGTACTTTTATAATTCTGTGTGTTTATCATCATTCTCGGTAGGTTGCATAGGCTTCTTGGTCTTCTTCTTTTTCTTTGAAGAATTTAAAGGCCCGACTTTTGGATTTTGGCCTTTGTCGACAGTTTTTGGTACGGGACGCGGTTTCAGCATCCCTTCAATGATCTCGGGCTCCAGCGAGCTTTTCCATCTGATCGCCAGACACACCTCAGCATTCTTTTGGTTTTAGCTGAAAGGACAACTTCCCATGGAGCTTCTTCCATGAGCGAGCATGATGCCCCCGGTATGTATACCTTCTTAGGAGCGTGCTTCTATGGTGGGTTGACCCTCTAGTTCTCGAATAGCGCAAACTTCTCTTGTTGGTACAGATCCTCGACCCAGTTTTTGAAGACATGGCAATCCTCAATTAGGTGGCTCACCATCTTGTGATAGGAGCAATAGTTGTGGTTGTTGATGTCGCCAGGTTGCGATGGACGTTGTCGGTCCGGCAACGTGATGAGTTTGTTGCGCACTGCCAGCTCGAACAGTCTCCTCATCTTATCATGGGGAAATGAGTAAGCACGCCCTAGCCTTTCTTCCTGGGATATACACGGACGCATGTTGTTTTGGCGAGTGACTGGCTTCGGGTCACTCGGTTGTTGTTGAGTGTTGGCAACGAAGGCTGCTTTCCCTTTACCCTTGGCATTTCGAAGGTCCATTTTTGAGGAGGAAGGCCCGTGTCCCATCTGATCCATTTGGGCCAGCTTGTCGATCAGCGCCTGGAAGGTGGTTGGCTTGAATAACGTCATGAACTGGGACACGGTCGCTTGAGAATCAAGGGTCCCAATGAACATGCCTACGGCAGGAGATTCTTCGATACACTGTTCCCATTTTGACCATAGGTTCTGCCAACGGATCGCGCATTGGACCCAGGTCTCTCCTGACTTCACCCTGGCATTGATTAATGCTATGATCGGGATGCGCTCGCTTGCGCTGGCGAACCGCTGCATGAATAGCAGTTCCATTTCCGTGAATGTTTTGACGGAGTCATTTGGGAGCTCCGAATACCATTCGAATGCTGTTTCCGACAGGCAGCCAACGAACTGGTGAAGCAGCAATTTATCGTCGCCTCCAGTATTGTCGCACAAAGCTCTGAACTGAGACACGGTCGCGAGCGCGAGCAATTTGTTTCTTTATGCGTTTTCGTCTTACCACTTTGTTGTTGACGAGAGCGAGCTTCACGCTTCTCTTTCTTGAAGTGTTTTCGATGGGCAACATATCATTACCACCATTTCTTGAAGGTGTTGCACTCCTCGATGGGGTGAGCGACCTTTCGATGATAGAGGCAATATTTTGGATGTGATTCTTCTCCGTCGAGGCATAGAACTCCAGGAGTGTACCTCATGAAAGGAGGTATCTTCATCCCCAGTGATAGGGCTTTGGCGAACCGTTTTTCAGTTTTGATCATGCTCTTATTTGTTGCAGACGTGCTTTGGTTTGTTGGGAGCGCTTTATGACTCGTTCTTATCACAGCTTCTTTATTCAGACGCTGACGCTTAGCCTTTTCGTATATGGCCGTTTTGTATTCTCGGTCGTCTTTGATTTTTTGAAAGGTTTCATTTAAAAGTCTCTCAATCGGATCTTCTTTCGGCAGATTTGGGGAATTTAGCGTCGATTCTTCCCCCAGTTCCTCCATGTCGTCTTCTGACGCTGAGGGAGCTTCTTCGCCATATAACGACGAATAGGAGATTGTGTGGCCACTTGCTACATAGTTTTCCGCTTCTTCTGATGAGTCATTTCCCTCATCATTGTCACTGTCTCCGTCCTCAAGATTATGCTTGATAAATTCTTCGAGCGTGACCGGTGTCCGCGCCTTCTAATTATATTCTTCCAGCGCATCTATGTATTTCTGAAGCTCTGTGCGCTTGTCGTCATACTCGGCAGGCTGCACGGGTTTCTTGGTCTTCTTCGTTTTCTTAGAAGACTTTGAAAGCTTGACTTGGGTTTTTTTTCCCCTTGTCGGTGGTTTTCGGCGCGGGACAAGGTTTTAGAATCCCTTCGATTATTTCAGGTTCAATTAGGATTTTCCACTTGATCGCCGGACATGCTTGTAGATCCTTCGGCTTTCTTTTAGTTTTCACTAAAAATACTACTTCCTATGGAGCTTCTTCCACGAGTGAGCACGATACCCCCTGCACGTCCACCTTTTTCGGAGAGTGCTTTTGGGACGGATTTACCTCCAGTTATCAGACAGTGCGAACTTTCCCTGCTGATACTAGTCTTCAACCTAATTTTGAAGATGTAGCGATCCTCAATTGGGTGGCTCACTATTCTGTGATAGGAGCAGTAATTGGGGTTTTTGACGTCGTCGGGTTGTGCGGGTCGCCGTGGGTCTGGTAATGTGATGAGGCTATTACGCATTACCAGTTCAAACAGTCTTCTCGTATTATCGCGAAGGAACGAGTAGGCATGTCCTAGCCTTTCTTCTAAGAACGGGTGTGGACGCACGTTGTTTTGGCGAGCAGCCGGTTTTAGACCGCTCAGTTGTTGCGTATGGTAACGAATTACCCTTATTATTTCGAGGGTCCTTATTTGAGGAGGATGGCCCATCTGATCCATTTAGGCCAAGCTGTCTATCAGCGCCTGGAAGATGGTGGGTTTGATGAATGTCATGAACTAGAACACAGTCGATTGAGAATCGAGGGTCCCGATGAACATGCCCACGGCAGGAGACTCTTCAATACGCTGTTCATACTTAGACCACAAGTTCTGCCACCGGATCGCGTATTGGACCCAAGTTTCTCCCGGCTTTACCCTGGCATTGATTAATGTCGTGATCTGAGTGCGTTCTCTCTCGCTGGCAAACCGTTGCGTGAACAGCAGTTCCATTTCTTCAAAGGTTTTCACGGAGTCATTTGGGAGCTCCAGGTACCATTCAAAGGCTATCTCTGACAAGCTTCCGAAAAATTAGCGAAGCAACAGTTTGTCGTCGCCTCCAGTATTGCCGCATAGTGCTCTGAATTGTGCGACATTCTGGTGAGGATTTCATGTTCCTTTGTAGACATGAAACTTGGGGATTGTATATCCCATCGGGTACTTGATTTTTTCATACCAGGGCGGATATGGTCGCCCGGTTTTGACGAGTTGGCTGGCGGCTTCACTGGCCTGATGAGCTCTTATTTGCTGAGCGATGTAGTCATCCAGGGCCGACTTGGAGATTGTTTCTTCCTTGGCCGCTGATAAGGCCGGAAGAGGGTTTGATATTTCCCCTCTGTTATCCTCAATAACTATTGGCGGATCTTCGACCGGGGGTTCCGGTTGGATCATTATTCCCACCATGTCTTGGAATAAGATAGCCATCTACTTGATGTTAGCAGTTTGCTCCGCAGCTTCTTTGTCTTTTCTCTCCATCTCTCGTCGCAAGAAATCTGTATCGGTCTCTTGCTCTTGGCACTGTTCAGCTTCTTTATCTAGACTCTCTTTTTGTCCAGTGAGTGCTGCCATTTTGTTCAGTATTTCTTGAAGCTTTTGCTGTTGCTCCTGAGCTTTCATCAATGACCGAGTTTGCGGTCGGTGACTCACCGAGGCACAGCTTTCTTCTTTTCCCGAAGCCATGTAGACTATATGTATGGTAATGCCCCCAGACTTGGGGCATTTAGATCTTTCGCCATTGGATTTTGCCGCTTGTGGTGGAATTTTCTCTGGCCTCGTTCTTTTATAAGAGGTCAGAGCTGAAGGAGCCATTATGACAGGCACTTATTTAGGAAGGTTTCCTCATTGTATGGCGGAGGAGCGATCTTTTTCTTGTCAGCCCATAAATTTCTTGGGTCGACGATAGTAATTGTCATCAAGCACAGAGTCTTGGACTTTTCGCCAGACTCTATGGATCTGTAAGGAGAGCCGTTGATGAGGCTACTCCGACTGTTTATGTATTGGGGCATCTGCCGATGGAGGTGATTTCTTCAGTACCATCGTCGGGGAGTTCTTGCGTACCCTTCTGAGTGGGTCAAAGTTGTTCCGAATTGGAACAGCAGTATCGACCTCCATCATAAGAGCTGGTGGGGTGAACCCAGAGGGAGAGTTGCCCCCAGCTTCTCTCACTCGGCGTCAGTGGCGACGTCGAGCATGTTGTAGAGTAGGAACTGTCTCAGTTTTGGAGGTGTCTTCCTTATGCCCCCTATGTTGCTGGGGAGTTTCGGTTGGAGTCAGCCTGCCGAAGACCTGCGTCCATGTTGGAGTTGGAGCGGAGTTAGCCAATCTTTCGAAAACCGACCGTTTAAGAGGGGAAGCACTTTTATCGGATTCACCTGCAGCTGGAGTAGGGAGGGCTAACCATTTTGGGGTAGCTCCTTCAGGTATCATGGGCTTCTTTGCGGGCCCGCTCAAGTTCTTCCTCAGCCTATTGAAAACTGAGATGTCAGAATTTGACGACTTGCTGATAGGAGCCACCATGGTTGCAAGCCGATCAAAGACCGACTTTCTAGTAGTTTCTTCTTGCGGTGTTGAGGCACCGAAGTTCATAGGCGAGAGCATGGTCCCGAAGAAGAGTCCGATGGTGGCTTGTGTGACTTGCCCCACCGGCATTGAGAAGATGGAGGTCACGTTAGGCCCATATGTCACTCCTCCAGCTAGGGTGGAGAGGGAGTTGTTGTTGCAGGAAGTGCAGTTAAGAGCCATTGATTCTACACAGGAGCCAGACACCCAGTTTTAGTATCTCGAACCTAAAGGCAACCAATATATAGCAAACCATGATTTTGTTCGTGATCACGACACATGAAGTGTGGAGTGGAAAAGGAAGAGGTCCCACTGGGCGTGCCAGAATTTGTTTACCGCCGAAAACAGAGACGAAATGGATTGAACGTCTTGCCTGAATTTGGGGGCAGATACTATTTGGAAATATCTATCCACCTCTCCGAAGATACTAAGTTGATATATGGCACTGTATATCGGAGGTTTGGACAGATGCGACCGTTGTAACAGATTTTATCAGATTCCCCCTCATTTATGAAGGGTTTTGGATTGTGGGGACGCTCTTCCCTGCAGGTGCAAGCCCCCGCAGTTAATTACGTTATCGCATTGTGATAACCACTTTCTCCTGCTCCAGTAATTCATTTCGTGTCGTGTGTTATTTGATTTATTTTGGTTGCCCATGGATTGTATACGGAGACTAGTTTATGTTATCGCCCGTAGGGCGCGAATTAGTCTAAATCCTATTTTAGATTCGGGGATTGAGCTTGGGTTGTATGTATTCCCTTAGCTCAAGAGATATTTTGTTTTATTTAAAGACCGTTAATCTGGTTTGAGATTAAGATCAACTTAAATATATATGTGAGCATTTGGGCTCAATTTATTTTAACTTAGAATACGTTAGTCTTATTTGAGACTAAGATCAACTTAGCAATATTTTCAGGATCATTAAATTTTATTAAGATCCCACAACATAGCATTTAGGGTCAGCTGCAAGAGAACTTCAGAGGGAAGCCAATTTGGGCTCGGTCTGCTCAGTCTTTTTCCTTTTATTCGGAAGTGCTAAGCACTTGTTTGTAGCTATATTTGCTCGGTCTTGGGCTTTCTCCTTTTATTCAGAAGTGCTAAGCACTTATTTGTGGCTCCGGCACTCACGTGGGAAGTACATGAGGCGTACATACATGGGTGCTGCCAATCGGTGCCAACGCTTAGTCATTTTGACTAGGTATATATAGTGCTAAGCACTTTGTATAGCGCTCAGGTGGGAAGCATGTGAGACGCCGAGTTTATATTTTTGGGCGCTCACATGGGAAGCATGTGAGGCGCTAAGACATGGGCGCTGCCCAATCGGTGCTAAGCACTTAGTCATTTTGGCTAGGTATATATATAGTGCTAAGAACTTTGTATGGCACTCACGTGGGGAGCGCGTGAAGCACTGAGTTTATATTTTTGGGCGCCCATGTAGGAAGCACGTGAGGCGCTGAGTTTCTCTTTTATGAACGCCCACGTGTGTTTCACATGAGACACTGGGTTCCTTTAGAGATTTAACCTCTTTTTATAAAAGTTTAACTTTTGTTTCATGGCGTTTTGGCCATTAATGATCACCAAGATCTATGTTTTGAAGATCTGGGATCGATGTTATTTAGGAACTAAGTTCTTCTTCTTCTTTTTATAAGAACTAAGTTTTTTATGTAGGGTTAAACCCTATTATTATTTTTGAAGGAATTAAATTCCTGGAATCTGTGTATTTTCTCTCTTTTCTTTTTATCTAGTTCTTTTCCCTAAATTTTGAGTCTGAAGAACAGAATCTCCCGATGAGAATTAAATTCTCAGCTTGTGGGGAAATTTTTCTTACGGATCTCAAATCTAGAGAAAGAACTAAGTTCTTTTTATGAAGGGTTAAACCCTTAATTTTCCTGTTTATTTATGCTAGGTAAAGGAGATATGTTTATCTCTGCGTTTCTTTACCTAGTATCGGAGAAAGCGAGGAGATCTTCTTCTTTTTCAGGAGAATTAAATTCTCAGTTCTTTTTAGAGAATTTTATGGTGTCGATTCTCGATATGAGACTTGAAGTCTCGGATCCTTTATATAGGAGGGGCAACTTGTTAATTAGTTGGAGAAAATCTCTCATTTAAGAGATACCAGTTGATTTAATTGGCCTCAAAATTTGTTCAGGGGATTTTATCCACCGTTGGATTTTTGATCCAGTGAATTTCTGTTTTACAGAATATATATTCTTGTTTTTAACAAGATTAGGAATATATTTTCCCATATACAGAATTTAATTCTGTCATACGGTGATTTTTTAATCAACGTTGGATTTTTAATCTAAGTGTTCTCTGGTTACCAGTGCACATCTTTCTTTGTTTAGAAAGATATAGGGAAATATTTTCCCATCTCATTGAATCTTTGATCAACATATTTCTGTTTAACAGAAAATATCTTTCTCATTTAGAAAGATCGGGGAAATATTTTCCCCTAATAGAATTTAATTCTATATTCGGTGATTTTAATCACCATTGGATCTTTGATCTGACGGTTCTTTATATAGAATTTAATTATATGAGAAGCTAAAATGTATATTCTCACGTGTTTAACACGTGACCCCAGTGTGGGTTTTAATCTGCTTATATTTAGCGTCATATGCTTTGTATATGAGCGCTCATGTATTTAACACGTGAGGCTGGTTTGCTCTCTTTTGGTTGATTATTCTCGGTACTTATATGCTTTGCATATAAACCCTCATGTGTTTAACACGTGAGGCCAGTTTACCTCTCTTTTGTTTGTTTATTCTCAGCGCTTATATAATTTGGATATAAACGCCCACGTGTTTAATACGTGAGGCCCAAACTGTGGGAATTCTTTTCTTCTTTCTTTTCTCCCCTCTTTTTATAAGGGAACACTATCTTAAATAGTGTTTTTTAGAAAAGCAAAATGCTATCTCAGATAGCGTTTTTAGCTGACGTGGACACTCCACGCTGTCTATCTTAGAATCATTCTCGGAATTAATTTCGAACAGGGGTTATTTTCAGATTTAATTAATTAAAAAGAGTTATTTAAGGGGGGGGAATCACAAATGCCAGTGTTAATTTTTTGGGAAATGCTAATGCTTTTAAAGGCTGAGAATAATGGAGGAAAGAGGCCCTATAAGGCTTCTTTAGTTAGGTGACGTAAAAAACGGCAATATCCACTATTTTATTTGACGATCGGCACCTTTCATCTTGATCTTCATCATCTAATATGTTGATACACCAAATTTCACATGATTCTATCACTTTTTCACCATTGATTTAGTGGGTGCAAAATTAACGGTTTATCAACAATAGAACTTTTTGCGTTGTTAATTCAACAGTGAAAAAGTGTTAGAATCATGTGAAATTTGGTCCTTTGACTTATTAAACGGTATAGATTAAGATGAACGGTGCCGATCGTCGAATAAAATGATGGAGTGTGAGCTTTTGACACCATCTAACGAAAAAAAGCCTCTTAGTGCCTCTTTCCTCCATTATTCTCTTATTGCAATTTTTCTCAATTTTTTTTGAAGGAAATGTTATGAAAGTAATAAAGAAATAAAAGTAGAAGGTGGTGATTTCGCCACTCACTTATAAAGGACGAAATTTGGGATTTAGCACTAATTAGAAACTAATTAGGGATTTAGGCTACTTTTAAAACAATTTAGGGATTTAGCACATTTTGGTCATATCATTGACACGTAGGCGACACATAGGATGATAACTTGAAGCGGGGTGTGAGTCTGATTCCGCACTTCGCAAGTGCGGAATTAGTCTTGGCCCAAGGAGCTAAGTTGGAACACTTGAGACAAGTTTATTCTGTACTTTGCAAGTGCGGAATCGGACTTGGCCTAGTCCAAGTCTATTCCACACTTGCAAAGTGCGGAATAAACTTGCCCTACCTTAATGTTGTCGGCCCCATCCATTTTCCCCTTATAATATATTAGTTTCTCTATCTCTTTCTTATTTCACATCTCTCTCTCCTTTCGAGCCTCTCTCCTCTCGCACCTCAGATCTCTCTTTCTCTCTCCGCTTCCTTCATTGAATCCCCATTCGATCTTCAGCACCCCCTCCTCCTCTTCATTTTTCGAATCCCCCATCGAGGATCAATCTCCAGCCCCTCCTCCTCCTCCTTCTTTGACCTCTTACTGTTGCCGATCCCCTCGTCGAGGCCAACCCCCCTCCGCGAACAATTAGTTTTCAATTTAAATAATTTGTTTGAAATTATTTTTATTTTAGTATATAAATTGGTTTGTTTTGGGTTATGATATTTTATTTTTAGGGTAATTTGTGGATTAGGATTAGGGTAATTTGTGGGTTAGGGTTATGGTATTTTAGGATAATTTAGTGTTAGGGTTAGGGTATTGTTCATATCATAATATTGCAATTTATATTCCCCAATTCTTATTCGTTTTATAATTAAACATGTGCTTTTGACGCATGTCTGCTGCATGTTACAGGATACAGGTTCTTGGAGCAAATACAGTGAAAAAGACAAAAAAAAACGATACAAAAGAGTGACTTTTGACCAACTAGTAGAAGGGTCCTAGTCAAGCCTAGATGAAGAACAGTGCAAGGTCCAAAATGTCAAGGCAAACGGTTAAAAGATCGCTGCAAGTTTTCACTGAAAGATCTGGAGAAGAATAAGAAGCCAAACAGAGAAAAGAATTATGGAAATAAAAAGCCCAAAGTATAAAGAACCAGCCCAGGAAGTTTGGTGAGATGATCTCACCAAAGGGCCGCGGAACCGCGGCCCAAGCCCACTAATGCCGCGGTTCCGCGGCCATTTAAAGCCCGTGTCGGTGTATTTTTTTGGTGTCGGTGCGGGGGTTTGGATTTTTCGTGGGCAAATCTGTAATTGCACATGTGCGAATCCCGTAACCCTAAATTCTCCCGTTTACTTCTAAATTGTAATCGAAAATTGTAAAACAGGATGCCTCTTTTCATTTTCATAAATTCAGATCTGTTCTGTATTCTTGCTTGGAGAGAGCCATCAATAAAAATTAGTAAGTTACTTTTAATTCTTTGTTTTAATTCTCTTTTAATTAGAATGTCTTTTAATCCCCTAATGAGCGAGTAATCTCCTCGCTTGTTAGGGTTAGCCTTAGGGAAAGGTTTGAGAGATGAGATCTCTCACCCCTTTCATGCCATTTCATACCTAAGAATTAGAACTCCATGCATGCACGCACTCCCCGCTCCCTACGGCACCTTATCCCTCGAGGTAATGGTGACACCGTAGTGTAAAGGACCGGTTGCGCGTGTTTTCCATGGAGGTTAGGGTAAGTATCGATAAAGGAAGGACAAGAATCTAGAGGAAGAAATATCTTCCCAAAAGATTCTAATCCACTTTATTGATAATTACTATAACATCTAATAGATCTAAAATAAGGCATTGAAAGCGGTGAGAGAACCTTTAATCTCCCAACTTCCCCTAAGCCTAACCCTAGCAAGACTTTAATTTAGATTAATTTAGTTTATTGATAGATCTAGGTTTTTTAGACATAATAAATCAATCCAAACAACATTTGGAATCAACTCGTAAAAACACATTAAGAAAATTACACATCTCTGTGGATCGACCCGTATTCACCGGCAAGGTGCAAAGCGACGCCGTTTCTGATTACGGTTAACAAGTATTTTTGGACTAATCAAATGGCGCCGTTGCCGGGGATGGCGTAAAATTTCTTTCTGTGTAATTTCGGGTTGACATAAATTTTAAAAATTATAAAAATCTGAAAAAAAAAAAAAAGAAATAAAAATTATCAATTTTGATCTGTTTGAAGGGTGTATCTTTTGAATTTTGCAGGAATAGCGAAGATTCTCGAATATGAAATTTTACAGAGGTCAAATCGGAAAAGTGAACATCAGAACAGAGGAGGAGTGGTACAAGGGTGCAGCACAAATTTTTTCAGAGCCTGATCCATCCATAAGACCGCGATTCCGCCGCAAATCTGCTCCCCAGACCGCGGTTTCGCGCTCTGACTGCCACGTCAGCGCACCAAATTTTCTGGTCTGTTTTCTCATTCTCCCCTCTGTAACCTACAATATATCCAATGTGAAAATTTTCTGTATGAATTCTTTGCGCTAAAAATCTTCTCTCCCCTTCTAAATAACAGATTTTCTGTAGGTTTCTTTGCGCCGCGCTAAAAAAAATTAATTGCAAGTGAATTTAATGTTTTGCATAATTTAATCGGACTTTAAGGGGCTAATTGACCAAACTCAGATTGGGTGGGGATTTCATCACCCTTCCCAGGACCCCAGAAAACACTTAAAGCATTTGCATTGACCACAATAAATTAAAAAATACTAGACTCAGCCCTAAGGACATCGAGCTCAATAGGAAAAGGACTAGTATAGGCATCGACCGTTTATCCTAACCTGACCTTGCGGTGTCTAGGAAAGTGTGTCTAGGCTAGTGGTTATTAATTAGGCCCACTATTGTGGTTCCTTCCCACTTACCTGGCACTTATCTGGCCGCAATTGTCGGTGAAGAGGCGGTTTGAGGTCCTATTTCTAGCCCTAGTTAGGAGCTGTCTAGCAGACCTAGGTGACTCTAGATCTAGGCCTGATTGTGCATGTGTGGTTGATACATTTGTGTCACAAGTACCTTTTCAAAAATCTCTTTGCAAGCATTCTCACATAAATAAGAAGAAAAAAGAAAAGAAAAATCTTTTCAAAACCTGCAACTTGTCGCTAAAGAAATCTTGCACCTCGCTTACACCACTTCTTCTCATTGACGTTATCTTACCTCCACATTCTGTTTTTTTTCTTTTTCTGACTACACTACTCCTTTTAGTGTATGTCACTTTGGACTAGGGATACTAATGCCCGATTAGTCCGTGTTTCGTTGGTACCGACCGACGAACCTTTCGACACCGAAGTCGAAATTCCTTCCATTTCCTTACCTCCACCTTCAAATTCTTCTTTCGAAGGTATGTCGGGACACAATCCCAACAATACCTTACCGACGGGAAAGATTCCACCTCCGTTAGGTGCGAATAACCCGAATCTTCCGCCTGTTGTAGCGCCCGCACGAGTTGCGCTCCAGGATCTCTTCTATCCCGTCCGCACTTCTTTACCTACCTGTCATTCACCCCCACCAACAAATGGGGACAACTTTGAAATAAAACCACATTTCATCAATATGCTGCCAAAATTTCATGGTTTAGAATCAGAAGATGCGTATATTTTTATTAATAAATTCCAAAATGTGTGCGCTATGATGAAAACGACCCAATTAAGTGATGACGCTATAAGGCTAAGGGTCATTCCTTTCACCTTATGTGACCTAGCCGAGAAGTGGCTATACAGCACCGCATCACATTCCATTAGAAATTGGAACGAATTTGTGAAAGCTTTTCTAAAAAAGTTCTATCCTCATCACAAAACTACTAGAATCCGTAACGAGATTATACAATTTTCACAGCTTCCTTCCGAACCATTTTGGAAGTGCTTCGAGAGATTTAAAGACCTACTCGTTCAATGCCCTCATCATGGGATCGAAAGTTGGCAACTTTGCCAAACATTATACGAGGGATTGAGAGATGTTTTGTCGATCAAAAATATTTACCGCAATCAAGAACGGCGTCGCATGAAGCTAGCCGGTGAATACGGGTCGGTCCACAGGGATGTGTAAATCTCCTTTAAGTTCTTACGAGTTAATTCCGATGGGAGTTTGGATTTATAATTAAACCTAAAAATTGAAGTTGTATGATACTAGGATTAGAAACTTGCTAGGATTAGGTCTAGGGAAAATTTGGTAAATAAAGATCTACATCTCTTTCCATTGCTATTAATTAAATATATCATATTAGTGTTATGGTAAGTCTTAACAAAGGGGATTAGGATGATTGGGAAGATTGATTCTCCCTCTAGATCCTTGTCCTTCCTTTCTTAATCTTTACCCTAACCTCCATGGAAAACCTTAAAATCCGGGCCTTTAGACTACGAAATCACCGCTACCTCGAGGGTAGAGTGCCGTAGGGAGCGGAATAAGAAGGTATGCATGGAGTTCTAATATTCATAAAAGATTGGCAACGAAAAGAGATGAGAGATCTTCATCTCTCAAATCCTTCCCTACTCCTAACCCTAACAAGCGAGGAAACTACTCGCTCATTGAGGGGATGAAGAAAGACATGATTTTATTAAAGAGAGAAAACATTTACTGCAAGTTAATAAAAACTAAACTAAATTAAACTAAGGCAAGAAAGTAATTTACCTAGGGCAGATATGAAAAACTGCAACTACTGCAAGAAAAATAACCTACTTACTTTTGATGCGCTCTAACTTCAAGAAAACAGAATTTTATTCATGAGTAGAGGCATAAGAAAATACAAGGCTTTGGGTTCTATTTATAGGACATAGAAACCCTAGGTTTACAATTGCTCCGCATGTCTACAATTACAAATATACCCCCAGAAAATCTTTCCATAGCCGCCACAGAATTTTGGCAAAATTTTATGCGCATTAGGGCTTCAAACGGCCGCGGAACCGCGGCATGGGCGCGCTTGGGCCGCGGTTCCGCGGCCCTTTAGTTAGGTCATCTGATGGGCTTTTCTGTGCTGCTTCAGGTTTCATTGGGATTTTCATTTATTCATTTATTTTTCCATTTGGGCTTCTGCAGTGATTCCAGATCTTCAGTGAACACTTGTACCGATCCTTTGACCGTTTGCCATGACAATTTGGACCTTGAGTTGCCTTATTGATTGAGAACTATTCTTCGTTTTTAGGCTTGACTAAGATCCTCCTATTTGTTGGTCAAAAGTCTCTTTTTGTGTCGTCTTTTGACTTTTTCACTGTTTTCGTTCCAAGAACCTGTATCCTGTAACATGTAGCAGACATGGGTCAAAAGCACCTGTTTTCATTGTAAAATGCATAAGAATGGGGAATACAAAATGCAATATTATGTTATGAACAAATACCCCCAAACTTATCTTTTGCTCGCCCTCGAGCAAACTTATTATTTTATTTATTCTTGATAAAAATCTAACCTAGCCACACTTTCGCAGGGAAACGCGATTGCACTGAGCTCGTGCAACAAGCCGTTAAACCTCTAGGTGTCCCTAGTAGGAGGAGTGTTGTCTCCTGAGGGTTTTCAGCGGATACTACCCACAAAATCCTATCCATTCAGCCCATTGACTTTTGTTCTCCAATTAGGTTTTCTAACTAAGAATTCTATTATCATCGACTCGTAAATTATCCACCCATATTTTTCACGCTTCCTCTTCATCTAACTTAAGATTATATATGTTCTGTAGACTTACTTAGCTTTCGGCATTTCTTAAGTTTTCCTTCTAGGGTTCCATCTCCACTTAGGAATTTCTATCAACTCTATTAAAGATACAAGTTCTATTCTTCATTCCTTTCTCTTATCTAAACTCTAATCACATATCCCCACGTGTGTGTAAATATCACCCCAACACTTGGAAATTCAAATCAAGCAATCGTACTCTCGTCCATTGTCCAAAGCACTTATTAATTGGTGAATTTTCGCTTTCACATCCTTCATGCGACTGTTAATACTTCTTGAGGTACCAACAACCGATTACAAGATGCGTTAGCATTTTAAAGCGTACTTCCTAGTTTTGCAACACCCAAGGCTTTTAGCAGTGGCTCCCAAACCAGTTGGTCTAAGGCACTAGGTGATGAAGCACCCTCGCTAAATATTTTTCTATTTTTACAGCCTTAAGCAATCACAAAAACCAGTGTCCATTTTTTTCTTTATTCACTTTTTTTTTCTTTTTTTTTTGATTGTGCTAAGGACTTTAGACAAGAGTATTTCAAGGTCTCTTCTACTAATCCAAGTTTCAAGATGCGTGTTTGTGCATTTTGTAGGGTACATGTTTTCAGAATCTAGACTTAAGTTAGGAACTATTTTTCAAACTTATATTCTAATAAAAGTTTTAATACTTTTCCTTCGTTTCGACTTAGCCCAAGAAGTGAACCCAAAATTTGCCTATTTCTAAATAATCTACAAAGACATATACTTTCTACCGTTAAACTCTAAGAAAGGTTATTTTTAGGGTTTTTAATTTGCTAAGTCTAAGATTTAGTTTTTCCTAGCCAGTTAACCTATTTATCAAACTAAAGTCAATCAACCAGAATTGAATACATTAATTTTTATAATTTTTGAATTTTTTTCAATTATTATGGGTTTTTTCTGTTTTCTAAATTTTTTTTATTTTTCAAATTTTCAAATTTTTATGAATTTTTTATATAAAGATGCATTGCAGAAATTAAATATGCAAAAGGAAAAGAAATATATACAATATGCAATGCAAAGGATAACTATATACACTACCCTCTCCCCCAAGCTTGAGCAAAGCAGTGCCCTCACTGCCCGGCCCCACGTCGCGCTCGTGAGCGTGAACGTGATCTTTCCCCTCTAGCCAAAAGGGTTTGAATACCCCTCTCAATTTCCGTCAGCCGACGGTCGTGATCTCGTGCAGTCGCCCGAAACTCATCCCTCAAAGAGTCTATTCTTCTCACTGTTCTCCGCATCAATCGTGCATGCTCCTGGGGAGTTAGTTCTTCCCCGCTCGAAGTCGAGCTCGAGCTAGGGGTCTGTGCAGGGACATTTTCTGCCGGTTCGGTTCGTGTCCAAATATCTGTGAGTCTAGAGTAGGACGACGAGACGCCCTCTACAAGTGGTCGAATCAGGACACCGTCTATCATATATGAGTCAAATTCCTCGGCGGGGAGGAAGTAATGGCAGAGTTGGGTAACGAGCATGGGACATGGGTATACGGTACCTCATTTCCCCGTACCTATGGATTGGAGCAAAACCGTGCACATGTCGAACCTAGGATTTTTCGTCATCAGTGTGTGGACGACATGTAACGAAGGGGTGAAGAAGGTTGTGTTGTGAGAACTTCCAAAAATATTGTTTTGTGCCCACCGGCACACAGTTAAAACGTTTACAAAAAGGGTCCGGTCTTGGATGCCCTTACGCGGTTCTCGTGCACAGTCATTACCCATTAATGGCATATAATCTTCAAAGCGCAGTGGGTGTTCATGTGCAGGTACACGTGGTATGAGTGTAACCTCGTGTATCATGTCCCTATCAATGTGAATTTCCCGATTTCCCCAATTCAGTTTAATGTACCCTAAGTTGTCAAGGCTATTATCTTCCATGGATTCGTAAAATAGGGCAACTAGGTTAGGTAGAGCAAACGCAGATGTATGATTATAGAGGAGGAAATTCCAGCCCCTTTGTGCGATTTCGTGTGGGAAATATGTACCGTAAATCTCGTGTGCGAAAACAGGGGAAAAATCTCTCTTAAATTGCATTTTATGTGCCATCTAGATTGTACAGAGAAAAATATGCAATAAACAGATAGGAATTCAATAGAGAGTACCTCCCCTGAAGTTTCAGGGGGTGAAGCTTACAGACGGCGGC
Organism: Agapanthus africanus; assembly: GCA_030015575.1. Classification (NCBI taxonomy): domain Eukaryota; kingdom Viridiplantae; phylum Streptophyta; class Magnoliopsida; order Asparagales; family Amaryllidaceae; genus Agapanthus; species Agapanthus africanus. The sequence goes on from CM057339.1 coordinate 59,225,641, forward strand.
GGTTCAGCGGCAGGAGACGGCTAGCGCGGCGGAAACGCGGCGATCTGGTGGCGGCGCTGCGAAATTTTTCTGGAGGGGACAGGAGGTGGCGGCTAGGGTTTTATGAAGATGAAATATTAGGGTTATGAGGACAGGAGGGCTCGGGTCTCTTTAAATAGAGGGGGAGAAAGGGTTATTTGAAGAAAACACCCTCAAAAATGAGGATTTTATTTGTAAATAGCTCTTGATTCTGAAAATTTGCAATTTGGTCCAAAAAAATTCATTTATTATTATTTTTTTTATTTTCTTATGTTTCATTTTTTTATAGTATTTTGGGAATATATATTTACAAATTATATACACACCCCCAAACTTATTTGAAATAATGTTTTGGAAGAAAAGAAATCTGGGGGTGAAAGTGGAGGAATATTACTCAGTATAGATCGGCTCCTGCAAGAACAGGAGCTCCTCCGAAGGATCCGCTGTGAGGAACGGTTTCAAACGATGCCCATTTACCTTGAAAAGCGTACCGTCCTCTGGGTTTTCCAGATCAACCGCACCTTGCGGATAAACGGTGCGGACTACAAAAGGTCCTCTCCACCTAGAACGGAGCTTGCCGGGATGTAAATGTAACCGAGTATCATATAATAAAACCTGTTGACCTGGTTTAAATGTCTTTCGCAGAAGGTTTTTATCATGAAATACCTTAACTCGGTTCTTAGCAATCACGGCATTATCATATGCCTCATCCCGCAGCTCTTCTAGTTCATTTAACTGTAGCTTTCGGTTGCTGCCCGCATCTCCTAAAGATAGATTCAGCTCTTTAATGGCCTAAAATGCCTTGTGCTCAATTTCTACTGGGAGGTGGCACGCCTTCCCGTAGACAAGCCGGTATGGAGACATGCCAAGATCGGTCTTATATGCAGTACGGAAAGCCCATAATGCATCGATTAATTTGAGTGACCAATCTTTACGGTTTTTAGAAACCGTTTTCTCCAAGATTTGCTTAATTTGCCGATTCGAGACCTCGGCTTGCCCACATGTTTGGGGATGGTATGGCGTTGACAGCTTATGGGTGATAGAGTATTTGCGCATTAAGGACTCAAAAGTCCTATTGCAAAAGTGAGAACCATTATCACTTATTATCGCACGAGGGTGCCCAAATCGAGAAAAGATTTGTTCTTTTAGAAATCGAGCGACAACCTTGTTGTCATTCATTCGACTTGGTACAGCCTCGACCCACTTTGAAACATAGTCAACAGCCAAAAGAATATACACATTTCCAAAAGAGTTAGGAAATGGTCCCATGAAGTCTATACCCCAAACATCAAAAATGTCTACAACCAAAATTGGTTGGAGCGGCATTTCGTTTCTCCGCGATATCCGGCCCAAGTGTTGGCACCGGGAGCAAGTTTTGCAGCATTCGAATGCATCTTTGAAGAGTCGTGGCCAATAGAAACCACACTGCAAAACTTTCTCGGCTGTCTTCTTTGGGCCAAAGTGCCCGCCACATGCTTGATCGTGGCAGAAAAACAGCACACTCTTAACCTCATTTTCAGGTACACACCGACGAATGATTTGGTCGGAACAGTATTTAAAAAGATAAGGTTCATCCCAGTAAAAATGCTTTACTTGGGACAAAAATCGAAGTTTATCTTGTTTCGACCAATCTTTAGGTATCAAGCCGGTGGCTAAGTAGTTTACAATATCAGCGAACCATGGTTCGCAAGAAATGGTCAAGAGTTACTCATCGGGGAAAACATCCGTGATAGGAAGCTCAAGTGTAAGTGAGGAAGGAAGTCGTGAAAGGTGATCGGCCACTACGTTTTCACATCCTTTTTTGTCCTTTATAACAAGGTCGAATTCTTGCAGCAAAAGGATCCAACGTATTAGCCTAGACTTAGCATCCTTCTTCGCAAAAAGGTGGCGAAGAGCTCAGTGGTCCGTGTACACTATAACTAGAGAGCCGATTAAATAAGGCCGAAATTTTTCAAGGGCAAACACAACCGCTAAAAACTCTTTTTCTGTTGTTGTGTAGTTTAATTGGGCCTCATTTAATGTTCGGCTCGCGTAGTAAATTACATGCGGCATCTTGTTAATGTGCTGTCCAAGAACAGCACCAATGGCAAAATCTGATGCGTCGCACATAATTTCAAAAGGGTGCGTCCAGTCTGGAGATGAAAGGATGGGCGCAGAAATGAGTGAGTGTTTCAAAGACTCGAACGCTTCCATGCAAGTTGAGTCGAAAACAAAAGTAGTGTCCTTGGCCAACAAGAGAGTCAAGGGTCTAGCAATCTTGCTAAAGTCCTTGATGAACCGTCTATAAAAACCGGCATGGCCAAGGAAAGCTCGGATATCTTAGACGCATTTAGGAGGAGGAAGATTAGAAATGACTTCGATTTTAGCTCTATCAACCTCTATGCCGTTTTGCGAGATGACATGTCCTAGGACAATGCCTTCTCGTACCATAAAGTGACACTTCTCCTAATTCAAAGTCAGGTTCTTTTCCCTACAGCGGGTGAGAACTGCGTCAAGATGTCGTAAACACTCATCGAAGGAGTCACCAAAAATGGAGAAATCATCCATAAAGATTTCCAAAAACTTCTCCACCATGTCCGAAAAGATCCCCATCATACACCGCTGAAATGTAGCTGGTGCATTGCATAACCCAAAGGGCATGCGACGATAAGCAAAAGTGCCAAAGGGACAAGTAAATGTAGTCTTGTCTTGATCCTCTTTGGCTATGGGGACTTGATTATAACCGGAATAGCCATCTAAAAAGCAGTAGAATTCGTGCCCCGCCAATCGTTCTAGCATTTGGTCAATGAATGGTAAAGGAAAGTGGTCCTTCCTTGTCGCGGCATTGAGTTTCCGGTAGTCGATGCAAACTCGCCACCCAGTTTGGGTGCGAGTGGGAATTAACTCATTCGCCTCGTTGGTAATGACCGTGATGCCCGATTTCTTTGGCACGACATGAATGGGGCTAACCCATTGGCTATCTGAGATAGGGTAAATGATACCGCTATCAAGACACTTAACAATCTCCTTCTTGACCGCCTCTTTCATAATGGGGTTGAGGCGTCTTTGTGGATCCCTTACTGGTTTGGCATCATTCATCAAGTGTATATGATGTTCGACTATGAGAGGACTAATCCCCTTGATGTCCGCCATAGACCAGCCGAAAGCTTGCCGATTATCGTATAAGACCGTTAAAAGAGCCTTCTCTTGCTCAAGGGCTAGAGAGGCCGATATGATAACTGGTAAGGTCTTATTTTCACCTAGATAAGCATATTTTAGGTGCGACGGCAAAAGCTTTAGCTCGAGTGTAGGTGGTGAAACAATAGATGGTAACAAAGGAGTAACTGTTTCAAACTCGAAGGATTCCATCAAAGGTTCAAATTGAGTGTACGCTACCGAGTCGGATGGTTCAACTAACTCATCCGAAAAAGCAAAAGGCTCAAACTCGAGTGGAGAGTCTTCAAGATCATCAACAAAGGTGAAACACTCATAATCTTTGTCCGTCGTGAAAGCTGTGTCGGATTCTAGGAGGAACGCACTAGTGGCGTCTATATTGCTGTGATCAAACATAAAATTTTCGAACTCACAGTCCTCCTCCGCGATCTCATCGATCGAGCACACATCAAGTACACTAGAATTAGGCTCGCAAGGCTGACTTCCTAACTTGAAAATGTTGAGTTCAACTGTCATCTTGCCAAAAGATAAATTCATTGAACCATTACGAAAGTTGATTACTGCGTTAGAAGTCGCGAGGAATGGTCGACCAAGTATCACCGGAATTTGATTACGGGGGTTAGCGACAGGCTGTGTATCCATAACAATAAAGTCAACAGGGAAAATGAAATCCCCTACTCTAATTAACACATCCTCCAACTCTCCTCTAGGATGGGTGATTGATCGGTCGGCCATTTGGAGAGTACAATGAGTAGGCTTAAGCTCTCCAACGCCTAATTGTTCGTACACCGAATAAGGTAGCAGATTGACACTAGCACCAAGATCTAATAGTGCTCTATTGATGGTCTTGTTCCCAATTATGATCGAAATAGTAGGACAACCGGGGTCCTTGTGCTTTGGGGGTAAAGAATTGACAAGAGCATCACTAACAGCACTAGCCACGAAAACTTTCTTTGGTACTTGTGACTTCCTCTTTTTGGTGCATAAGTCCTTTAAGATTTTTGCATATGAAGGAACTTGTTGGATTGCATCCAAAAGAGGGATATTTATGCTAACCTATTTGAACAACTCTACAATCTTCTCCATTTGTGGAGTTGGTTTATTGGATCTCAACCGATTTGGAAAAGGAACATTTTGAAAAGTTGTTGAGTCCAATTTTTGCGGATCAAATTGTTGAGTTGGAACGGAACCCCGTGTAGATGTGTTCGTGTTGTGAGAAGAGGGTCCGTTCGAGCTAGAAGAAGTAGAGCCATGTGAAGGATGGAGAATAGGCTCTAACGAAGAAGAAGAGGAAGATGAAGAACCACCGGCAGAGGTGTCATGGTGAATACCCACATTGTTTTGCAGCACTTTTCCGGATCTCAACGTAGTCACAGCATTCACGTTATGATTCTGCTGTTCATGTGCAACATGTGCGTGACCAGGATTTGGGAGTGGTTGAGACGGAAGCTTTCCTTTCTATCGCTCTTTCAATGCTGCGTTGAGTTGTGCAATTTGTGCCTCAATAGCTTTGATGCTTTGATCGTGTGAGGCACTGTTTTGCACCAAAGATTGAACAGAAGTCTCTATCCTAGCTGTGGACTGTGCAGATTGCTTTAGGAATGCTTCTAGACTTCTTTCGAGCGAGCTAACAGCATTTTGAGGGGGGACAAAATTGTTGGGCACAAAATTGTTCATCTGATTAGGGTAAGGTTGCTGTTGGAGAGGTTGCTGAAATTGAGTTTGTGGAGGTGCTTGTTGTTGTGGAGGAGGAGCTCTTTGAAAATTGTTGTTTCCTTGGGATTGTTGATTTTGGTTCCAAGAGAAATTAGGGTGGCTCTTCCAACCCGGATTGTATGTCGAAGAGTATGGATCATTTCTTTGTCGTTGCTGAAAGGCAGCATTGACTTGATCTTGTCCTTGAGTAGATGCAGTGTAAGGACACTCTTCGGTGAGATGTGATGGATCCGAACAACAAGCACAAACAGTTCGTGGAGGCACAATAGGGGCAGGAGAAGGTGCTGAGATTTTGGTCTCAAGCGCTTCTAGCTTTTTCGTAAGAGCGGCCATCTCGGCCTTCATAGCAATTGACATCTCTACTTGATGTATGCCTGTCCTAGGTTGACCGATAGAAGAAGATGATGATGTGGTCTTGGTGCTCTCCCACTGAATTGTTTATTCACTAAGATCCTCAAGAAACTGCCACGCTTCCTCACTAGATTTGGACAGAAAGTGACCTTAACTAATGGTTTCTAGCAACTGCTTCGTTGCCGGGTTCAATCCCTCGTATAATGTTTGGCAAAGTTGCCATCTTTCGATCCCATGGTGAGGGCATTGAACGAGTAGGTCTTTGAATCTTTCAAAACATTTCCAAAATGGTTCGGCAGGAAGCTGTGAAAATTGTATAATCTCATTACGGATTTTAGCAGTTTTGCGATGAGGATAGAACTTTTTAAGAAAAGCTTTCACAAACTCGTCCCAATTTCTAATTGAGTGTGATGCGGTGCTGTATAGCCACTTCTCGGCTATGTCACATAAGGTGAAAGGAATGACCCTTAGCCTTATAGCGTCATCACTTAATTGGGTAGTTTTCATCATGGCGCAAACGTTTTGGAATTTGTTGATAAAGATATATGCATCTTCGGATTCCAAACCATGAAACTTAGGCAGCATATTGATGAAGTGGGGTTTGATCTCAAAATTGTCCCCATTAGCCGGTGGTAGGGAAAGACAAGTAGGAAGGGCGGTGCGGATGGGGTAGAAAAGATCTTGGAGCGCGACTCGTGCGGGCGCTTCGACAGGTGGGTGATTTGGGTTATTCGCACCTAACGGAGGTGGAATCAGTCCCGTTGGTAAGGTGTTGTTAGGATCGTATCCCGACATACCTTCGGAAGAATGTGATGGTGGAAGTGAAGAAGTGGACAAGATTTCGACTTCGGAGTCGAAAGGTTCGTCGGTCGGTACCAACGAAACACAGACTAATCGGGCGCTAGGGTCCCTAGTCCAACCGGACATACACTAAAAGGGTTAGTGTAGTCGAAAGATGAAGGATAGAGTGTGAAGGTAAGAAAACGTCAATGAGAAGAAGTGGTGTAAGTGAGTGCAAAGATTCTTTAGCGACAAGTTGCAAGTTTTGAAAAGATTTTCCTTTTTCTTTTTAAGTGAGCTTTTGCAAAAAGATTTTGAAAAGAGACTCGTGACACAAATGCAATTAACCACACATGCACAATCAGGCCTAAGTCTAGGGTCACCTAGGTCAGCTAGACAGCTCCTAACTGTTCCAAAGGGCTAGAGATAGGACCTCAAACCGCCTCTTCACGGACAAGTACGGCCAGGTAAGTGGGAAGGAACCACCACGACAGTGGGCCTAATTAAAAACCACTAGCCTAGACACCGCAATGTCGGTTAGGATAAACGGCCGATGTCTATACTAGTCCTCTGTCCTATTGAGCTCGAGGTCCTTAGGGCTGAGTCTAATATTTTTTTTAATTAAAAGTGGTCAATGCAAATGCTTTAAGTGATTTCTGGGGTCCTGGGAAGGGTGATGAAATCCCCACCCAATCTGAATTGGTCAATAGCCCCTTAAAGTCAGATTAAAGTATGCAAAGCAGTAAATCACTTGCAATCAATTTGCTTTTTTAGCGCGGCGCAAAGAATCCTGCAGAAAATCAATTATTGGAAGGGGGAAGAAGATTTTTAGCGCAAAGAATCCTGCAGAAGATTTGGCAAAAGATATATGGGGATTTGTAGAGGGGAGAATGAGGAAACAAACCAAGCAATTTTCGTGCAGAGAAGACTGCACAAGACCGCGGTTCCGCCGCAGATACCACCCCTAGGCCGCGGTTCCGCGGTGATAAGGAGGGATCGTGCTCTGAAAAAATTTGTACGGCTCTTCTGTAGCAATCTACCTCTGTTCTGATATACCCTTTCCTGATTCTCCTTCTGTATAGTTTCAGATCTGTCAATCCTGCAAAGATTCACAAAGAAAACCCTTCAAACAATAAAAGATGATAAAAAAAATTTATTTTTGGAATTTTTTTCAGATTTTTATGAATTTTTTTATATTTTATATTAACCCGAAATTACAAAAAGAACATTTTACGCCATCCCCGGCAACGGCGCCATTTGATTAAGAGATGTTTTGTCGATCAAAAATATTTACCGCAATCAAGAACGGCGTCGCATGAAGCTAGCCGGTGAATACGGGTCGGTCCACAGGGATGTGTAAATCTCCTTTAAGTTCTTACGAGTTAATTCCGATGGGAGTTTGGATTTATAATTAAACCTAAAAATTGAAGTTGTATGATACTAGGATTAGAAACTTGCTAGGATTAGGTCTAGGGAAAATTTGGTAAATAAAGATCTACATCTCTTTCCATTGCTATTAATTAAATATATCATATTAGTGTTATGGTAAGTCTTAACAAAGGGGATTAGGATGATTGGGAAGATTGATTCTCCCTCTAGATCCTTGTCCTTCCTTTCTTAATCTTTACCCTAACCTCCATGGAAAACCTTAAAATCCGGGCCTTTAGACTACGAAATCACCGCTACCTCGAGGGTAGAGTGCCGTAGGGAGCGGAATAAGAAGGTATGCATGGAGTTCTAATATTCATAAAAGATTGGCAACGAAAAGAGATGAGAGATCTTCATCTCTCAAATCCTTCCCTACTCCTAACCCTAACAAGCGAGGAAACTACTCGCTCATTGAGGGGATGAAGAAAGACATGATTTTATTAAAGAGAGAAAACATTTACTGCAAGTTAATAAAAACTAAACTAAATTAAACTAAGGCAAGAAAGTAATTTACCTAGGGCAGATATGAAAAACTGCAACTACTGCAAGAAAAATAACCTACTTACTTTTGATGCGCTCTAACTTCAAGAAAACAGAATTTTATTCATGAGTAGAGGCATAAGAAAATACAAGGCTTTGGGTTCTATTTATAGGACATAGAAACCCTAGGTTTACAATTGCTCCGCATGTCTACAATTACAAATATACCCCCAGAAAATCTTTCCATAGCCGCCACAGAATTTTGGCAAAATTTTATGCGCATTAGGGCTTCAAACGGCCGCGGAACCGCGGCATGGGCGCGCTTGGGCCGCGGTTCCGCGGCCCTTTAGTTAGGTCATCTGATGGGCTTTTCTGTGCTGCTTCAGGTTTCATTGGGATTTTCATTTATTCATTTATTTTTCCATTTGGGCTTCTGCAGTGATTCCAGATCTTCAGTGAACACTTGTACCGATCCTTTGACCGTTTGCCATGACAATTTGGACCTTGAGTTGCCTTATTGATTGAGAACTATTCTTCGTTTTTAGGCTTGACTACGATCCTCCTATTTGTTGGTCAAAAGTCCCTTTTTGTGTCGTCTTTTGTCTTTTTCACTGTTTTCGTTCCAAGAACCTGTATCCTGTAACATGTAGCAGACATGGGTCAAAAGCACCTGTTTTTATTGTAAAATGCATAAGAATGGGGAATACAAAATGCAATATTATGTTATGAACAGTGCGAATAACCCGAATCTTCCGCCTGTTGTAGCGCCCGCACGAGTTGCGCTCCAGGATCTCTTCTACCCCGTCCGCACTTCTTTACCTACCTGTCATTCACCCCCACCGGCAAATGGGGACAACTTTGAAATAAAACCACATTTCATCAATATGCTGCCAAAATTTCATGGTTTGGAATCAGAAGATGCGTATATTTTTATTAATAAATTCCAAAATGTGTGCGCTATGATGAAAACGACCCAATTAAGTGATGACGCTATAAGGCTAAGGGTCATTCCTTTCACCTTATGTGACCTAGCCGAGAAGTGGCTATACAGCACCGCATCACATTCCATTAGAAATTGGGACGAGTTTGTGAAAGCTTTTCTAAAAAAGTTCTATCCTCATCACAAAACTGCTAGAATCCGTAACGAGATTATACAATTTTCACAGCTTCCTTCCGAAACATTTTGGAAGTGCTTCGAGAGATTTAAAGACCTACTCGTTCAATGCCCTCATCATGGGATCGAAAGTTGGCAACTTTGCCAAACATTATACGAGGGATTGAACTCGGCAACGAAGCAGTTGCTAGAAACCATATGTCAAGGTCATTTTCTCTCCAAGTCTAGCGACGAAGCGTGGCAGTTTCTTGAGGATCTTAGTGAGCAAACAATTCAATGGGAGAGTACCAAGACCACATCATCTTCTTCTATTGGTCAATCTAGGGCAGGCATACATCAAGTAGATATGTCGATTGCTATGAAGGCCGAGATGGCCGCACTTATGAAAAAGCTAGAAGCCATTGAGACCAAAATCTCATCGCCTTCTCCTGCCCCTGTTATGCCTCCACGAACTGTTTGTGCTTGTTGTGCGGACCCATCGCATCTAACCGAAGAGTGTCCTTATAATGCATCTACTCAAGGATAGGATCAAGTCAATGCTGCATTTCAGCAACGACAAAGAAACGATCCGTACTCTTCGACATACAATCCGGGGTGGAGGAGTCACCCTAATTTCGCTTGGAACCAAAATCAACAATTCCAAGGAAATAACAATTTTCAAAGACCTCCTCCTCCACAACAACAACAAGCACCATCACAAACTCAAAACCAGCAACCTTTCCAACAACAACCTTATACAAATCAAACGAACAATTTGGTTCAACCAAATGATGATAAGGTTATCTCGCTAGAAAAAAGTCTAGATGCCTTTCTCAAGCAATCTACAGAATCCGCAGCAAGATTTGAAAATTATGTTCAATCTTTGATGCATAACAATGCTTCACACGATCAAAGTATCAAATCTATTGAGGCACAAATTGCACAATTAACTGCTGCGTTGAGCGAGAGAGAAAAGGGAAAGCTTCTATCTCAACCATTGCCAAATCCCGGTCACACACAAAACGCATATCACAATCACAATGTAAATGCGGTGACCACGTTGAGATCCGGAAGAGTGTTGCAGAATAATTAGGGTACTAGTGATGACATCCTCACCGGTGGTTCTTCTTCTTCTTCTTCTCCATCGTCATCTTCTCCTTCTTCTCCTCCTTCTTTTTCACCCTCATCTCCTCCGCTAGAGCCTATTCTCCATTCTTCAAAAGGCTCTTCTTCTTCTTCTAATCCGAACGGACCCACACTGGGATCCGTTCCTACTCCACAGACATTTGACTCAACGAATTTTCAAAATGCTCCATTTCCAAACAGGTTGAGTCCCAATAAACCAACTGCACAAGTGGAGAAGATTGTGGAGTTATTTAAGCAAGTTAGCATAAATATACCTCTCTTGGATGCCATCCAATAAATCCCTTCATACGCGAAAATCTTAAAGGGCTTATGCACCTCGAAGAGAAAGTCATCTCAAGTATCCAAGAAAGTGCTAGTAGCTAGTGCAGTGAGCAATGCTATTAACCACCCTCAACCCTTACCCCAAAAACGAAAGGACCCGGGCTGTCCTATGATTTCAATCACAATTGGGGATAAGAAAATTAATCGAGCACTTTTAGATCTGGGGTCGAGTGTTAACCTGCTTCCCTACTCGGTGTACGAACAATTAGGGGTTGGAGAGTTGAAACCCACTCGTTGTACTCTCCAAATAGCTGATCGATCGATCACCCATCCAAAGGGTGAGCTAGAGGATGTGTTGATCAAAGTTGGGGAGTTCATATTTCCCGTTGATTTTATTGTTATGGATACACAACCTGTTGCTAACCCAAGAAACCAAATTCCGGTGATTCTCGGTCGACCATTTTTGGCCACTTCCAATGCCGTAATAAACTGTCGCAATGGCTCCATGACTCTATCCTTCGGGAAGACGTCTAGTGAGTTCAATATTTATAAGTTAGGAAGTCTGCCCCCCGTGCCTAAAACTAGTACAAGAGAAGTTTGCTCTATTCACGAAATCACGCAGGAGGACTGCGAGCTTGAAAGATTCTTGTTTGATGAAAACAGTTTTGACGCCACTAGTGCGTCCCTCCTTGAGCCTACCACCGTTGACACAACCGATATGGATTATGAATGTTTCACTTTTTCGGATGATGACGACTCACAGCCCGAATATGAGTCTTTTGAATTTTTGGATGAGTTAGTTGAACCATCCGAATCGGTTGTTTGCAGTGATTTCGAACCTGTGTTGGAGTCCTTTGAGTTCGAGGTAGATTCCGCAATGATTCTTTCGCCTCCAAAACTCGAACTCATGTCCTTACCGCCTCACCTTAAATATGCTTACATAGGTGAGAATGAGACTTTTCCCATTATAATATCAGCCTCTCTAGCCTTCGAGCAAGAGAACGCTATTTTAAAGGTCTTACAAGATAGGCGGCAAGTTTTCGGTTGGACTATGGCGGACATCGAGGAGATCAGTTCCCTTATAATTGAATATCATATGCAATTGATGGATGATGCCAAGTCAATAGAGGACCCACAGGAACATTTTGAGGGTATTGTGGTTAGTCAACCTCCTCCTTTAGAAGTTGAACCACCCCCATTTCTTTTAATAAGCTACGAGAATGCCAATATTCCACTGATTGCTGATCATTCACATTCTCGTTTTGATGCATCACCACCTCCTGTATATTCACCTCCACGCCTTCCATACCACCACTTCTATCTTCCCCAATTCTTTTTGGATCGCTACAACTTATTCTTCCACCAACCAATACTCTTTACTGATAAATTTTTCAACTGGTTGGTGTTGACGTTTGGTCTATGCAAGGTTTGGCAGTAATGTCTAACATTGTTTAAATGAAGTTTGGGGGGGCCTTTCTGTATATATTTGTTTTCCTTAACAATAAAAAATTATAAATAAATAAACAGAGGAGTGCCGACATTTTGACCCTCTTGGTGTAGCATGACAGTGAGGACACTGTCAAGTTTAAGTTTGGGGGTATGCTCGGTACGTCTTCTTCCTTCGCATTCATTTGTACATATTTTTGCATTTGCATACTTATTTGAAAACCCATAAAAATTGAAAAATTTTAAAAATTATAAAAATTAATGTATTCAATTTTGGCCGTTTTTGACTTGAGTTTGACAAATAGGTTAACTAGTTAGGAACAACTAGATTTTAGACTTAGTGAATTAAAAACCCTAAAAATAACCTTCCTTAAAGTTTAACGGTAGAAAGTATATGCCTTGTAGTTTATTTAGAAATAGGCAAATTTTGGGTTCACTTCTTGGGCTAAGTCGAAACAAGGGAAGAGTATTGATGTTCTTATTAGAGTATAAGTTTGAAAAATAGTTCCTAACTTAAGTCTAGATTCTGAAAATGTATACCCTACAATTTGCACAATCACGCACCTTGAAACTTGGAATAGTAGAAGAGACCTTGAAATGCTCTTGTCTAAAGTCCTTAGTACGAAGAAAATAAAAGAAAAAGAAGTGAATAAAGAAAAAAATGGACAATGGTTTTTGTGATTACTTAAGGCTGTAAAAAATAGAAAAATATTTAGCGAGGGTGCTTCATCACCTAGTGCCTTAGACCAACTGGTTTGGGAGTCACTGCTAAAGCCTTGGGTGTTGCAAAACTAGGAAGTACACTTTAAAGTGCAAACACAACTTGTAATCGGTCATTGGTACCTCAAGAAGTATTAACGGTCGCATGAAGGATGTGTAAGCAAATTTCATTTAAAAATTCACTAATTAATAAGTGCTTTGGACAATGGACGAGAGTACGATTGCTTGATTTGAATTTCCAAGTGTAGGGGTGATATTTACACACACGTGGGGATATGTGATTAGAGTTTAGATGAGAGAAAGGAATGAAGAATAAAACTTGTATGTTTAGTAGGGTTGATAGAAATTCCTAAGTGGAGATGGAACTTTAGAAGGAAAACTTAAGAGATGCCGAAAGCTAAGTAGGTCTACATAACATATATAATCTTAAGTTAAATAATGAGGAAGTGTGAAAAATATGGGTGGATAATTTGCGGGTCGATGATAATAGAATTCTTAGTTAGAAAACCTAATTGGAGAACAAAAGTCAATGGGCCGAATTGATAGGATTTTGTGGGTGTAATCCGCTGAAAACCCTCAGGAGACAACACTCCTCCTACTAGGGACACCTAGAGGTTTAACGGCTTGTTGCACGTACTCAGTGCAATCGCGTTTCCCTGCGAAAGTGTGGTTAGGATTTTGGTGAATAAAATAATAAGTTTGCTCGAGGACGAGCAAAAGATAAGTTTGGGGGTATTTGTTCATATCATAATATTGCAATTTATATTCCCCAATTCTTATTCGTTTTATAATTAAACAGGTGCTTTTGACGCATATCTGCTGCATGTTACAGGATACAGGTTCTTGGAGCGAATACAGTGAAAAAGACAAAAAAACGATACAAAAGTGTGACTTTTGACCAACAAGTAGAAGGGTCCTAGTCAAGCCTAGATGAAGAACAGTGCAAGGTCCAAAATGTCAAGGCAAACGGTTAAAAGATTGCTACAAGTTTTCACTGAAAGATCTGGAGAAGAATAAGAAGCCAAACAGAGAAAAGAATTATGGAAATAAAAAGCCCAAAGTATAAAGAACCAGCCCAGGAAGTTTGGTGAGATGATCTCACCAAAGGGCCGCGGAACCGCGGCCCAAGCCCACTAATACCGCGGTTCTGCGACCATTTAAAGCCCGTGTCGGTGTATTTTTTTGGTGTCGGTGTGTCGGTGCGGGGGTTTGGATTTTTTGTGGGCAAATCTGTAATTGCACATGTGCGAATCCCGTAACCCTAAATTCTCCTGTTTACTTCTAAATTGTAATCGAAAATTGTAAAACAGGATGCCTCTTTTCATTTTCACAAATTCAGATCTGTTCTGTATTCTTGCTTGGAGAGAGCCATCAATAAAAATTAGTAAGTTACTTTTAATTCTTTGTTTTAATTCTCTTTTAATTAGAATGTCTTTTAATCCCCTAATGAGCGAGTAATCTCCTCGCTTGTTAGGGTTAGCCTTAGGGAAAGGTTTGAGAGATGAGATCTCTCACCCCTTTCATGCCATTTCATACCTAAGAATTAGAACTCCATGCATGCACGCACACCCCGCTCCCTACGGTACCTTATCCCTCGAGGTAATAGTGACACCGTAGTGTAAAGGACCGGTTGCGCGTGTTTTCCATGGAGGTTAGGGTAAGTATCGATAAAGGAAGGACAAGAATCTAGAGGAAGAAACATCTTCCCAAAATATTCTAATCCACTTTATTGATAATTACTATAACATCTAATAGATCTAAAATAAGGCATTGAAAGCGGTGAGGGAACCTTTAATCTCCCAACTTCCCCTAAGCCTAACCCTAGCAAGACTTTAATTTAGATTAATTTAGTTTATTGATAGATCTAGGTTTTTTAGACATAATAAATCAATCCAAACAACATTTGGAATCAACTCGTAAAAACACATTAAGAAAATTACACATCTCTGTGGATCGACCCGTATTCACCGGCTAGCTGCAAAGCGACGCCGTTTCTGATTACGGTTAACAAGTATTTTTGGACTAATCAGGTATTTTGGGGGTGTAACATTTCAGAAGTATAAAATAATATTTTTGGAATTTAAATAATAAAATAATAAATTTCACGAAAACTATTCGAGTATGAATTTAGGGTTTTCGTAGAATGGTATAATTATATACCAATATTTGGAAATATTTGGATATTAATATGAATTATTAATTATAAAGGCATTTATTGGATTTGGACATTTTATAAATAATTATGCAATTAATTATATGCAAGTTTATGTTAAACTTGATTAGTGCACTACTAATCATGCATTAAGACAAATCCAACTTCTTAATAACCATGGCTAGTGCACCATGAGACCTTTCATTGTTTCATACATGGTTCATTGTTTGTGATATTTGTTTTTAAAAGAAAAGGAGAAAAGAAAAGGAAAAAGAAAAGTGGAGGCATGGGGGACATGAAAGCATGGGCATGAGAGAGAGTGAGAATGAAAGAGGGGGGGATGGCTCCTACAACCATGGCTCCCATCATTCCTTCTTCATTTCTGGTCCCGCCAAAAATTTCTGCGCAAAAGAGCCCAAGGTATCAAATGGCAGTGATACGCTTAAGAAAATGGGAACCAGTATCTTCCGGGCTGTTTTTTGACAAACTCCCGAATGAGAAACAGATAAATTCTGATGGTATCGAAAGCGGCTCGAAAATCCCTTCGATTTGATATATTATGGGCCTCGTAATTCATCCGGGATCAAAAGTTATGAGGAATTACGTGTCCACAGGTGATGGGCTTTTAAGAACCCGCTGGAGGAGTTAAAAAATATAATAAAAACTCAGAAAAGACCCCAATGGGGCATCACGTGCTCACACGTGACCATGGGTCACGTGCAGACACGTGATGGGCTTTTAAAGCCTCTAAAATAATGAATGGAATTTAATTCTAAAAGTCAGAAAATACCTCAACGAGGTATCACGTGCTTACACGTGACCAATGGTCACGTGTTGACACGTGATGGTTAAAACTGAAACATAAATAAGCGGCTGAGAAAGGAACCCAATTGGGGGTCACGTGCTCACACGTGACTGGCTTTAAAAGCCTTATAATTTAATAGAATTAAATTCTAAAATTTTCTGAATCTTTCCAAATGGAAAAGGGTCATGGGGAACCGTTGGATTAAAAATCCAAGGGTGATTAAAAATCACCAATTTATGGAAAAATCTTGGACTTGGAAAGATTTCCCCCCTAAATCTGACCGAGATAACAAATAGAATATCTTTGGATTTAAAATCCAATGGTGAATAAAATTCACTTAACAATCTAAAGGCCCAGATTAATGATGAATGCAAATCAAATCTCTCAACATACAAATCAAATCTCTCAATGAGAGATTTGCTAAACAAATTAACTCTTTTCCTTCTCTTATAAATAGGAGCCAAGAAAAGAAAAGGAGGGATCTACTTTTTTGAGAGAGAAACAGAGAGAGGAGAATTTAATTCTCAAGAGGGAAGAAAAGAAAGGAGAATTTAATTCTCAACAAAGAAAACCCTAGGTAAGAAAAGGGAAAAAGATAAACTTCAAACAGAGAATTTAATTCTCAAAATCCAAGAGTTTAACTCTTATACAAAAAGAACTTAGTTCTTCTTCTGGTTGAAGATCTGCACAGAGCACATCTCCCCATAACTTGAGAATTTAATTCTCATCGGGTCGAGATCCTGCCATGCAGATCCTAAACTTAGAAGGGGAATTGAGTTTTGAGAATTAATTCTCCTAAAACAAAACTAGGGTTTAACCCTAATCAAGAATTTAATTCTTTTACAGATCTGGGAATTTAATTCCTTTAAAAAGAAATTAGGGTTTTACCCTAAATAAGAATTTAATTCTTAAAGATAAGGAGACTTAAAAGATCTCTGTGCATGAAAAGACAAAGGTCACGTGCCCCACGTGACCCCTGAACAGATCCCCTAAAAATGAGAAGAGGAAAGCTTTGAGGCAATGCCTCACGTGTTCCAACGTGACCCTCATTATATATGGAACAAAAGCAAAGGCAGAAACAATTATGGGCGCTCTCACGTGTTACCACGTGACCCCTAATAAATGTTCTAATAAATCAGGGCATGATTATACATCACGTGCCCATACGTGATGGCTATGAAAATTAAAAGTGTTTAACACTTGTTTGCAGAACAAAATAAAGAGGATCTGGCCCCACTTTTTGATGCCATCACGTGTTCCCACGTGACTCCCAAAACGCAGAAAGAAAGATCAATGGAAATGAAGGCTTTGGGCGCTCTCACGTGTTTACCACGTGACCCCTTAGCAAACGTTTTAACAGTCAGCGCATAAATCCCCATCACGTGTCAACACGTGATGCTCGAAATAAAAAGGAAAAGTGTTTAATACTTATTCGCAGATTTAAGGATAAAACAAAGGAGATCTGGCTCCACATTTAGGGCGCCCTCACGTGTCACCACGTGACCCCTAATGAGCATTCTAACAGAACAGAGCGGGGGCCTTCATCACGTGCTCACACGTGATGGCCGCCAGAAATAAAGGGAATCAGGGCGCTCTCACGTGTCCACACGTGACCCCTCTCTCCTTAGTGTTTAACACTAATCTGAAGACTTTGTCCTCAGTGTTTAACACTGATTTTTTTAGTGTTTAACACTAATTTGGAGAACTCTATTGGCAGTGTTTAACACTGATTTGCTTAGTGTTTAACACTAACTTGAAAACTCTGTTCCCAGTGTTTAACACTGATTATCTTTTAGTGTTTAACACTAACTTGCTAATCTTATTCCCAGTGTTCAACATTGTTGGTCTTTAGTGTTTAACACTAGCTTTAACCCAATTGGCTAAGTTTCTAGAGGCAAAGCCTCTCCTTCAATGGACCAGCAGAGAGCCAATATTTCAAACACAATTGGACTTAGCCCAAATTGGCCATAAGTCCTCAAATCATCTTGAACTGAGCACATCTGCTCTTTCAACCAACTCATTGGTTCAAGGGTACATCTCGGAACTCCTCTGATATTTGTCGTTGTAATCCTTCAACGTCTTCAGAGAGGTGACGGGTCCCGACAACCACACATCAACACGGACTGTGGGGTCCTTAAACTCATGGACTTATGCGTCCCTAAACCAAGATACGGACTGTGGGGTCCTTAAACCCGCGGACTTATGCGTCCTTAAACTAACGGACTAATGCGTCCTTAAACACATCCATATGGACTGTGGGGTCCTTAAACCCATGGACTTATGCGTCCTTAAACTACCATTGGACCACCATGTCCCTAAACTGGCATTGGACCACCATGTCCCTAAACTGGCATTGGACCACTATGTCCTTAAACTGGTATTGGACCACCATGTCCCTAAACTGGAACAATAGAGCCCCAAATGCTCTTTTGTCGGATCTAAACGATCCTGTTTAAGTTGATCTTAGCCTCAAATATGGCTAACGTATCCTTAAACCTTCAAACAGACTTTAGTCCCAAATTGGACTCTAGATCCCCCAATCAACTTTGGCTCAAGGGTACATCTCTGAACTCCTCTGACATTTGTCGTTGTAATCCTTCAACGTCGTCAGAGAGGTGATGGGTCCCGACGGCCATAAATTTAATGGACCATAACTGGAACATTAGAGCCCAAACACTCTTTTGTCGGATCTAAACGATCCCGTTAAGTTGATCTTAGTCTCAAGTTAGACTAACGTATCCTTAACAAACGTTTGAGTTGATCTTAGCCTCAAATATGGCTAACGTATCCTCAAACCAAACCCCCAAACCCAAATCTAAGATAAATACGGATTTGGACTAGTCCACGTCCTACGGGCGACGACATAAATTGGTCTCCGTATACAATCCACGGGCAACCACAAATAAAACAAACACACACGACACGAAGTGACCATCTGGAGAAGGAGAAAGTTGTTACCGCAATGCGGTAGCGTAATTAACTGCAGGGGCTTGCGCCTGCAGGGAAGAGCGTCCCCACAATCAAAAACCCCTCAAGCGAGGGGGAATCTGACGAAGTCTGCTACATCGGCCGCATCCGTCTGAACCTCCGATACACGGTGCCATAAATCAACTTGGTATCTTCGGAGAGGTGGACGGATGACACCTATTAGCATCTGCCCCGAACATCAGGCGAGAACACCCATGTCTCGGCCGCCGTTCGGAGGGGAACAGATTCTGGCACGCCCGGTGGGACCTTTTCCTCTTTCCACTCCACACTTCGTGTGTCGTGTTCGCGAACGAATCACGGTTTGCTGTGGTTGCCTGTGGATTCGAGATACTAAGATTTGGTGTCTTGCTCCGTGCAGAAAACAGAAGATCAATGGCTTCAAACTGCACTACCTGCAACTGCAACTCTCGCTCCGTCCGTGCTGGAGGAGTGACTTATGGGCCCCAAGCGGCCTCCATCTTCAAGATGCCAGTGGAGCAGGTAACTCAGCCCACCACTGGATTATTCTTCGGGACCATGCTCCCACCGTTTAGCTTCAATGCCACAATGACGTTGCAAGAAGCCCCAAAAAAGTCGGTCTTTGATCGGCTTACCAATGCCGCGGCCCCTCTCAACGGGTCGCCCAACTTCAATACCTCAGTTTTCAACAGACTGGGCCAGAACGTCTATAAGCCCTTGATACCCGAAGCTGCCATCCCAAAGTGGATAGCCATCCCGGCTCAAGCAGACAAAATTATTGGAAAGGCTCCTCCTTCCAAGAAGTCAATTTTTACAAGGCTGGCTATTCCGGTTGCTGCTCCAGGCGAGGTCCTCAAAGCTGCTTCTCCTACCCAGAGGTCTGTCTTTGACAGATTAGACATTGCTTCTCAACGGGTGTCAGTCTTCGACAGGCTAGCACCAATAACGGTCTCTCCTCAAAGCAGGGGGCATGACGAAGTCGCCCCTATAGCCGAAACAACTCCATCCGCACGACACGATCGACGTCGCCACTGGCGCCGAGTAAGGAAGGCTGGGGGTAACTCCCCCTCTGGATTTACTCCACCAGCTCCAACGGTGGGAATCGATGTTGCTGTTCCAACCGGGAACAGCTTTGAGCTGCTGAACGGGGTGTGCGAAAACTCTCCTACTGCAGTGCTGAAGAGATCTCCTCCACCCGTGGAGAATGATACGGAAAAGAAGCTAGAGCAGCCCCCTCAACGGCTGTCCTCTAAGATTTACAAGGTCTGGCGTCAAGTCCAAGACTCCGTAATAGATCAAGACTATCTCCGCCGACAGAAAAAGATGAAGGTTCGGCAGGAGAAGAATTACTCTGTCAAGCCGGAAAAAGCAACAGCTGGATGGGTGCCCACTGCAACGGCTCCCTCAACGTCAATCACTCAAAAGAAAAGTAGGCCGCAAAAAGCCCCTATGAACATGGCGAACCGTAAAAGCGCTGAATCTAAACGCCCTAAGTCTGGGGACATGGTGGTGCATACCGTCTACATGGCATCCGGGAAAGAGGATAGCCGCGCTTCTATGGGCTACCGACCGCGCACCCGATCCCTGACAAAAGCCCAGGAGGAACAGCAGAAGTTTCAAGAGATGATGACTACGATGGCCGCACTCACCGGGCCAAAAGAAAGCCCGGAAACATCATCAGAACAGCGTCACGAACAGGAAACTGACGCTGACTTCCTACGCAGAGTCCTCGAAAAGAAGGACAGAGAGGCAGCAGAACAAGCTGCCAACATAAAACAAATGGCGCTTCTCTTCCAAGACATGGTGGGAATGATGTTACAGCCGGACCCTCCAGCTGAAGACCCTCCGATCATTATTGAAGACGATAAAGAGGAGACATCTAATCCTCCGCCGGCTCTTTCAGCAGCCAAGGAGGAGACAATTTCCAAGGCCGCACTGGACGACTATATAGCTCAGCAAATACGAGCTCATCAGGCGAATGAAGCGGCTGGGCAAATTGCTAGAACCGGACGACCGTATCCGAGCTGGTATGACCAAATCAGTTACCCGCCGGGATATACGATCCCTAAGTTTCATGTATATAAAGGGACAGGGAATCCCCATCAGCATGTCGCTCAATTCAGGGCCTTATGCGGCAATACTGGAGGCGATGACAAACTGTTGCTTCGACAATTTGTCGGCAGCTTAGCAGAAACGGCATTCGAATGGTATTCGGAGCTACCTAACGACTCTGTCAAAACATTTGCGGAGATGGAGTTGCTGTTTACACAAAGATTCGCAAGTGCTAGTGAACGCACCCCGATAACAGCACTGATCAACGCCAGGATAAGGCCAGGAGAAACGTGGGTTCAATACGCAACACGATGGCGGAATTTATGGTCGAAGTGCGAGCAACGCATCGAAGAAGCTCCTGCCGTGGGCATGTTCGTGGGTACTCTCGACCCTCAAGCGACCATCTCCCAATTCATGATGTTTTTTAAGCCGACCACCTTCCAGGCCTTGATTGACAAGCTGGCCCAAATGGAACAGGTGGGCCATGAACCATCTCCTTCAAAGACAGAGCCTTGGAATGAAAAGGGCAAAGGGAAAGCAACCTTTGTTGCCAATACTCAACAACGGTCGAGCAACTTAAAGCCGGTTGTCCGTCAAAACAATATGCGTCCACGCCCATCCCTCGAAGAGAGACTGGGACGTCCTTACTCGTTTCCTCAGGATAAAACGAGAAAACTGTTCGAGCTGGCAGTGCGCAACAGACTCATCAATCTTCCGAGTCCAAAACGTCCGCTGCAACCAGGCGATGTCAACGATCCTAATTATTGCCCTTACCACCAAGCAGTAAGTCACCCGATTGAGGATTGTTTCGTCTTTAAGGGGTGGATCGAGGATCAGTACCTACAAGGAAAGTTCGCGCTGTCTGAAAAGTGGAAAGTAAATCCACCACAGCCGCACACTCCAAAGAAGACGGACGCACCGGGGGCAACTTGTCATGTGATCTCCCACTCATTTACGGACGATGAAAAAACTCCTTGCACTGAGAAACTGGGGGCAGAGCCTGAGCCGGAATTCGTGTGGCCGTCAGACGAAATGATCGACACTTTTCTAGATGAGATTCGTCTAAAAAGTAAAGCTGATCAGGAGCGCGAGATGGCCATATTTGAAAAGGCCAAACGCCGGCGACTGGACAAAAGGGTCGAAACACTCCCACCAGATCAAAGTACATCCGCCGCAAATGAAAGCAGGATCAAGACAAGGAAACGATTCGCCAAAGCCATATTAATGGGGATGAGGCCGCCCTCTTTCAGAGAAAATTCTCCTGTTGGTATACATTTTGATGAAACGGACGTACACCCCAACTTCTGCTTATATCATCAGAGGATCGCACATCCTACTGAAGACTGCAACTCTTTTAAGTGTTGGTGGCAAGGATATGTCACTCATAGACAACACGTCAATAGAATAAAGCGGGAAGCTCGTAGACAGCGAAAAAATACGACAGATGAGCATAAAAGAGTTACCGGCAATTGTCATAGGGACGAGCCCGGGGGATCACGAGTTCTCACCTTTGGAAGCGATTCTGACAAAGAAGCCGCCCTCAACCCTCTCTTCAAGGAATTCATTTCTAAAACAAAAGAATTGGGGAGTTGTGAGAACGTTCAGCCGTACAATCTCACGCTACCCGGAAAGAATCTCGGACCCGCAAACGACGGAGCAAACGAAATGAGAAAGGAAAAGGAAAAAACGGCCTTTGTTGCCAACACTCAACAACAGCCGAGTAACCCGAGACCGTGTTGTCGTCAAAACAACAAGCCGCGATACCTCAATGAGAAGTTGAAACGTCCTTACTCGTTTCCCAAAGATAAAACGAAGAGATTGTTCGAGCTAGCAGTGTGCAGCGGGCTCATCACTCTGCCAGATCCAAAACGTCCATTGTAACCAGGTGACGTTAACAATCCTAATTACTGCCCTTACCACCAAGTATTGGGCCATCCGATTGAAAATTGCTACGTCTTCAAAAACTGGGTTGAAGATCAGTACCAATAGGGCAAGTTCGCGCTGCCCGAAAAGTGGAAAGTAAACCCGCCACAACAACATGCTCCGAAAAAGGTGGATATGCCGGGGGCAGCATGCTCATTCATTGGGAAAGCCCTATAGACCGAAAAGTCAGTAAACTAGAGATGCGTCTCAAATACGGCGACGGCGGACCGAAACGTCCTTAAACTAACGGCGGACCGCAATGTCCTAAAACTTGCAAATGACCGAAACGTCGTTAAACTACTCCCAACCCGCAGCATCTTCAAGCTGACGTCGTTAAAAAAAAAAAATAAATAAGGGTACGTCCACAAGCAAAATGGGCACGGATGAAAACCCGAAAGGGCTCCGTGAGTAAAAACAGCAGGGCTACCGGCGAGTGTTCGTGAAAACCCGAAAGGGCGCGACCTCGTTAAAAAAAAAAAAAGAATAAAAAAAACGGTATGTCCATAAGCAAAATGGGCACGGATGAAAACCCGAAAGGGCTCCGTGAGTCAAAACAGCAGGGCTACCGGCGAGTGTTCGTGAAAACCCGAAAGGGCGCGACCTCGTTAAAAAAAAAAAGAATAAAAAAACGGTATGTCCATAAGCAAAGTGGGCACGGATGAAAACCCGAAAGGGCTCCGTGAGTAAAAACAGCAGGGCTACCGGCGAGTGTTTGTGAAAACCCGAAAGGCCGCAACCTCATTAAAAGACACTTACAGGATCCTCTCGACCTTGTAAGGAGAAACCACCTGCGTGAGATCCTTACGACTCACAAGGGAGCAACACACTTAGGGATCCTCACGATTCCTAAGGAGAAATTACACTTACGAGATCCTCACAACTTGTGAGGAGAACTCTCTTATGGGACCCTCACGGCTCATAAGATTTGAAAGTCTTAAGTTACAGAGACCTGAACCTGTTCTTAAGCAACTCCCGCAACCTCTATTAATGCCCTACAAGCAGCTCAATACTGACCCTTGTATACAATCCACGGGCGCGAATAAACATTTCCCCAGCAAGGTCCCATCCGTGACTAGGGATATGTCCATATGGTGAGCAACCCTTTTAGGTCCTCTCGACCTATAAGGAGAAAACCTTTTTGTAAGATCCTTACGACTTACAAGAGAACATGCACTTAGGAATCCTCACGATTCCCAAGGAGAAAACACACCTACAAGATCCTCACGACTTGTAGGGAGAAATACCTTTGTGAGACCCTTACGGCTCATGAAGTCAAAAGCCTTATTCGACAGGACCCTTAACCCTGTTTACTAAGCCACCTTTGTTCAACATCGACAGAGGCAAATGATGATTCGCTCCTGGCAATATCCCAGTTGCAGCGATGCTGATGCCTAAACCGGTATCAAATTCCAGGCCCTTTCAAGGCAAATGATGATTCGCTCTTGACAATATCCCAGTTGTAGCTATACTGATGCCTAAACCAGTATCAAATTCCAAGCCCTTTCAAGGCAAATGATGATTCGCTCCTGGCTATATTCCAGTCGCAGCGATGCTGATGCTGAGATTGGCACCAGATTCCAAGTTCCACACTCGCGAGAAAAAATCAGCGAGCCAAAAAAAAAATGCATACGAAATAGCCGAAATGATGGGGCAACTTGCAAACAAAATCAGCAAGTAAAAATGTATGCATGAAAAATAGCCGAAATGATTGGGCAACTCGCAATAAAAAGCAGCGAGTAAAGAGAAAAATAGCCGAAATGATTGGGCACCGCGAAAAATAGCCGAAATGATTGGGCAATCGCGATTTTCGCGATATAAAAAGCTGAAATGATAGAGCATCGCGGAAAGAATAAAAAAAAATGAAAGAATGAAACTTTTTGCCCTACAGGTGAAATCACATCGATCCCTGTATACAATCCAGGGGCACAGATAAAAAGGGAACTATACCTTCCCAACAGGCTCCATCAGAAAGCGGAGCCAAATCTCGACGGTTAGTAGACAACCTAGAGATAATCTCGACATTTATCGCAATATTGAAGACATAATGTCAACAAACGAAGCAAAAAGAAGATCCCGAGCTTCAGGGTCTCGACGTCAACATCGACAACTTAGAGATCACCAACGGCGTTTCTCCTCACTCCAGCCAGATGCAGACGTGACGTCAACAATCGACCTCAGAGTCGCAACGAAACGGAACCATGGCAAAGTCCTTAGTTCCAAATCTCAATGGCCACATCTACAGCCTGGAGACCAACAACGGCGTGCCTCCTCATTCCAGCAAGACACAGATGTTACACCATCAAGCGGAGCAATAGCAAAATCCCAACTCCGCCTTAGCATTCGTCTCATTACAGCAGACGCAATGTTAACAACGGCGTTCCTTCGCAGTCCAGCAGGATGTACATGCAAAGCTAATAAAAGACCCCATGGTCAGCAAAGCGGAGTGATGGCAAAATCTCAGCTCCACCTCAGCACTCGTCTCGTCACAGCGGACACATCACCAAGCAAAGCGGAACAGCGGAAACTCCCAGTTCCATGACTCGATGATGTACTCCCACAGAGAGTCAAATCCCAACTCCGTGAAATGCGGATATAATCAACAAAATTCCTGGTCACGTGGAACACGGATAACGTCATTCTTTGACCCCGTGGAAAACGTCCAGAGCGGATCCTGGTCCTCGCAGAACACAGCGGTGAACCCGTGCGAAGCATCCAGAGCGGAGCCTAGTCCTCGCCTAACGCGGCAGTGAACCCGTGTGAAGCATCTAGTGCAAAATTCCTGGTCACGTGGAACGCGGATAACGTCACTCTTTGACCCCGTGGAAAACGTCCAGAGCGGATCCTGGTCCTCGCAGAACACGGCAGTGAACCCGTGCGAAGCATTCAGAGCGGAGCCTAGTCCTCGCCTAACGCGGCAGTGAACCCGTGTGAAGCATCTAGTGCAAAATTCCTGGTCACGTGGAACGCAGATAACGTCACTCTTTGACCCCGTGGAAAATGTCCAGAGCGGATCCTGGTCCTCGCAGAACACGGCAGTGAACCCGTACAAAGCATCCAGAGCGGAGCCTAGTCCTCGCCTAACGCGGCAGTGAACCCGTGTGAAGCATCTAGTGCAAAATTCCTGGTCACGTGAAACACGGATAACGTCACTCTTTGACCCCGTGGAAAACGTCCAGAGCGGATCCTGGTCCTCGCAGAGCACGGCAATGAACCCGTGTGAAGCATCCAGAGCGGAGCCTAGTCCTCGCCTAACGCGGCAGTGAAACCGTGTGAAGCATCTAGTGCAAAATTCCTGGTCACGTGGAACGCGGATAACGTCACTCTTTGACCCCGTGGAAAACGTCCAGAGCGGATCCTGGTCCTCGCAGAACACGGCAGTGAACCCGTGCGAAGCATCCAGAGCGGAGCCTAGTCCTCGCCTAACGCGGCAGTGAACCCGTGTGAAGCATCTAGTGCAAAATTCCTGGTCACGTGGAACGCGGATAACGTCGCTCTTTGACCCCGTGGAAAACGTCCAGAGCGGATCCTGGTCCTCGCAGAGCACGGCAGTGAACCCGTGTGAAGCATCCAGAGCGGAGCCTAGTCCTCGCCTAACGCGGCAGTGAAACCGTGTGAAGCATCTAGTGCAAAATTCCTGGTCACGTGGAACACGGATAACGTCACTCTTTGACCCCGTGGAAAACGTCCAGAGCGGATCCTGGTCCTCGCAGAGCACGGCAATGAACCCGTGTGAAACATCCAGAGCGGAGCCTAGTCCTCGCCTAACGCGGCAGTGAACCCGTGTGAAGCATCTAGTGCAAAATTCCTGGTCACGTGGAACGCGGATAACGTCACTCTTTGACCCCATGGAAAACGTCCAGAGCGGATCCTGGTCCTCGCAGAGCACGGCAGTGAACCCGTGTGAAGCATCCAGAGCGGAGCCCAGTCCTCGCCTAACGCGGCAATGAAACCGTGTGAAGCATCTAGTGCAAAATTCCTGGTCACGTGGAACGCGGATAACGTCACTCTTTGACCCCGTGGAAAACGTCCAGAGCGGATCCTGGTCCTCGCAGAGCACGGCAGTGAACCCGTGCGAAGCATCCAGAGCGGAGCCTAGTCCTCGCCTAACACGGCAGTGAACCCGTGTGAAGCATCTAGAGCAAAATTCCTGGTCACGTGGAACGCGGACAACGTCGCTCTTCGATCCCATGGGAAACGTCCAGAGCGGATCCTGGTCCTCACACCAACATGGAGTGATCACCACCGCGACATTCGTCTCGATACAGCAGACGCGACACCAGCAAATGAAGCAAAAGGCCAAATTCCTAGCTTCAAGGTCTTGACGGCAAGTCATATAAAGCCTGAAAGACAATCGGAGGTCATCTCACACCAGCGCGGAGTGGTCACCACCTCGACGATCATCTCGATACAGCAGATGAAATGTCACCCCGGCGTTCTTCCCCCAGCAGGATTCGGACGCGACAAAGAAAACGAAGCGAAGGCTAAATTCCTAGCTTCAACGTCTTAACGGCAAGTCATATAAAGCCTGAGAGACAATCGGAGGTCATCTCACATCAGCGCTGAGTGGTCACCACCTCGACGATCATCTCGATACAGCAGATAAAATGTCACCCCGGCGTTCTTCCCCCAGCAGGATTCGGACGCGACAAAGAAAACGAAGCGAAGGCTAAATTCCTAGCTTCAACGTCTTAACGGCAAGTCATATAAAGCCTGAGAGACAATCGGAGATCATCTCGAACCAATGCGGAGTAATCACCACCTCGACGTTCGTCTCGATACAGCAGACGCAACATCACCAAAAGGAGCCACGGCAAAATCCCTAGTTCCAAATCTCGACGGTTCATCAGCAACCTAGAGACAACCACGACATTCGTCTCGATACAGAGGACGCGATGCCAGCAAACGAAGTGAAGGCCAAATTCCTAGCTTCAAGGTCTTAACGGCAAGTCATATAAAACCTGAAAGACCACCGGAGATCATCCCACATGGAGTGGTCACCACCTCGACATTCGTCTCGATACAGCAGACACAACATCACCAAAAGGAGCCACGGAAAAATCCCTAGTTCCAAACCTCGACGGTTCACCAGCAACCTAGAGACAACCGCGACATTCGTCTCGATACAGAGGACGCAATGCCAGCAAACGAAGCGAAGGCCAAATTCCTAGCTTCAACATCTTAACGGCAAGTCATATAAAACCTAAAAGACCATCAGATCATCCCACACCAGCGTGGAGTGGTCACCACCTCGACGTTCGTCTCGATACAGCAGACGAGATGTCACGACAGCGTTCTTCCTCCAACAGGATTCGCACATGACAAAGAAAACGAAGCAAAGGCCAAATTCCTAGCTTCAGGGTCTTAACGGCAAGTCATATAAAGCCTGAAAGACTATCGGAGATCATCCCACACCAGCGCGGAGTGGTTATGACTCATCGGGGCTCTCCAAAATGAGCCTAACCTCAAGTAAAAAGCGGCATGGCAAATTCCTAGCGCTTGCTCTTCCAACGGTCAAACTTCCAAGGAGGATTGCTTGAAGACGTCTTGTCCAGCCCCCGAAGGGATCAGAGACACGGCAGTCGCAGGGCTACTCGAACAGCACGATTGCCTATCGAGGAATATATCAGCTCATGCGACGGTACGACGGCCAAAACCCTAAGTACCACAGACCCTAACGGACTTCTGTCGTAAAGAGCAGAGGTTAACTGTGACGTTAGGATATTCTTGCGAGATCTGCTCGATTCGTTTCGACTCGTGAGGAAAATGATGTCTTTGCGAGAACTTCTCGATTCGTCTCGACTCGTGAGATAAAGCCTTAGGCAGTAGGGATTAAAAAACCTGTATCCTAAGCACTGGGATCCTGCAAGTCGGCCCAAAATGGTCTCTTGCATACTATCCACGGGTCTCACTCTCCGAAGTCGAATTTCGACAAGGAGGGGAACAACCGCTTACGGGTCCTCTCGACTCGTAAGAGGGAAAAATTCTCTCATAAGATCCTTACGACTTATAAGAGAAAACACACTTGGGAATCCTCACGAATCCTAAGGAGAAAATACACCTACGAGATCCTCTCGATCCGTAGGGAGAAAAGTCTTTATGAGACCCTCACGGCTCATAAAGTTGAAAAGTCTTAGATGGCAGATCCTAACCCTGTCTCCTAAGCCATCACTGCCCTGCAAAGAGGTCAAGATGGACCATCTATGAGCCACACTTTCCACAGCTACATCCCACTGAAATGGAGAAGCTCATGAGCATATAAACTACTTCCCGCCAGAGTAAGACATAAAGAGATAGAAGGGTGCGGCTCATGGAGTTAAGGGTTTGGAACTATATCTCTTAAGAGTCAAGATTTGAGTCAATGATAAATGACGACGCTTGTGTCCGCTCGTTATCTTCTCAAATCAAGATTCTGAAAGTTATATACCAACCCGAAACTGGTCATACACTATGCATTACTCTGCACTACTTCACCCACGTATATGCTTACGTGGGCAAAGTAGTGGAGGGCATTTGTTCCCGCCAAAAATTTCTGCGCAAAAGAGCCCAAGGTATCAAATGGCAGTGATACGCTTAAGAAAATGGGAACCAGTATCTTCCGGGCTGTTTTTTGACAAACTCCCGAATGATAAACAGATAAATTCTGATGGTATCGAAAGCGGCTCGAAAAACCCTTCGATTTGATATATTATGGGCCTCGTAATTCATCCGGGATCAAAAGTTATGAGGAATTACGTGTCCACACGTGATGGGCTTTTAAGAACCCGCTGGAGGAGTTAAAAAATATAATAAAAACTCAGAAAAGACCCCAATGGGGCATCACGTGCTCACACGTGACCATGGGTCACGTGCAGACACGTGATGGGCTTTTAAAGCCTCTAAAATAATGAATGGAATTTAATTCTAAAAGTCAGAAAATACCTCAACGAGGTATCACGTGCTTACACGTGACCAATGGTCACGTGTTGACACGTGATGGTTAAAACTGAAACATAAATAAGCGGCTGAGAAAGGAACCCAATTGGGGGTCACGTGCTCACACGTGACTGGCTTTAAAAGCCTTATAATTTAATAGAATTAAATTCTAAAATTTTCTGAATCTTTCCAAATGGAAAAGGGTCATGGGGAACCGTTGGATTAAAAATCCAAGGGTGATTAAAAATCACCAATTTATGGAAAAATCTTGGACTTGGAAAGATTTCCCCCCTAAATCTGACCGAGATAACAAATAGAATATCTTTGGATTTAAAATCCAATGGTGAATAAAATTCACTTAACAATCTAAAGGCCCAGATTAATGATGAATGCAAATCAAATCTCTCAACATACAAATCAAATCTCTCAATGAGAGATTTGCTAAACAAATTAACTCTTTTCCTTCTCCTATAAATAGGAGCCAAGAAAAGAAGAGGAGGGATCTACTTTTTTGAGAGAAAAACAGAGAGAGGAGAATTTAATTCTCAAGAGGGAAGAAAAGAAAGGAGAATTTAATTCTCAACAAAGAAAACCCTAGGTAAGAAAAGGGAAAAAGATAAACTTCAAACAGAGAATTTAATTCTCAAAATCCAAGAGTTTAACTCTTATACAAAAAGAACTTAGTTCTTCTTCTGGTTGAAGATCTGCACAGAGCACATCTCCCCATAACTTGAGAATTTAATTCTCATCGGGTCGAGATCCTGCCATGCAGATCCTAAACTTAGAAGGGGAATTGAGTTTTGAGAATTAATTCTCCTAAAACAAAACTAGGGTTTAACCCTAATCAAGAATTTAATTCTTTTACAGATCTGGGAATTTAATTCCTTTAAAAAGAAATTAGGGTTTTACCCTAAATAAGAATTTAATTCTTAAAGATAAGGAGACTTAAAAGATCTCTGTGCATGAAAAGACAAAGGTCACGTGCCCCACGTGACCCCTGAACAGATCCCCTAAAAATGAGAAGAGGAAAGCTTTGAGGCAATGCCTCACGTGTTCCAACGTGACCCTCATTATATATGGAACAAAAGCAAAGGCAGAAACAATTATGGGCGCTCTCACGTGTTACCACGTGACCCCTAATAAATGTTCTAATAAATCAGGGCATGATTATACATCACGTGCCCACACGTGATGGCTATGAAAATTAAAAGTGTTTAACACTTGTTTGCAGAACAAAATAAAGAGGATCTGGCCCCACTTTTTGATGCCATCACGTGTTCCCACGTGACTCCCAAAACGCAGAAAGAAAGATCAATGGAAATGAAGGCTTTGGGCGCTCTCACGTGTTTACCACGTGACCCCTTAGCAAACGTTTTAACAGTCAGCGCATAAAT
Source organism: Agapanthus africanus (assembly GCA_030015575.1). NCBI lineage: Eukaryota > Viridiplantae > Streptophyta > Magnoliopsida > Asparagales > Amaryllidaceae > Agapanthus > Agapanthus africanus. The sequence continues at coordinate 59,256,417 of CM057339.1, forward strand.
CCCCATCACGTGTCAACACGTGATGCTCGAAATAAAAAGGAAAAGTGTTTAACACTTATTCGCAGATTTAAGGATAAAACAAAGGAGATCTGGCTCCACATTTAGGGCGCCCTCACGTGTCACCACGTGACCCCTAATGAGCATTCTAACAGAACAGAGCGGGGGCCTTCATCACGTGCTCACACGTGATGGCCGCCAGAAATAAAGGGAATCAGGGCGCTCTCACGTGTCCACACGTGACCCCTCTCTCCTTAGTGTTTAACACTAATCTGAAGACTTTGTCCTCAGTGTTTAACACTGATTTTTTTAGTGTTTAACACTAATTTGGAGAACTCTATTGGCAGTGTTTAACACTGATTTGCTTAGTGTTTAACACTAACTTGAAAACTCTGTTCCCAGTGTTTAACACTGATTATCTTTTAGTGTTTAACACTAACTTGCTAATCTTATTCCCAGTGTTCAACATTGTTGGTCTTTAGTGTTTAACACTAGCTTTAGCCCAATTGGCTAAGTTTCTAGAGGCAAAGCCTCTCCTTCAATGGACCAGCAGAGAGCCAATATTTCAAACACAATTGGACTTAGCCCAAATTGGCCATAAGTCCTCAAATCATCTTGAACTGAGCACATCTGCTCTTTCAACCAACTCATTGGTTCAAGGGTACATCTCGGAACTCCTCTGATATTTGTCGTTGTAATCCTTCAACGTCTTCAGAGAGGTGACGGGTCCCGACAACCACACATCAACACGGACTGTGGGGTCCTTAAACTCATGGACTTATGCGTCCCTAAACCAAGATACGGACTGTGGGGTCCTTAAACCCGCGGACTTATGCGTCCTTAAACTAACGGACTAATGCGTCCTTAAACACATCCATATGGACTGTGGGGTCCTTAAACCCATGGACTTATGCGTCCTTAAACTACCATTGGACCACCATGTCCCTAAACTGGCATTGGACCACCATGTCCCTAAACTGGCATTGGACCACTATGTCCTTAAACTGGTATTGGACCACCATGTCCCTAAACTGGAACAATAGAGCCCCAAATGCTCTTTTGTCGGATCTAAACGATCCTGTTTAAGTTGATCTTAGCCTCAAATATGGCTAACGTATCCTTAAACCTTCAAACAGACTTTAGTCCCAAATTGGACTCTAGATCCCCCAATCAACTTTGGCTCAAGGGTACATCTCTGAACTCCTCTGACATTTGTCGTTGTAATCCTTCAACGTCGTCAGAGAGGTGATGGGTCCCGACGGCCATAAATTTAATGGACCATAACTGGAACATTAGAGCCCAAACACTCTTTTGTCGGATCTAAACGATCCCGTTAAGTTGATCTTAGTCTCAAGTTAGACTAACGTATCCTTAACAAACGTTTGAGTTGATCTTAGCCTCAAATATGGCTAACGTATCCTCAAACCAAACCCCCAAACCCAAATCTAAGATAAATACGGATTTGGACTAGTCCACGTCCTACGGGCGACGACATAAATTGGTCTCCGTATACAATCCACGGGCAACCACAAATAAAACAAACACACACGACACGAAGTGACCATCTGGAGAAGGAGAAAGTTGTTACCGCAATGCGGTAGCGTAATTAACTGTAGGGGCTTGCGCCTGCAGGGAAGAGCGTCCCCACAATCAAAAACCCCTCAAGCGAGGGGGAATCTGACGAAGTCTGCTACATCGGCCGCATCCGTCTGAACCTCCGATACACGGTGCCATAAATCAACTTGGCATCTTCGGAGAGGTGGACGGATGACACCTATTAGCATCTGCCCCGAACATCAGGCGAGAACACCCATGTCTCGGCCGCCGTTCGGAGGGGAACAATTTCACTTCATTTTTCTTCAATTCATCCATCTTCCTTCTTCTCCTCATCCTCCACCTCCACTTCCACCCCTATAAACACCTCAAAAAAAACCACCTCAAAACTCATGGCTTCCTTCACAAAAATTGTGTACCATCTCATCCTACACCTTATGGTGAGCTCAAGTTTGGATTTTAAGCACTTTAAACCATCTTGGAATTTTCTTCAGTTGCTCCAAGAGGTAAACCCTTCACTTTCCTTCATATTAGTGTTTAGAGTTCGATTAAGTTAGACAAGTGATCTTGGAAAATTCTAGGATGATTGTTAGTGGAAAATTTGAGTTGCAGAGATGTAATTGAGATTTAGTTAGTGATCCTAAACCCTTACTGATGATAATTCTGAACAAACTTGAGACTAGAACCTCAAAACACGAACTTTGATTTTTCCCGACATCGGTTTTTGACGAATTGTGATAACTATATAGAATCTGCTATGACCCGAGAGCTCTATAAAATAAGTTGCTAACACAGTGAGATGTGCATGCCACCTAGAGACTGCCCTAGAAACCCGAGACCCCATCACCCCAACTTGGACGCGGATTTAATCATCCAGGCTGCAATTTGCGGCCTGACCAGTGAGACATGGGCTGGTTTTGGTTTTATAGCTCTGTTATCTGATATGTAGACCTACCCTATATGCAAAATCTCCTAATTTTACTCGAGCTAGAATCTGGGAGTGTTTTTCCATGTTGCTGATTTTGAGTTTCCGATTTGTGAAAACTTTGTTTTGGTATTTGAGTTTGGACACGATCATTGGACGTTTGGACATCAACGCTGAGGGTTATTTGGTTTTTCTTGCATGCGTGGGCTATAGGTTCTAACCTATGAGCACTTCGTGTGCCGTATCGGTTTTCGAATTTGGTTTTGATATCGTTATGATGTGTATTGATTTGTAGGTACCTTCTTGTGATATAGTTTACAACAAGAAGTTCATCGACTTCGGCTAAAGCAAGGATTAGCAGGTGAGTAGATCTATATCTACGAAGGAAGTCGGGTGGATGGCGTATAACACCCCCGCAAACATAGTAATGGGAGAACCGATATGTAGAACATATTTTGAGAAACCTGTACTTATGAACTTACGGATAAAATCACAAGATTGAGTACGAGATGACATGATTGAAAAGAGGACATGAGTTAACATGTTGATATGAGGATATGATGTAATATATAAAATGAAACAAGGGGACATGAGTGGATATGTTGATATGAGGATGTGAGGAGACACACACACACACATATTCACATGTTAAGATATGATATAAGATTGAGTTATATATATAAATGAGAACAAGAGATGATAGAATGTACGAGACCATACATCCATACCCTTATTTATGTATAGGACGATAGATCCTTAATCTGATTTGATTACACCGTACGATGGATTACCGTATGCGATAAGATATACCGGATGATTGATCCGCACTCGTGACTTGAGGATGATGTTCGATGATATTGCCACATCTGATACTATGAGAATAGATCGCCGACTTTTGGATTTCTTGATTCGGAGAATCATTGCTTCTAAACACCTTGGTGGATAATAGTTTACAATTTGAATAATCCAAAGGTAGTTGCGTACCTTATACCGTTCATGCTTATGTTGTATCTTTTTCTCGTGACATACGTACTATGTTCCCAGCACTGACCTTTATATGGCATCGTCTGCTAGGACACATGCACTATTACCGATAATGCGCATGTTACACATACACAGATTGCCGGCTCACACACTCGTCATCGGTAATTGCCATGCCACTTACACAGTAGAACTGTTACATCACTGTATTGCCCTTAAACTGTAAAATAAAATCATTGATCAATAATTATCACATGATATACTTACATAAAAACACTTGTAATACTTTAAAGTACTATTCTATGCTTGCATATACTGCACTTTATGGTTACATGCATATGAGATGTTGTTTTCATGAGATCTCTGGATTTGAGAATCGCTGATATATTTTAACAATTCTTATGATTGTTTTAAAAATGCGGTTTCTTGTGATGTCATTTGTAGAGTCCACCGAGATTTTTCTCAGTTCTGAGCTATGAGTTACCCGATTCGAGGAGTGAGGAGGCACCGTGTGCGGGTACATGGTGGACCCGGTGCGGTACTCCGGGGCAAGAAAATCGTATAGAAAGGCGTTGAGCTCATATTGATATCAAAATATTGCATTTAATACTGCCCATTCTTCTGCTCGTTTGTTTATAGGCAGGTGCTTTTAATCCGTGTTTGCTACATATTTACAGGTTACAGGTTCCTAGTCCAAAATAACGCAAATCATACAAAATCTCCACAGTTACGCCAAAATCCAGAATATCTGCCACAGACAGATAAAAGCCGGGTTCCGGCCATCCGTATTCGTCCAGTGCCTCTAACCAGTTCAAGAGACAAGACGAAAACAGTGGTCATTCATGTCTTGGTCAAGCACAGAGCACGAGAGGGGCAGCACAAGATTCAATGGGTGTGGGGAGCTCGAAGGAGATAAAGGTCAAATGAATTAAAAGTGAAGCCATTTTAGACTGTTGCAAATCTGAAGAAACTTTGGAAGTATTTTGCAATTTGGGACATGTAGAACAACAGAAGAAAGCAGCATGGAGATTCCTGGAAAAACAACAACCTAACACCCCCAAAGAGCCGCGGAACCGCGGCCAATGTGTCCATTATGCGGCGGTTCCGCGACCGAGTTGACTCGGTGTCAGACGATATTTTGGGGTTATTTTGGTAATTGTATTAGGGCTTAGAATTTGGCCCTATGGTTTCAGCTCTCTGCCTATAAATAGCCCAGTTTTGTGTCAAGTAAAGGATGCTTCTTTTTAGTTAGAATTAGTGTAGTTTAGTTTGTATCTTCTTCTTCTTCATCATCTATTCTCCATGAAAGTGTAGTGAGAGCTCTTGAGTGGAAAATCAATGAAGATGAGGGTTTTTATTTAACTTGTATTTTTAATTTTCTTGTATTGTAATTTCATTTCTTGTCTTGTAATTTTAATTCCCAGTGTAATTTTATTTCTTGTTGTTAAGTAGTTTTTGTTATTTCTTGTTTTATTTTCCTTTTCTTTTTATCCGTATTTTCAAGCCATGATACTCGACAGAGTCCCTTGCTATGATGAGGACCCAAGCAGTTAGCTTGCTACCATTTTGTAAAACCGTATTTTTTCTTTCTTTCTTTTCTTCTTTTCTTGTTTTCTTTTCCTTTTAAATGTGTGAATAATTTCCACACTTGTTAGGGGCTAAGGAAAGTTAGTATGAGGGACGGAAAAATCCTTTGTGCTTCTCTTCGCCAAACACCTTGAAACGAACCTAGACCAAACAAACACAACCCCCTCACTTAGGCGCGCTATACGTGACGTATAGCCGCGACCTAAGTCAAGAAGTCTTTTGAGCGCACTACAACATGACATGTAGTTGTGACTTAATTGGATACATGGTCGTGGGTGTTTGGCCTAGGGTTGGAAATAAGCGCACGTAGCGGAAGGACAAGGGACACTAGGAATGGATTTAGCGTTGGAAAGCTTGCTTAAACTCGCAAATCGCATTCCTATGTCCTCCTAATCCCTGATACGTTCGATTATCCCAACATCATTTTAAGAATGGCAAAAGAAAAGTACAAGACTAATCATAACTCTACTAACCAACCTTAACCCTAACAAACTTACTTGAACATAAATACGAACAATTAGGATAGATTTGAACATACACATATACATTCTTGAATTGACTCGTCTAAGATAAGAACGGACATACAACCATCTCCCTATAGATCAACCCGTGTTCAACCGGCTAGCTGCAAAGTGACACCGTCTTGATTGCGGTAAGTAGAGGACAGAGTAGAACGCATATCATAAAACATATCGCGTTTCTGCCTACCAATCAAATGGCGTCGTTGCCAGGGAGACGGTAATGTATATTCTTTCTTATCATTCGAGTTAATATTCTTTTTGTATATATAAAAATAATAATAATAAATATAATAAAAACCATTTTTTTATTTTTGATAAGTTTTTGTGTGCAAGTGTGCAGGCTATCTGGAGCAAGTACAGTAATCAAATAAGAAAACAGAGTAAATTATTTTGGAATAGAGAATAAGGGGAGTGCAAGAACCAAAGAAAAAGCCCCAAGTCCAAAGTTTGACCGCGGAACCGCGGTCAAAGTATAGGTTTCGCGGCGGTTCCGCGGTTGTATTGAGGCTTCTGAGCCCCAGTTTTTTTCCACCCCTTCCCTTTACTCTAAAACCCCTCTAGGAACTCACTAAACTGTATTTTCTGCAGGTTTATTTGCACATATTGCGCCGCCGCCAAATAATTTTTTTTTTGTTTTAGATTTTGTTTGTTTACCGCTTTACATATAATAATACGGACATTAAGGGGCTTGAACACCAATTAAGATTGGGTGGGGATTTCATCACCTTTCCTAAGACCCCACAAATCACAAAAAGCATACGCATTACCTTGAGTTAATAAAAAAATATCTAGACCATACCTATAAGGACTTGTCGTGCTCATTTAGGACAAGTGAAGGTTGTGGGGAATCGGTCGTTTATCTAAACTTGACTTTGTGGTACCTAGGCTAGACAAGTGAGGAGGTAATTTTAAAAGGCCTGTCTCACGGTGATTCGTGAGCGGAACCCTCCTTACCTCACTTTTGCTTACCTGGCCACAATTGGCAGTGAAGAGGCGATTCGAGGGTTATCCTGCAACTTGTCATTTGGAAGTCTAGGAGCGGTCTAGTTGGACTTTGAAGACCCTAGCTCTAGGTGTTGTTTGTGCATATTGTGATTGTGATTATGCTTGCATAAAGTTTAGTCCCATAATTTCGTTTTTTTTTCTAAAACCTGAACAAACAATTTCAAAAACTCCAAAAAAATTCAAAAATTTATAAAATTCGATCACTTTCCCCCTTCTCTACCTTTTCATAACATGGATACCCCAAAACGACCAACTCTTGTCAAACTTTGGTACCCACAACCGGACATTTCTTCATACGGTTCTTTCTTCGGTCGAACTTCGAACGATCCATCCATGCCCAAAATTTCGTTGAGAGATTGGATAGACGCGTCTAGGACAAACAATTGGACTCTGCAATCCACTTCGTATCAACCGTTTCAATCTCCCCCACCCTCTTACGTTGATACCCCTTTTGAGAGTCATGTTCCGACTCCAAGACCCATGTCCATTGCCGACAGAATCGAACAATCTTGGAGCCGATCTTTCACTCCTTTCACCATTTCGAATTCTTTTGATCAACGATTCCAATCACCTTCTTATCAGAATGTTGATCATACTCCTGTCCAACCATTCATTTCCTATCAATCCTACCCGATTTTTAGACATTCCCTAGACATTGCTTCTTAACAACCTTTTGGGAGTTTCACGTATCCACACGAATTTGATTCTTTTACTGAAATCCCTTCATAGCCCATGTCTAGTCTTGAGCGAACTTTGGAAGAATTTCGGGTAGCGTTGTACCTACAGATGGTGGATTTGAATGCATCCATGGCCGCCCTCATACAACCTAACGAACCGGCAGCTAGTTTCCAACTAGCTCTAAATTTTTCAATGTATGATGAGGCGATAGGAGAGATTGACAATTTGAGTAGTAAGAGTGAGCAGTACACCCTCCAAATCAAACCTACCTATTGCAAATTGAATTCCACAACTCCGGTTTCGAAAGTCTAACGAATGTCCCAAATGAATCACCAATTGAAGATAAAGCGTTTGATGAGTTGTGCGACTTTGTAGTGTTTGATTTACCTGATTGTGAAGGGCCCTTTCAAGTGAAACCGATGCCAATCCCGTTGATCTCTACACCTCCACTATAGAACCACAATTGATTGAAATCCATATTTTTGATGAGGTGTCTGAGCAATTTGACTTTCACTTGATTGAGAATATTGACGCTGGGAATATTATGGATGATGAAACCACAGTTTTGGATGAGTTTTTCTCACCAATTTATCAAGTCCTTTCACTTCCGTGTGGGGATCATTCCGAACCATTAACTGTTTTTCCCAAACTCCATATACGTCTAGAAATTGTTGATGATGAAGGCATGGATGAGCTGAATTTTGAGGAGAATTTTGAGGATAGCATTGAGGATGAAACGGTTTTACTTGATGAGTCGGATTTTCCAATTCATCATGTCCCTTTCATTGACTGTGTACACCCTCCTGAACATTTAACCGATACCATTTCTCGATCACTTCCCTCCATCCTTTCCATCGTTCCCACTTCGCAAGCCAACGTATCACCTTCATTTCTTATGTCTGGTTCACCAAGTTCGGTCTACCCATGTTTTCTCACGAATCTTGAGAGATTTGACCCCATTTCCCGACATGTTGATAGATTAGTATACTCCATTCTTTCACTCCGATCATTATAGACTGTACTAATTTATTCAATCCATTTCCACCCTCAAGTTCGTATTCCATTTCTCTCTCCCTTCCGCCATTCTTCTCCTCCATCGAGACCATACGACGCTTCCATCCACACACGGTCTCGTGCATTCTCCATTTCTTTTCTCTACGCCTTCTTTTAGCAACATGCACATTATCGCGATAAAATTTTTGAATGGTTGGTGCTAACTTTTGGTCTGTGTAAGGTCTTGTATAGATTGATATTGTTCTCTTCCTTCCTAACTCCGAACTTTAGCACTTAAACAGTGGAAATACATTTTCACTTAAGTTTGGGGGTAATCTTTTTGTGTGTATATATATTTGGTTTGCTTTTTCTTTTGTAAAAAATAAAAATAAAAAAACAGAGGAGTGCCGACAATTTTGACCCTCTTGGTGTAGCCTGATAGTGAGGGCACTGTCAAGTTTAAGTTTGGGGGTGTGCTCGGTAAGCTTTCTACTTTCACATTCATGTGTATATTTTGCATTTGCATACTTATTAAAAACCTACAAAAACCGAAAAAAATTCCAAAAATATAAAAACTTTGTCATCAAGTTAGCTAGTAGGGTAACTTAGATTTTTATTCCGAAAATTTAGTTGATACGTTAGAAATAACTAAATTTTAGTCTTAGCAATTGAAAACCCTAAAAATAACCCTCCTTCTGTTTAATCTTGGTAATTATACGTCGTTGCAGTTTTTTTAGAAGTAGATAATCTTGAGTTCAGTTCTTGAGTTAAGTCGAGATGAAGGGAAAGTATTGAAGGATATGTCTGAAAAATAGTTCCAATTCTTAAGTCCAAATTTAGAAAGTATATACCCTACAAATCGCACTTACACGCACCTTGAAACTTAGGATAGTAGAGAATACCTAGAAATACTCTTGCCTGAAAACCTAGTATGAAAGAAAAAACGGTATTTAAAGCTAACCACCAAGAGCATCATTGAAAAATATATTCGGTCTTGAAAAAGAAAAAATAAAGAAAGAGGAAAAAAAAGAATAAATTACAAGACCTGGAAACTGCTATTTACGCTTTAAGCTCACACATTCAGTAATCGGCTGGTTAGTGCCTCAAGAAGCATTAATAGTCGCATGAAAGTGTGTGAGCAAATCCGTCCATCATTAATAAAAAGAAGTAGTATTAGGTATTAAGGCAAGGGTACTATAGCTTGAATTGAATTCTTGAGTGTAGGGGTGAAAATTTTTACACGCACGTAGGGGTATACGATCGATGTTTGGAGGAAAGATAGGGATAAAAATAAGACTTATGTTTTCCGTAAAGATGATAAAAATCCTGGATTAGACACTGCGCTTTAAGAAGGAAAACTCAAGAGATACTGAGATCTTTCTAAATTGTCAAAACGTATAGGATCTTGGGTTGAATAAATAGGAGGCGTGAAACATAAGGGTTGGATATTTCTAACTTAAGATGATAGAATTTCTAACTTAGATGCTAAACCGTAGGAGTAGAGTCGACGTTAACTTACGAAACTAGCTTGACGAAATTTTGTAGGCAGTATCCGCTGAAAACCCTCAGGAGACAATACTCCTCCTACTAGGGATACCTAGAGGTTTAATGGCTTGCTGCACGAGCTTAGTGCAATCGCGTTTCCTGCAAAAGTGAGATTAAGACTTTTTGTGAATAATTGGTTTTGCTCAGGATGAGAAAAAGTTAAGTTTGGGGGTATTTGTTCATACCAGAATATTGCATTTAATACCGTCCATTCTTCTGCTCGTTTGTTTATAGGCAGGTGCTTTTGATCTATATTGCTACATATTTACAGGTTACAGATTCTTAGTCCAAAATAACGCGAATCATACAAAATTTCCACAGTTACGCCAAAATCTAGAACATTTGCCACAGACAGATAAAAGCCGGGTTCCAGTCATCCGCATCCGTCTAGTGCCGCTTACCAGTTCAAGAGACAAGACAAAAAACAGTGGTCATTCGTGTCTTGGTTAAGCACAGAGCACGAGAGGGGCAGCACAAGATTCAATGGGTGTGCGGAGCTCAAGGGAGATAAAGGTCAAATGAATTAAAAGTGAAGCCATTTTGGATTGTTGCAAATCTGAAGAAACTTTGGAAGCATTTAGCAATTTAGGATATGTAGAACAACAGAAGAAAGCAACGTGGAGAAGCCCTAAAAAATCACCCCACAATTCCCCCAAAGAGCTGCGGAACCGCGGCCAATATAGCCATTATGCAGCGGTTCCGCGGCCGAGTTGACTCAGTGTCAGAAGATATTTTGGGGTCATTTTGGTAATTACATTTGGGCTCAGAATTTGGCCCTAGGGTTTCAACTCTCTGCCTTTAAATAGCCCAGTTTTGTGCCAAGTAAAGGCGGCTTCTTTTTAGTTAGATTTTAGTGTAGTTTAGTTTGTATCTTCTTCTTCTTCTTCATCTATTCTCCATGAAAGTGTAGTGAGAGCTCTTGAGTGGAAAATCAATAAAGATGGGGGTTTTTATTTAACTTGTATCTTTATTATCTTGTCTTGTAATTTTAATTCTTAGTGTAGTTTTATTATTGTTGTCAAGTAGTTGTTGTTATTTCATTTCTTGTTGCCTTTTTCTTTTTCTTTTTCTTCATATTTTCAAGCCATGATACTCGACGGAGTCCCTTGCGGAGGTGAGGGCCCAAGTAGTTAGCTTGCTACCATTTTGTAAAACCGTATTTTTCCTTTCTTTCTTTTCTTCTTTTCCTTTTAAATGTGTGAATAATTTACACACTTGTTAGGGTCTAATGAAAGTTAGTATGAGGGACAGAAAAATCCCTTGTGCTTCTCTTCGCCAAAATCCTAAAACGAACCTAGACCGAACAAACGCAACCCCCTCACTTAGGCGCGCTATACGTGACATATAGCCGCGACCTAAGTCGAGAAGTCCTTTGGGCGCACAACAACGTGACGTGTAGTTGTGACTTAATTGGATACATGGTTGCGGGTGTTTGGCCTAGGGTTGGAAATAAGCGCACGTAGCGGACGAACAAGGGGCACTAGGAATGGATTTAGCGTTGGAAAGCTTGCTTAAACTCGCAAATCCCATTCCTATGTCCTCTTTATCCACGCTACTTTCTATTATCCCAACTTCATTTTAAGATTGGCAAAAGAAAAGCACAAGACTAATCCTAACTCTACTAACCAACCTAAACCCTAACAAGCTTGCTTGAACATAAATACGATCACTAAGGATAGACTTGAACATGCATATATACATTCTTTCATTAACTCGTCTAAGATAAGAACGGACATACAACCATCTCCCTGTGGATCGATCCGTGCTCAACCGGCTAGCTGCAAAGTGACACCGTCTTGATTGTGGTAAGTAGAGAACAGAGTAGAATACATATCATAAAACGTATTGCGTTTCCGCTACCAATCAAATGGTGTCGTTGCCGGGGAGACAGTAACGTATTTTCTTTCTTTTCATTCGGATTAATATTCTTTTTGTATATATATAAAATATATATATATATAAATAATAATAATAATAAATAGAACAAAAACCCTTTTTGTTATTTTTGATATTTTTTTGTGTGCAAGTGTGCAAGCTATCTGGAGCAAGTACAGTAATCAAATCAAGAGATAGAGGTTTTTATTCTGTTGTACAAAACAAGAGAAGTGCAGGGACCAAAGCTTCAGGCCCCAATTCCACATTTTGACCGCAGAACCGTGATCAAAGCCTGGATTTAGCGGCGGTTCCGCGGTTCTATTGTGGCTTCTGAGCCCCAATTTTTTTCTACCCATTCTCTTTTCTCTAAACCCCTCTATGAACTCCACTGAATTGTATTTTCTGCAGGTTTCTTGCACAGATTGCGCCGCCGCCAAATAATTTTTTTTTGTTGTTTTAGATTTTGTTTGTTTATACATTTTGCATATAATAATACGGACATTAAGGGGCTTGAACGCCAATTAAGATTGGGTGGGGATTTCATCACCCTTCCTAAGACCCCCACAAATCACAAATAGCATACGCATCACCTTGAATTAATAAAAAATATCTAGACCAAACCTATACGGACTTGTCGTGCTCATTTAGGGCAAATGAAGGTTGTGGGGAATCGGTCGTTTATCTATACTTGATATTGTGGTGCCTAGGCTAGACAACTGAGGAGGTAATTTTAAAAGGCTCGTGTCACGGTGATTCGTGAGCGGAACCCTCCCTATCTCACTTGTGCTTACCTGGCCATAATTGCCAGTGAAGAGGCGATTCGAGTGTTATCTTGCAACTTATCGCTCGGAAGTCTAGGAGCGGTCTAGTTGGAATTTGAAGACCCTAACTCTAGGTGTTGTTTGTGCGTATTGTGATTGTGATTGTGCTTGTGTAAAATTTAGTCCCATAATTCCGTATTCTTTCAAAAACCAACAAACAATTTCGAAAACTGAAAAAATCAAAATCAAAAATCAAAAATTCAAAAATTTATAAAAATTCACCCACTTTCCACCCTCCACTCTTTTGATAACATAAGTACCCCAAAACGACCAACTCTTGCCGAACTTTGGTACCCACAATCAGACATTTCTTCTTACGGTTCTTACTTTGGTCGAACTTCAAACGATCCATCCATGCCCAAAATTTCTTTGAGAGATCGAATAGACGCTTCTGGAACCAACAATTAGACATCGCACTCCACTTTGTATCAACCATTTCAAACATTCACCCCTTCTCATGTTGATACCCCGTCTGAGAGTCATTGTTCGCCGCTGAAAGACGCGACCGGGACGTTAGGACGTCTGGCCTAAATTTTGGGGGCAGATGCTATTTGGTTTTATCCGTCCACCTCTCTGAGGATGCCAAGTTGATTTATGGCACCGTGCATCAAAGGTTTGGACAAATGCAGCCGTTGTAACAGATTTCGTCAGATTCCCTCTCATTGTGAGGGGTTTTTTGATTGTGGGGACGCTCTTCCCTGCAGGCGCAAGCCCCTGCAGTTAATTACGCTACGGCATCGCGGTAACCACTTTCTCCTACTCCAGATGTTCACTTCATGTCACGCGTGTTTTTTTTTATTTTCAGTTGCCCGTGGATTGTATACGAAGACTAATTTATGTTGTCGCCCGTAGGGCGTGGATTAATCTAAATCCGTATTTTCTTAGATTTGGATTTGGGTTGGTATAAGGATCGTTAATCTTGTTTTATATTAAGATCAACTCAAACATTTGTTGAGGATACGTTAGTCTAATTTTAGACTAAAATCTACTCAACAGGATTCATGTCACGCCCCGCTTCCCAGAGTGCGCTAAGATAGGCACGTGACAGAACCAACCATGCTACCTGTGGATAGGAAATATCCCTCCATAGTCACATTACGGTTGTCTAGAGATATCAAGAACAGTAGAAATAAAATAAACTATCTAGTACATGTCCATGGGCCAGAATAAACGAGTCAAGAAATAATATGCGGAAGCAATATATCCAATAAACAATAATAATCTGGAATGTACGTCCCAAATATGGGCTCACATCAGGAATGAAAATGCTGAAATAAAACTAAAATACTAACAGGTCCACACTGCTCGGCCTGCTGACTGAAATACTCCTACTCGGCCTGCGGCAAAGGTAGAGGATCTGGGCCATGCAAAACCCAGACGTCAGTACGTCATAATATCAACAATAATATAATCAGGGGGTAGCAAGACATGCAGGCATGAGTATGAATAGTAATAAAGGTATAACAGTAACATAAATATGGAGCAGTGAATGGTAAAAGCACATGTGACGTGCAGTGAGTAATCTGAACTAAATACTGGGTTAACTACTCTCAATTCTGTAAAATCAATTTAATGAATCGTCGATGTAACTCAATAGTATCCCGTGCGTACCTGGGACCACGGTCCAGACTCTCGGGGCTGAATCCGAGACGTGCCTCTAAGCACAAACAGGAAACATATTCAGATGAATGATGTCAGCAACATCATTCCAGGACTGGCCTAGCCCCAAAACTGATCAGTATAAGCGTCGAACTGTTGAGTTACAAGTCAGGTTTCATCATTGATTTTCCCTTACCCCTAAGTTATTTATTCAAGTCAGGTATTGATAAATCTGAAGTTAATGCCAACACAGGATCAAGTAGGAACAGGTTTGTCTATACAGACAACAGGATATGTCCATCGGGACAACATGTCAGGATTGTCGACATTAGAAACAGAATCAGGTAACATGTCAAGTAGGGATATATCAGGTCATGTCAGGTAGTGTACATGTATCAAGTCATGCCAAGTAGTGGTGTATCAGGTCATGTCAAGTAGTGGTGTATCAGGTATCAAGTGGGTGCTCATAATCAAACTGTAGCAAGTACGGGTACACAAATCAAAGTATGGATGCACAATTATCAATCAGGGTTACATCATGACTAAGTAGGATGCACAGTATCAAGAATGGGGTGTCAATATAACAACAATATGTAATAATGTGACATGGTATGCGAATAGACATAGAATTAATGGTATGTATGCACAAATATCGATTAGGGGTTACATTTACAGTTCCAATACTAATTAGGATGCACTTTATTAATCATGGGTATTACTACAATAATAATATGAATTAATGTGATTTATAGATGCAGTTATATATATTTTAAATGATATGGATGCAAACGGGTATCCGAAAACAGTAAAACTTTTGTATGGATGTACAATGTGATAAACGGATAACATTTTACTCATATGGATGCATAATACTATACCCAGCACGTAGCAAGATGATTTAGTATGCGACTAGACATGTAAATAATGATACGGATGCACACGGACGTCATATAACAGTAAAATGATAAACTGGTAAATGCAGGATGTACAATTAAACAATATGAGATATAAATATTCTATTGGGTGCAGTATATTGTAATATAGTATGCAACAAGATAGGTTTGCATGCACTAGATGTGAAATAACTTGTACGGATGCATACGAATGTCGTAAAACTGTAAAACTAAACATGGGATGCATGATTTAAAATACAAGTGTTGTATTTATTCAAATAGATGTAAATACAGTAACATAGCATGTAGCAAGATAAACTTGCCTCGATGGATCACGATACGGATATGCACGGCACGTCCGACGTCGGTAAATCGTTGCAACGCACACGCGGCATGCGGGACAGGTCCAAGCAATGCAAGAGGGTGATCACGCAGGTAAGGTACGTCCACTGGGTCGTCTGGATCGTCGGCGTCAAGCACGGCTCCGGCGGGTGACCGGAAAAAGATGTGAAATCAAGAAAGAGGAGAGACAAAGAAGAAGAAAGAAGAAGAAAAGGAAGAAGAGCTGGGGATTGGTGTGCACTGGATTCAGAAAGGAAGACGAGGGGGTGATTGTGAGGTGAAGGTCTCCGGCGAGGGGTACCGGTGATGGGTTTCACGGTGAGGCAAAGTGTGTGCAGGGGAGGTTAGGGTTATGGGTTGTAGGGGTTTGCTCGGTTGGGCTCTTCCCGTTGGGACTGAAGGGGGTCGAAGGGATGAGCGGAGGAGATGAGAAGGTGGTGAGGGAGGTCGTCGGCATGAGGCGACGACAGTGAGGAGGCGATAGGTGTGTGCAGTAGGGGTTCTTGGTGTTGATGGAGTTGGGGAGATAGCTCGGTTAGGTTCGAGATGGGTGCAGGGGAGAAGGGAAGAGGAAAGAGAGAGGAGATGAACGGAGGTAGACGAAGTCGACGAGGAAAGGCCGACGAGATGGTCGGTCGGCGAAGTTAAGGTTCTCACGAGTGGGTGTGCAGGCTCGGGAGAAGAGAGGGATGCGTGGAGGTGAGTACGAGGGTGAGGAGGAGAGGAGAAGGTGAGTCGGAGAAGGCGTGGAGACGAAGGTGAGAGGGCAATGACGGCGACGAGGCGAGCGCGAGGAGGCTAGGGCTTTCTCGTGGCGGCAGTATGGGTTCTCGTGGGGTTGTTTTTTTTCTTTTTAAAAAAGAAAAGGAACATAGAAGAAGGGAGGTGATGTTAACGCGGAGGGGGTGACGAGAATCAAGGAACGCACAGTAAGTGCGAGAGGAGAGAGAATGGGGAAGAGAGAGAGAGAGAAAGAAAAGGAGAGAGAGGAGAGAGAATCTGTTATAATAGTTAAGATTTTAATTTCAAAATATATTTTGGTTAATTAAATTTTAAATGTAACAGTTTAATAAATATTATATTAATAAAATATTTGATATTCTGGTAAATACAAACTTAGTCCAAAACATACCCGGGTCGGGACTAAAAATTCAGTTTTAAAATACGAAAAATATATGTGTCGACCAAAACTAAAAATGAATGTCCGCGTAACGAAAATGCATACCCTCAAGAACGGATGCACGTACATGCGCATAGCCATCCAAATAAGTCCGTTTCACTGAACGGGACGAGAACAAGATGCGCGGATGCTGCCATGGGGTTAGGGCTATCATGCAGGCCATACAATATATTTTTAAAATATTTTACGTGCCTTAAAATGTTATATTGTAAAATGCAAATGCTAGATAAAATGCGAGTATGCCATGTACAAATAAATGAAAGTGCACGAGTCCATGTAACAGGTCAGGATAAATCATGAACATGAATCAAGACAGGTTCAAGCAAGCGGGTCGGGTCGGATGCAAATACAGAGGTCAAATATACTATTCGTACCTAAAACACAGTAAATCAGGAAAAATACCATAAATAAAGAAATACGTGAACTAGAATTGGTATAAATAAACTAGGGTGTTACAATTCAGGATCATTTTTGATCCAACGAAAGAGCATTTGGGCTCTGTCGTCTTAGTTTAGGGACGTTGCGGTCTATTGGGTTTAAGGACATCATAGTTCGTGGAGTTTAAGGACATCATATTCCGTGGAGTTTAAGGACATCATAGTCCATAGAGTTTAGTTTAGGGACATTGCGGTCCATGGTTTAAAGACATCATAGTCTGTGGAGTTTAAGGACATCATAGTCCATGGAGTTTAAGGACATCATAGTCCAAGAAGATTAGTTTATGAACGTTACGGTCCATAGTTAGTTTAAGGATATTACGGTCCATTGGGGTGTATCCATGGGTTTAGAAATGTACCAAAAAGTTGTTGGTTATCGGGACCCGCCATCTCTCTGAAGACTTTGAAGAATTACAACGACATGTATCAGAGGTGTGAAGAGATGTACCCTTGAACCAAATGTCAGATAGAGAAGGAATGGGATAACATTACTTTGAATGGCATCTGAGATCAATTTTGAAAGACCTAAGTATAATTGTGGCTCGGTTGAAAAAGAGTTTTGGCTTTGGGAGACTTAGCTAATTGGGTTAAGGTTAGCCTATCATAGTGTTAAACACTGGCGTATGTTCGGCGCTCACGTGCTCCCACGTGAGGTCTTAAAGTATTGTTTAAATACTGAAGATCTGAAGCGCTCACGTGGGTCACGTGAGGCGCTTGAAGTAACATTAAACACTAAGAGTCTTAGGCGCTCACGTGGGGTCATGTGAGGCGCCTGAAGTAGCGTTAAACACTAAGAATCTGAGGCGCTCACGTGGGGTCACGTGAGGCGCTTAAAGTTGGGCGCTGTCTCTTTTATTCTCTTATTCTAGTGCTAAGCAATGTTAGGTCACGTGGGATCACGTGAGGCACCCAGAATGGGAACTGTCTTGGGTTTATTCCCCTTTTCTCTCTTGTAAGTGCTGAGCACTTCTCAGGGGTCACGTGGGATCACGTGAGGCGCCCCAAAATAGGGTTTATTCCCTTTTCTCTTTTATAAGTGATAAGCACTTCTCAGGGGTCATGTGGGGTCACGTGGCTAGATCTCAGCCTTCCCTTTTTTGTTTCTCAAAGGTGCTCACATGGGAACACGTGAGCTTTTATTGTGTAGCATTGAACACTAATATGCATGAAGCTCTGGATCTGAATTTTGTGAATTTCAGGTCCCTTATTTTTATAAGAATTAAATTCTTTTATAGGGTTAAACCCTAGTTTTATTAGAAAAATTAAATTCCTATATCTTTTTGGTAAGAATTAAATTCTTTGAACTTAGTTCTTTCCCCTGAGTTTGAATCTACATAACAGAATCTCCCCGATGAGAATTAAATTCTCAACTTGTGGGGAGATCTGCTTCTGCGGATCTCAACCAGAGGAAGAACTAAGTTCTTTTTAGAAAAGTTAAACTCTTATAGAGGTGAAAAAGAGATGAGATATTCTCTGTGTTTTGTTCCCTCTCTTACCTAAAGTTTCTTTTTCTCTTTTAGAAGGTTTTCTTCTCTCTGGAGAATTAAATTCTCTTTTCTTTTAAGCTTACCAGGGGGTTTCTCTCTTTCTTTTTTGTATACGAAGTTTATGGGGGGTTCTTCTGTACAAGACTTGAAATCTTGAGTTATTTATATAGGGGAGGCTGATTCGTTGAATCAATTAAGGAAATCTCTCGTTAAGAGATTTCTTAATTGATTTTTGGAATTTATCCACCGTTGGATTTTTTATCCAAGAACTTCTGTTTTACAGAAGACATTTTTCTTATTTTTAACAAGATTGGGAAAATATTTTCTCCAAACAGATCTTATTCTGTATCTTGGTGATTTTTTAATCACCGTTGGATCTTTGATCCAACGGTGCTCTGATTTACAGAGCAAAATCTTTCTTATTTAGAAAGATTTGAGGAGTATTTCCTCAATCAGAATTTAATTCTGTATTTTTGTGATTTTTAATCACCATTGGATCTTTGATCCAACGGCAGAGAACTTTTAGTTCTGGCGCCAGCGCTCTTTGCGCTAGCGCTCTCGTGCTTTGCACATGGGGCGCTGCCTCAGAGTCTTTGACTCATGGCGCTGGCACTCTTGGCACTGGCGCTCTCGTGCTTTGCACGTGAGGCGCTACCTCAGAGTCTTTGACTCATGGCGCTGGCGCTCTTGGCATTGGCGCTCTTGACGCTAGTGCTCTCGTGCTCTGCACGTGAGGCGCTGCCTCAGTTCAAATTTCAAATTTTGAACAGATTCCTGCTCTCTTGGGGGGAAACAAATGCCCTCCCATTGTTGCGCTCACGTGGCTCACACGTGAGTGCAGCGGTGGCAGCCTTTCCACCGTTGGATTATTTTGGAAGTTGGATCGACTTCCAACGCTTATAAATAGGGCCATTGGCCCTTTGAGGTGACCGCTGTTCATCTTCTCCCTTTTTTTTTGAGAATTTAATTCTATCTTCAGAGCATAGATCTCCGCCTAAGGAACTTCCTTTAAGTTAGAACTTTATTCAAATTTTTGGTAAGAATCATGTTCGACCCCATTAAACAGAGCTTTGCTCTTCTCAGATCACAGATCTTAAAGATGTGTTTTAGGGTTTCTTAACCCGTTAAATGAAAACAGAGCTTTGCTCTTCTTAGATCATCGATCAAGAAATCTTCTTTTTAGGGTTTCTTAACCCATTAATGAGGAACTCTTAGAGTTCGTTTTGCAGATCTTAAAGATCTCGGAGTTTTTAACTCAGTAAAAGCTTTGCTTTTAAGGTTTTGATGGATGATTCCATCGTTTTCACAGAGCATAGCTCTTAAATTTTTTAGGGAATTTTATTGCTCTCATGATTAGAGTTGACAGATGTCACTCTTGTCTGCAGAGCGTTGCTCACGAGGGAGTTTAACTCCTTGGCCCGAGGGGTCTCTCATTAAATGAGAATCTTTTTAGGATTTCCTTTTTTAATGAGTGACTGTATCATCAATGATGAGCCGTCACCTTGATTTTGTGGGTCCCCTCTGGTCCCTTTCCACTGCATTGCAGTGCGGTACAAATTTAAAGTACCAAGTATCAGAATTTGGACTGTAGCATTGACATCTAACCCTTGTTCTTTTTAGCGCAGGTACTATGTCCGTTTATTTGTATGATCTTGACGAAATTATCTCCTATGAAGACATTCACGTCCAAGGCCGTTGTCAAAACCAGGAGTTTACAGACGCTCAATGCACTGAGGTTATGCGTCGCCTCGATGAACACAATGGTCGATTATTCCCCCATCATTCTGCTTTGTTGAAGATCATCGTGGGAGCGATTTGGGAAGCCCTTCTTGGATTTTATGAAACCATGCCGCTGGAGGCGCTTGATAACGTCGAAGACAAGGTTCACTCAGTGTATCTGATCGGCTTGATCTCAAAGAGGCGAAGAGATAGTCTTATTGATATCTTGCATCAAGTTTTCCAACAGACAACGATAATCTCTGCCTATCAAAGGGCGGATGATATCAGTGAAAATCCTGACGCTTGTATTTGCGAGAAGATGCACACGAGAATGGTTAAAAAGGCCAGAAGTATTTTAGACGGCCTTACTTCTGAATTCCTCAATCCATGTCCAGGATTTAATGTTTTACCATTGTAAACATTATAATGATGTTTTTTGTTTTACTATCTTCATCAATGTAACAATTTTCTGCAGTATGAATGACAAATTTTCCCTTTCTATGCATTTATTTCACGCATTAATCCTTTCCGCGTATACATGAGTGGGTATGCTTCGAAAGCTTAATTGGATGCGAGTCGAATGTTCTCTTTGTTGCCTTGCATAGTATATGGCTGATGTCCATGGGTTATGCCTTTTTGTTTTGACTTGGCGCGAAGTAGTTTATGTACACTTGAGTAGCACTTCCATTTCAGTGGCATGTAACTTTGGCGAGTGTGGCCTGTAGACGGTAGATAACAATTCATCCTAACCTCTTTGTAGGATAGCGATAGCTTAGGAAGCAGGTTCAGGTCTGTTGCCCAAGACTTTTCAACTTTATGAGCCGTGAGGGTCTTATAAAGACTTTTCTTCCTACGAGTTGAGAGGATCCCGTAGGTGTATTTTCTCCTTAGAAGTCGTGAGGATTCCTAAGTGCATTTTCTCTTTAGAGTCGTAAGGATCTCACAAGAGAATTTTCTCCTTTACAAGTCGAGAGGACTCGTAAGTGGTTGGTGAGTTGACGTGTTTCCGAGTCAAAGCATTGCTCCGACGGGGAGGTCGTTGACGGACTTGTTTCCGAGACGGAGGTCATTTGCTGACGTGTTTCCGAGACGGAGGTCATTTACTGACGTATTTCCGAGATGGAGGTCATTGGCTGACACATTTCCGAGACGGAGGTCATTTGCTGACATATTCCCGAGACGGAGGTCATTTGCTGACGTGTTTCCGAGACGGAGGTCATTGGCTGACTTGTTTCCTAGACGGAGGTCACTGGCTGACGTGTTTCCAAGAAGGAGGTGACGTGTTGACGTGTTTCTAAGACGGAGGTCACTGGCTGACGTGTTTCCGAGACGGAGGTCATTGGCTGACGTGTTTTCGAGACAGAGGTCATTGGCTGATGTGTTTCCGAGACAGAGGTCATTGGCTAACGTGTTTCCGAGATGGAGGTCACTGGCTGACGTGTTTCCGAGACGGAGGTCACTGGCTGACTTGTTTCCGAGACGGAGGTCACTGGCTGACGTGTTTCCGAGACGGAGGTCATTGGCTGACGTATTTCTGAGACGGATGTCATTTGCTGACGTGTTTCCAAGACGGAGGTCATTGGCTGACGTGTCTCCGAGACGGAGGTCATTGGCTGACGTGTCTCCGAGACGGAGGTCATTTGCTGACGTGTTTCCGAGACGGATGTCACTGGCTGACGTGTTTCCGAGACGGAGGTCATTGGCTGACGTGTTTCCGAGACGGAGGTCATTGGCTGACGTGTTTTCGAGACGGAGGTCATTGGCTGACGTGTTTCCGAGACGGAGGTCATTGGCTGACGTGTTTCCGAGATGGAGGTCATTGGCTGACGTGTTTCCGAGATGGAGGTCATTGGCAGACGTGTTTCCGAGACGGAGGTCATTGGCAGACGTGTTTCCGAGACGGGGGTCATTGGCTAACGTGTTTTCGAGACGGAGGTCATTGGCCGACGTGTTTCCAAGACGGAGGTCATTGGCTGACGTGTTTCCAAGACAGAGGTCATTGGCTGACGTCTTTCCGAGACGGAGGTCATTTGCTGACGTGTTTCCGAGACGGAGGTCATTGACTGACATATTTCCAAGACGGAGGTCATTGGCTGACGTACTCCACTTTCTGCGGTGTCGGGTTGACTTGCTCCGCTTTCTGCGGTGTCGGGGCTGACTCTAGGTTGTCTGTGAACCGTAGAGTCTTGGAACTGGGGACTTTGTCATGGCTCCGATTGGTAGTATCGTGTCCGTGCCCTGCTGGCATGAGGAGGAACGCTGTTGTTGGTCTTCTGGGATGCAGATGTTGCTGTCGAGATCTAACTTTCCCTTTGACAGAGTTTGTTAGGACATGTGGTTCCCTTTTCGTTTATGCCCATGAATTGTATACAAGGGTCAGTATGGACTTACCTGTAGGGCAAAAGTTTCTTTCTTTCATTTTTTATTTCTTTCCGCGATGCTCTATCATTTCAACTTTTTATATCGCGAAAGTCGCGATTGCCCAATCATTTCGGCTATTTTTCGCGGTGCCCAATCATTTCGGCTATTTTTCTTTTTCTTTACTCGCTGCTTTTTATTGCGAGTTACCCAAACATTTCGGCTATTTTTATATGCATATATTTTACTCGCTGGTTTTTATTGCGAGTTGCCCAAACATTTCGGCTATTTCATATGCATTTTTTTTTTGCGAGTATAGAACTCAAGATCTGATACCAATCTTAACATCAACATCGCTGCGACTGGAATATTGCCAGGAGCGAATCATCATTTGCCTTTGTCGATTTGAACAAAGATGGCTTAGCAAACAGGGTTAGAATCCTGTCGACTAAGGCTTTTGATTTCATGAACCGTAAGGGTCTCATAAAGGTGTTTCTCCCTATGAGTCGTGAGAATCTCGTAGGTGCGTTTTCTCCTTAAGAATCGTGAGGATTCTTAAGTGTGTGTTCTCTTATAAGTCATAAGGATCTTACAAGAGTGTTTTCTTCTTATAAGTCGAGAGGACTTACAAGTGTCGCTCACCATATGAGGACATTTCATGCCATTGGTGCAACTAGGTGGGGGAAACATTTATTCGTGCCCGTGGATTATATACAAGGGTCAACATTGAATCGTTTGTAGGGAAGTCTAGGAAATGTGATGGTTTAAGAACAGGTTCAGATCCCTGTAGCTTAAGGCTTTTGAATCTTATGAGCCGTGAGGGTCTCATAAGAGGGTTCTCCTTACGAGTTGTGAGGATCTCGTAAGTGTAATTTCTCCTCAGGAATCGTGGGGATCCCTAAGTGTGTTGCTCCCTTATGAGTTGTAAGGATCTCACGCAGGTATTTTCTCCTTACAAGGTCGAGAGGGACTTGCAAGTGTGCATGAAAAAAAATTTACGAGTCTGCGCCCTTTCGGGTTTTCACAAATATCGCCGGTGGCCTTGCTGTTTTTACTCATGGAGCCTTTTTGGGTTTTCATCCGTGCCCATCTCGCTTATGGACGTACCTTTGTTTTTGCGTCAGCCCTAGGATGCTGCGGTTTGTAGTAGTTTAAAAACGTTTCGGTCCGTAGCTAGTTTCAGGACATCTCGGTCCCTTATTAGTTTAGGGACGTTTCGGTGCATAGCTGGTTTCAGGACATCTCGGTCCCTTATTAGTTTAGGGACGTTTCGGTCTATAGGGATTTTGATGCGAGTTTTCGCTGGATACTACTTATAGAGTTTGGGCTTGGGAAGACAGCGAGCGGACATAGGCGTCGTCATCTATCATAACCTAGGCCGTGACTCGTCAGGCGTAGTATTTTTTTAGGAACCGGCCATTTATTGGCCTGAAGAGTCTTTCGCCATGCATATCCATGAGCACGTTAGCCCCACCTTGGTAGACTTTGTCTATGATGTACGGACCCTCATAGTTCGGCTCGAATTTCCCCCGTTTGGCATGATTGGGGATCATAGGTCTTTTGACCACTAGCACGGGTTCGCCTTGGCAAAATGTTCTCAGCCTAGTCAATCTCTCGTATAAGCGTGTCATTATTGCTTTGTAAAGCTCCAAGTTTTGCTGCTCCATGAGACGAGTTTCATCGAGGGCATCGAGCTTCTCAAGCCGAAGATGAGCATTCTCTTCGTCTGTTAGCTCATAATGAACCGCCACTCGTAGAGAAGGTAGTTTTATCTCCAAGGGGAGTACTGCTTCAGCGCCGAATACCAATGCATACGGTGTTATGTTTGTGGCCGTTTTGAACGTGGTCTGATACGCCCAGAGAGCTTCATGCAGTCTCTCGTGCCAGTCCTTCTTATTTTTAGACACCGTTTTCTTTATGATCTTCGTCAAGGTCTTGTTGAAAGTCTCAGCTAGACCGTTAGCTCGGGGATTATAAACCGAAGAGTATCTCCAGTCTATGTTATGCTACTGTGCGAAGCGGCTGATTTTGTGACTTCTGTAGGCTGGTCCGTTATCGGAGATAATCCGTCACGGAGTGCCAAAACGATAGATAACGTGTGTCTTGAAGAAATGGAGGATGTTCTCCGTCTTCACTTCTCTTAGCGGTACTGTTTTTGCCCACTTAGAGAAGTAATCGGTTGTTGTCAATATGAACCGATGTCCCCTGGATGATGCTGGCTCGATGGGCCCGATTATATCGGTTCCCCACATTTCGAACGGCTAGCTAGCCACTGTTGGGTGTAGCGGGTTTGGATGCTGATGGATGAAGTCTCCATGAATTTGGCACGAGTGGCACTGCTTTGCATATTCGAGGCAGTCCTGGATCATCGTGGGCTAATAGTAGCCCATCCTTTTGATCTTCAGCTTCATCTTTGGCCTGGCTTGATGAGAAGCGTAAAGTCCGTCGTGAGTTTCTTAGACGACTCTCCTTGCTTCTTCTGGTCCCAGGCATCTCAGCCACAGAGAGTCGAACGATCTCTTATATAGAGTATTATTGACGAAGGTGAAAGACAGAGCTCGTTTCATGAGCTGATGTCTTGAGGATGTATCTCCAGCTGTTCGATAAGATTTGAAGTAGTCTAAAAAGACCCATCTCCAATCCTTAGCCTTTTCTTGGTCCTCTATTTGTAGGGCTGTTTGCTTGGTCGCTACCTTTTCTTCAAACGACTCCGGAGATATTTCCGCTGGTGCAAGAACCCGACGGCTATACAACGATCCTTACGTCATCGAGGTTTTCGTCAGCCAGTTCTTTAGCGAGTTTGGCTAATGCATCTACCTTGCTATTTTCCGTACGCAATATGCTTTCTAGGACGTAGGAAGGGATTTGAGTCAGCAATTGTTGCACTCTCTCGCTGTACTTTACCAACTCCGGTTTGCACGTTTGATGGTCGCCGTTTACCTAACTAACGACCAACTGGGAGTATCCGTATATGAAGATGTTTTCGATTCCCATGTCGACAGCGATCTCGAGACCTGCTATTAAAGCCTCATATTCTGCTTCATTATTTGTTCTAGACTCTGTTAAGGAAAAGGCAAAGTGCATTATCCCTTCTTGCCGAGTCACGAAGATAAGGCTTACCCCAGATTTGATTTTAGGGGTGTTGTGCTGTCGCTTCTTCATGGAAGATGCCCCATCGAAGTAGAGTTCCCATTGGGTATCACTCCCTCCTCTCTCCCTGTCGATCGTGTCAAACGCGTGCTCGTCCAGCAATTCACAATTTAGGGGTGAATCAGCAGGTATCGGATGCTCAGCGAGGAAGTTGGCGATGGCCTGGCCTTTCACTGCCTTGAGAGGTCGGTATGTTATCGAGAATTTCATTAAGAGTAAGTCCCATTTAGCGAATCGTCACGTTAGTATGGCTCTTGACATTAAAAACTTGAGAGAATCCACCTTTGATATGAGATGGACCTCATGCGCCAAAGCATAATGCCGAAGCTTCGTTATAGCGAAGATTAACGCCAGGCAGTGTTTTTCGATATGGGAGTAGTTGTTTTCTGCCCCCAGGAGAACCCGACTCAAATAGTAGAGGGCTCTCTCTTTCTCTTGATCATTCTCCTGTGCCCATAGCACGCCTAAAGAACCTTCAAGGGCTGTTGTGTATAGGATGAGGGGCTTTCCCTTAACTGGAGCGGTCAATACCGGTGGATTCTGCAGGTATTGCTTGATTTCGTCGAGTGCACCCTGGCATTTACGATCCCAAACGAACGAGGCCCCTTTCTTCATCAGGTGACTGTAAGGGCGGCATTTTCCGGAAAGGCTATCTATGAACCGCCGGATATATACGAGCTTTCCTTGGAGAGATCGTATTTGTTTGAGAGTTCTGGGCAAAGGCATTTCTATAATCGCCTTGATCTTTGACGGGTCTATTTCGATGCCCCGGTGTCAGATGATGAACCCCAGGAATTTGCCCGAGGAAACTCCTAACGCGCATTTGAGAGGATTTATCTTCAGGTTGTATTTCCGAAGGCGCTGAAACACTATCTTCAGATACTCCCAATGCTCCTCGTGCGATTTGCTTTTCACCACGAGGTCGTCAATATAACATTCAACAATCTCGTGTATGAGGTCATCGAAGATTTTCGTCATGGCCCTCTGATAGGTAGCGCCTGCATTCTTCAGACCGAAAGGCATCACTTTGTAGCAGAATATGCCCAGAAGAGTCCGAAAAGCGGTATGTTTCTGGACTTCGGGATGCATCTTTATTTGATTATATCCTGATGAGCCACCCATGAAGGAGAAGACTTCGTGAGTGGACGTGTTGTCTATCATCAGCTCGGTAACCGGTACGGGAAAATCATCCTTCGGACAGGCTTTGTTGAGGTCCCGAAAGTCCACGCAGATGCGCACTGTCCCATTTTTCTTCATCACTGGGACAATGTCGGCGATCCAGTCTAGGTATTGAACTTCTTGGATGAAGCCGGAGTCGATTAGCTTCTTAATTTTGGTATTGATGCTCATTTCAAGTTCGAGGCATATTCTTCTTGGTGCTTGTTTAACTGGCTTGACGTCCGGAGATATTGCCAATTTATGCACGGATATTTCCGGATCTAGCCCCGGCATCTCAAAATAGTTCCATGCGAAGCAGTCCTTATACTGCATGAGCACGTATTTTAGCATAGCCACCTGTTCTTTAGACAGCGGCTTGCTGACGAACGTAGGCCATAGGTCATTTGCCGTCCCCAAGTCGATTTTCCTTAGGTTGTCCACAGTAGTATGTATTCCATCTTCCAACTCTTTTGGCGCTGGTGGAAATTCTGAGATCAATTCCTCTTCATCCTCGTTTTCGAAGCACCAGGAGAGGTCATCCATATTCTCGGGCATTCCTTCTTCCGACAGCTTTATCACGTGGCAGGTACGAGATCGTTTCCAAGACCGATATTGATCTAGTTCTAATCTCGCCATATACGTTGCTTTTGGCACATGCCTTTGCGATGGAGCTATCCTCTAACTGTTGGATAAAGCGAATCTGCCGAGTTGATATTGGTCTTCGGACCAGTTTTTGAAGGTGAAGCAGTTTTCAAGCGTATGTCCTATCGCTCGGTGATAGGAGCAATAATCCGGGCGATGAACCTCATTTGCTTGTTCGGGGTGCTTGGACTCCGGGAGCGTAATCATCTGATTTTTCATTACGAGGTCGAATATCTTCCTTGTCTTGTCTTGAAGGAAGGAATATGCTCGACCTATCTTTTTCGTTAGAGACGGATTCCGGCTGACCTTTTCTTGATCACGTGGCCTTTTAGATCCGTTTTGCCGCTGTCGAACGTTTTTTTCCATTCTTTGACTTGTTTTTGCCTCTGCGTCGGGCCTTTTTCTTGTCTTGGGAATGCATGGTGGGCTGACGGTGAAGGGCATGGTCGTCCTCCGTAGCCTGCTGAAGGAGGCGTTGCGTCTTGGCTTTCTCGTAAATGGCCATTTCGTTGCTGTAGTCGTTCCGAACCTTTTGACTTGCTTCCCTTATTAGCTTGTCCATCTGTTCTTCAAATGACGGACTCGGCACTTTTATGGCAGGACCTCGTTTTGGTTCAACGTCAGCATCTTTTAAAAGAGCATCCTCTTCTTCATCAAGGTCCTTTATGACATGGCAGTCATGGAATTGCTCCCGTTTCTCGGACTGGACATATCCAAGCCCAATCGTTTCCATTTTTCCGTTGGACAATTTTCGCTGCGTTCTGGGGACGTTCCAAATCCTGTTGTAGAACTGAGCTTATCGAGGAGTTTGTTTGAATGGTACGCCTTGGCATCTTAATAACTTTTTCAATCCCTCGGTGTAATACCTGGGCAGACGAATGGGTTGGAGCCTGTCGAGCGCAGGATCGGCACCATGCTAGACTTCTCTTTCGACTTTAGTCTCCGTGGATCGATAGAATATGATCGCCTTTTCACCTCTCCGCCTGGGAGGGACGTAGAACGTCTGTAACTCTTGCACACTATATGTCTCCAGCGCATCAAGTTTTCTGTAGTGCCGCCACGAAACCATAGCGATTTGCAAACTCCGGTCTACTCCAACGAAGGTTTGCATCGACGGGCGGACAGAGAATATGGCGTTGATTTCGTCTTCAGAGTCGCTGCCAAAGACCAGAATAGGGGTAGATAGTCCCGGCCTGTTGCATTGGGGCTGCCCCGAATAAACTATCTCTTCTTCCTCCTCGGTATCGCTCCCGAAGACCGGAATAGTGGGGATAGATTTTTGCTTATTCTCCGGTTTATGGCATCTTTCTGTGTCTTCAAAGTGTGGTAGGAAGTACTTGGCATCTTCGTATTTACGGACTTCATTTACGGAGAATGGATTTAGTTCCCCCGTCACGGTGTACTCGAGGCCATCTTTGAAATACTTCATACACTGATGTTGTGTAGAAGGGATGATGTTGTACTCGTGCAACCAAGGCCGACCAAGCAGAGCGTTGTAGCAAGTCCTAGCGTCGATGGCATGAAATTTGATGTCTGTGATGAGAAGTACAAAGCGCAATGTCAGTATCAGGGACCCGAGCGTCTACGACGACTGCGAATCAAATCCAGAGATAGTGATTTTATCTCGGGCTAAATGCTGAACCCTCATGCAGATTTCTTTTAGCACCCACACGTTGAGAAGGTTGACAGAGGACCCGTTGTCAACAAGTATTTTCCCTATTTTGATGTCATGGCAATATCCAGTGACATATAAAGGGCGGTTGTGGTCGTACGTACCAAGGAGAAGATCCTCGTCGTTAAATGTAATGTTAGTCGTGTGGACTTCTGCAAGCTCATCTTACATTTTCTTCTCTGTGATAAAGGCCTGGAACTGATCGGGCTCTTGTAACGCCTTGACCAAGGAATCTCGTGCTTCTTTAGACAGAAAGAGGGCATCTACTATGCTTAGTTGTGAGGATATCTTCCTCAAATGTGCAAGGATATTGTAATCCACCTTGCTTTTCTTAGGCGGGTCCTTGACTGCGAAATCTTTGACGACCCCATCATCGAGGGCAATCTTCTCATGGATTTTCTCCTTCCCCTTGTCTTTTCTGTTCGAACCTTTGTTTGAAGGCCCAAGATTCTTTTCAGGCAACATACGATTACGCAGCTGAATGTTCTCGCAGTTCTTCATCTCCTCCTCTTTTCACTGAGGTGGATTCTTTGAAGAGAGGGCCGAGGGGTATTTCTTCGTCAGAGTCGCTTCCGAAGGTGAGAACTTGCGATCTCCTGGTATCAACCATGTGACAGTTGCCGGCGGTTCTTTTATGCCCATCTGTCGCATTTCTCTTCTCCAGACGAGTTTTGTGTTTCAACCGCTTGAAATATTGTCGGTGTGCAACGTATCCTTGCCACCATTTCTTGAAGGTATTGCACTCTTCGGTAGGATGTGTAATTCTCCGATGGTATAAGCAGTACCTAGGATGCCCATCCGCTTCGTCAAGGTGTATGCTGCTGGGAGTATTTCCATTAAATGGTAGCAGCTTCATTCCCATCGACAGGGCCTTAGCGAACCATTTCCTCGTTTTAAGCCTGCTTTTTCCGGTAACAATGGCACTTTGACCCGGTTGGGGTATTTTATAGCTTCTCATTACCGGAGCTTCTTCAGCTTAATGCCGACGCTTGGCATTTTCGTATATGGCCGTTTCACGCTCTCGGTCAGCTTTGCTCATTTGAAGAGCTTCGCTCAGCAACCCGTCAATCAATTCGTCTGATGGCTCCAGGGATTTTGGTTCCGGTTCTGCCCCCGATCTCTCTGTATCAGGAGCTTCTTTACCATATATTGACGAGTGAGAGATCATGTGGCAGCTCGCCACATAATCCTTGGGCTCTTCTGAAGAATCGTCTCCTTCATCAGTGTTACCGTCTTCATTCTCAAGAACATGCTTGAAGAATTCGTCCAATGTAATTGGGGTCCGTGACTTCTGATTATATTCTTTCAGTGCATCGATATATTTCTGCAAACCTGTACGGTTGTCGTCGGGTTGGACGGGCATCTTGGCCTTCTTCTTTTTCTTTAAAGACTTCGAAGGCTTGTTCCGAAGGTTCTGTCCACCATCAC
Organism: Agapanthus africanus; assembly: GCA_030015575.1. NCBI lineage: Eukaryota > Viridiplantae > Streptophyta > Magnoliopsida > Asparagales > Amaryllidaceae > Agapanthus > Agapanthus africanus. Next base: position 59,286,964 of record CM057339.1, read on the forward strand.
CAACTTTCAGCGTTGAGCATGACTTCAGCATCCCCTCAATAATCTCAGGCTCCAGCGGGCTCTTCCACCTAATCACCGGACATGCTTGAAGGTCCTTCTGCATTCTTTTAGTCTTAGCTGAAAGGGCCACCTCCCATGGGGCTTCCTCTATAAGTGAGCATGATACCCCTGGCGTGTCCACCTTTTTAGGAGTGTGCGGTTGTGGCGGGTTCACCCTCCAGTTTTTGGACAGCGCGAACTTGTCTTATTGGTATTGGTCTTCGATCCAACTTTTGAAGATGTAACAATCTTCAATTGGGTGACCCAATATTCGGTGGTAAGGACAGTAATTGGGGCTGTTAACGTCGCCTGATTGTGTTGGGCGTCTCGGCTCTGGCAGAGTGATGAGCCAGTTGTGCAGCGCTAGCTTGAATAATCTCTTCGTCTTATCCCGAGGGAACGAGTAAGGGCATCTCATTTTTTCTCCGAGTGATCGTTGTTTATCGTTTTGGTGAGCGACCGGCTTCGGGCCACTCGGTTGTTGCTGAGCGTTGGCAACGAAGGTCGCTTTCCCTTTCCCCTTTTCATTCTGAGAATCCGTCTTTGAGGAGGACAGTCTATGGCCCATCTGGTCTATTTGGGCTAGCTTGTCGATCAAGGCCTGGAAAGTGGTCGTCTTGAAGAACATCATGAATTGGGAAATGGTTACCTGAGGGTCAAGGGTCCCCACGAACATGCCCACGGCAGGAGCTTCCTCTATGCGATGTTCACACTTGGACCACAGGTTCCGCCACCGAATGGCGTATTGAACCCAGGCTTCCCCAGGCTTCACTCTAGCATTAATTAGTACGGTGATCAGGGTGCGCTCGCTAGCGCTTGCGAATCTTTGTGTAAACAGCTGCTCCATTTCTGCAAATGTCTTGACAGAGTCATTCGAGAGCTCGGAGTACCATTCGAATGCTGTTTCCGACAAGCTGCCAACAAACTGGCGAAGCAGCAGTTTGTCGTCACCCCCAGTATTACCGCACAGAGCCCTGAATTGAGCAACGTGCTGGTGTGGATTACCTGTCCCCTTATACACATGGAATTTAGGGATCGTATATCCTAGCGGGTACTTTATTTGATCATACCAACCCGGATAGGGTCGTCCAGTCTTGACGATTTGGCCGGCCGCTTCACTCGCCTGATGAGCTCGTATCTGTTGAGCTATATAGTCGTCAAGGGCGGCTTTGGAGATGGTCTCTTCCTTGGCTGCTGATAGAATCGGAAGAGGGTTTGATGTCTCCTCTTTGTCGTATTCAAGGATTATTGGAGGGTCTTCAGCTGGAGGATCCGGATGTATTATCATCCCGACCATATCTTGGAATAAGAGCGCCATTTGTTTTATGTTGGCTGCTTGTTCCATTGTCTCTTTGTCTTTCTTCTCGAGCATTCTTTGGAGGAACTCGGCGTCGGTTTCCTGTCCTGGCGCTGCTCCGACGACGTCTCCGGGCTTTCTTTCGGCTCAGTGAGCGCGGCCATCTTCGTTAGCATCTCCTGGAGTTTTTACTGTTGCTCCTGAGCCTTTGTCACAGACCGGGTGAGTGGTCGATAACCCGTGGAGATACGGCTATCCTCTTTCCTGGAAGTCATCTAGATGGTGTGCACTACCATGCCTCCAGACTTGGGGCGTTTAGATTCAGCACCCTTGAGATTTGTCGCAGACACAGGGATCTTCTCCGACCTTCTCCTTTTATGGGCGGTCGAAGTTGAGGGGGCCGTTGCAGTGGGCACCCATATAGATGATACCTTCCATGGCATAGCGGCAAGATGGTCCCCCTCCTGTCGACCCTTCATTTTCTTCTGTCGACGGGGGTAGTTTTGGTCAACTACAGAGTCTTGGACTCTTCACCAGACCCTATGGATTTTGGAGGACAGCCGCTGAGGGGGATATTCCGGCTTCACCTTTGTGACATTTTCAGCGGGTGGAGAAGACCTTTTTAGTACGGCAGTTAGAGAATTCTCGCGCACCCTCCTGAGCGGCCCAAAGTTATTCCCAGTTGTAACAGCGGCGCCAATTTCCACCATCGGAGCTGGTGGAGTCAATCTAGAAGGGGAACTGCCCCCAGCTTTCCTCACTCGGCGCCAATGGCGAAGTCGAGCATATCTTGCAGACAGTATCGGCTCGGTTACAGGGGTGGATTCGTCATGCTCCCTGCTTTGAGGAGAGGCTGATGTTGGTGCCAGCCTGTCAAAGACTGGCGTCCGTTGAGGGGGAACGTCTAATCTATCGAAGACTGACTTTCGAGCAGAGGAAGTAGTTTGGACGACTCCACCCGCAGCGGGAGTTAGAACGGCCGGTCTTGTGAAGACCGACCCCTTAACAGGAGAAGCCCCTCTGATGACTTCATTTACCGGAGCTGGAATGGTTATCCGCTTCGGGATAGCTCCTTCGGGTATTGCAGGCTTCTTCACGGGCCCGCTTGAGCTTTGGCCTAGTCTGTTAAAGATCGAGGCGCTGGACTTGGACGACCCGTTGAGAGGGGTCGTGGTAGTGGTAAGCCGATTAAAGACCGACTTCTTTAGAGCTTCCTGTGACGGCGTCGGAGCATTGAAGCTCATTGGCGGGAGCATGGTCCCGAAGAACAACCCAGTGGTGGCCTGTGTCACCTGTTCCACCGGCATTGCGAAGATGGAAGCCGCTTGGAGCTCATAGATCACTCCTCCGGTGAGGACGAAGCGGGAGTTGTTGTTGCCGTTGATGCAGTTGAAAGCCATTGACGCCATCTTCTCTTCTAAACGGAGCAAGACACCAAATTTTAGTACCTCGAATCTAGGAGCAACCATATTATGCTGCGATTTGTTTGCGAACACGACACACGAAGTGTGGAGTGGAAAGAGGAAAAGGTCCCACCGGGCGTGCCAGAATCTGTTCGCCGCCGAAAGACGCGACCGGGACGTTGGGACGTCTGGCCTAAATTTTGGGGGCAGATGCTATTTGGTTTTATCCGTCCACTTCTCCGAAGATGCCAAGTTGATTTATGGCACCGTGTATCGGAGGTTTGGACAAATGCGACCGTTGTAGCAGACTTCGTCAGATTCCCCCTCATTGTGAGGGGTTTTTTTTATTGTGGGGACGCTCTTCCCTGCAGGCGCAAGCCTCTGCAGTTAATTACGCTACCGCATCGCGGTAACCACTTTCTCCTGCTCCAGATGTTCACTTCATGTCGCGTGTGTTTGTTTTATTTTCGGTTGCCCGTGGATTGTATATGGAGACTAATTTATGTTGTCGCCCGTAGGGCGTGGATTAGTCCAAATCCGTATTTTCTTAGATTTGGGTTTGGGTTGGTTTAAGGATCGTTAATCTTATTTTAGATTAAGATCAACTCAAATGTTTTTTGAGAATACGTTAGTCTAATTTTAGACTAAGATCTACTCAACAGGACTCGGGATCAGTTTTGATCCAACGAAAGAGTATTTGGGCTCTGTCGTCTTAGTTTAGGGACGTTGCAGTCCATTGGGTTTAAGGACATCATAGTCCGTGGAGTTTAAGGGCATCATAGTCCGTGGAGTTTAAGGACATCATAGTCCATAGAGTTTAGTTTAGGGACGTTGCGGTCCATGGTTTAAAGATATCATAGTCCGTGGAGTTTAAGGACATCATAGTCCATGGAGTTTAAGGACATCATAGTCCACGAAGATTAGTTTAAGGACATTACGGTCCATAGTTAGTTTAAGGACATTACGGTCCATTGGGGTGTATCCATGGGTTTGGAAATGTACCAAAAAGTTGTTGGTTATCGGGACCCGCCGCCTCTCTGAAGACGTTGAAGAATTATAACGACATGTATCAGGGGTGTGAAGAGATGTACCCTTGAACCAAATGTCAGATTGAGAAGGAATGGGATAATATTACTTTGAATGCCATCTGAGATCAATTTTGAAAGACCTGAGTATAATTGAGGCTCGGTTGAAAAAGAGTTTTGGCTTTGGGAGACTTAGCTAATTTGGGCTAAGGTTGGCCTATCATAGTGTTAAATACTAGCGTATGTTCAGCGCTCACGTGCTTCCACGTAAGGACTTAAAGTATTGTTTAAATATTGAAGATCCGAAGCGCTCACGTGGGGTCGCGTGAGGCACATGAAGTAGCATTAAATGCTGAGAGTCTAAGGCGCTCACGTGGGGTCACGTGAGGCGCTTGAAGTAGCGTTAAACACTAAGAATCTGAGGCGCTCATGTGGGGTCATGTAAGGCGCTTAAAGTTGGGCGCTGCCTCTTTTATTCTCTTATTCTAGTGCTAAGTACTGTTGGGTCACGTGGGATCACGTGAGGCGTCCCAGAATGGGAACTGTTTTGGGTTTATTCCCCTTTTCTCTTTTATAAGTGCTGAGCACTTCTCAGGGGTCATGTGGGATCACGTGAGGCCCCCCAAAATAGGGTTTATTCCCTTTTCTCTTTTATAAGTGCTAAGCACTTCTCAGGGGTCACGTGGCTAGATCTCAGTCTTCCCTTTTTTGTTTCTCAAAGGTGCTCACATGGGAACACGTGAGCTTTTATTGTGTTGCATTGAACACTAATATGCATGGAGCTCTGGATATGAGTTTTGTGAATTTCAGATCCCTTATTTTTATAAGAATTAAATTCTTTTATAGGGTTAAACCCTAGTTTTATCAGAGAAATTAAATTCCTATATCTTTTTGGTAAGAATTAAATTCTATGAACTTAGTTCTTTCTCCTGGGTTTGAATCTACATAACAGAATCTCCCCGATGAGAATTAAATTCTCAACTTGTGTAGAGATATGTTTCTGCAGATCTCAACCAGAGAAAGAACTAAGTTCTTTTTAGAAGAGTTAAACTCTTATAGAGATGAAAAAGAGATGAGATATTCTCTATGTTTTGTTCGCTCTCTTACCTAGAGTTTCTTTTTCTCTTTTAGAAGGTCTTCTTCTCTCTGGAGAATTAAATTCTCTTTTCTTTTAAACTTACCAGGGGGTTTCTCTCTTTCTTTTTTATATATGAAGTTTATGGGGGGAAGTTCTTCTGTACAAGACTTGAAGTCTTGAGTCCTTTATATAGGGGAGGCTGATTCATTGAATCGGTTAAGGAAATCTCTCATTGAGAGATTTATTAATTGATTTGTGGAATTTATCCACCGTTGGATCTTTGATCCAAGTACTTCTGTTTTACAGAAGACATTTTTCTTGTTTTTAACAAGATTGGGAAAATATTTTTCCCAAACAGATCTTATTCTGTATCTTGGTGATTTTTTAATCACCATTGGATCTTTGATCCAACAGTGCTCTGATTTACAGAGCACAATCTTTCTTGTTTAGAAAGATTTGAGGAGTATTTTCTCAATCAGAATTTAATTCTGTATTTTGGTGATTTTTAATCACCATTGGATCTTTGATCCAACGGCAGAGAACTTTTAGTTCTAGTGCCAGTGCTCTTGGCGCTAGTGCTCTCGTGCTTTGCACGTGAAGTGCTGCCTCAGAGTCTTTGACTCATGGCACTGGCGCTCTTACCTCTAGCGCTCCCGTACTTTGCACATGAGGCGCTACCTCAGAGTCTTTGACTCATGGCGCTGGCGCTCTTGGCGTCGGCGCTCTTGGCGCTAGCGCTCTCGTGCTCTGCACGTGAGGCGCTGCCTCAGTTCAAATTTCAAATTTTGAACAGATTCCTACTCTCTTGGGGGGGAAACAGTCATGTTGCGACTCTAAGACTCATGTCCATTGCTGACAGAATTGAACAATCTCGTAGCCGATCTTTCACTCCTTTCACGAATTCAAATTCCTTAGGACAACAATTCTAATCATCTTTTTATCATAATGTTGATCCTAATCATGTCCAACCATTCGATTCCTATTAATCCTATCCGACTTTTACACCTTCCCTAGACATTGTTTCTGAACAGCCGTTTGGGAGTTTCACATATCCAAACAAGTTTGAATCATTTACTGAAACCCCCTCAAACCCATGTCTAGTCTTGAACAGTCATTGAAAGAATTTCGGGTAGCGTCGTGCCAACAGATGATGGATTTGAATGCGTCCATGGCCGCCCTCATATAACCTAACGAACCGGCAGCTAGTTTCCAACTAGCTCCGAATTTTCCAATGTATGATGAGACAATAGGACAGCTTGAGGATTTGCGTGATGAGAGTGAGCAGTACACCCTTCCAAATCAAACCTACCCATTGCAAATTGAATTCCACAACTCCGGTTTCTAAAGTCTATCGAGTACCCCAAATGAATCACAAATTGAAGATAGAACGTTTGATGAGTTGTGAGACTTTGTAGTGTTTGATTTACCTGATTATGAAGGGACCCTGTCAAGTGAAACCACACCCAATCCCTTTGACCTCTACATCTCCATCCTAGAACCTGATTGAAATCCATGCTTTTGATGGGGTGTCTGAGAAATTTGATTTTCACTTGATTGAGGATATCGACGCTGGGAATATTTTGGATGATGAACCCGCAGTTTTGGATGAGTTTTTCTCACCAATTCATCATATCCTTTCACTTCCATGTGGACATCATCCCGAACCATTAACTGTTTTTCCCAAACCCCATATGCGTATGGAAATTGATGATGAATGCATGGATAAGCTGAATTTTGAGGATAGTTTTTAGGATGAACCAGTTTTACTTGATGAGTCGGATTTTCCAATTCATCATGTCCCTTTCATTGACTGTGCACACCCTCCTGAACGTTTAACCAATACCATTTCTCAATCACTCCCCTCCATCCTTTACATCGTTACTACCTTACAAGACACCGTATCACCTTCATTTCCTGTGTCTGGTTTACCAAATCTGGTCGGCCCATGTTTTCTTAAAAACCTTGAGAGGTTTGACCCCATTTCTCAATGGGTTGATAGATTAGTATAATCGCTTTTTACACATCGGTCATTACAAATTATACTAATTTATTCACTCCATTTTCACCCTCAAGTTCGTATTCCATTTCTTTTTCCCCTCTGCCATCCATCTTCTCTACCGAGACCGTATGTCGTTTTCATCCCAACACGGTCTCGCGTATTCTCCATTTCTTTCCTCTCTGCATTCTTTCACCAACCCGAGCTTTGTCGCAATAAAAATTTTGAATGATTGGTATTAACTTTTGGCCTATGTAAGGCTTTGTATAGATTGATACCGTTCTCTCCTTCCCAACTCTGAACTTTAAACGCTTAAACAATGGAAACACTGTTTCACTTAAGTTTGGGAGGGAACTTTTTGTGTATATATATTTTGTTTGCTTTTTCTTTTATAAAAAAACAGGGGAGCGCCTACAATTTTGACCCTCTTGGTGTAGCATGACAGTGAGAGCATTGTCAAATTTAAGTTTAGGGGTGTGCTCGGTAAGCTTTCTACCTTCGCATTCATGTGCATATTTTGCATTTGCATACTTATTTTAAAAACCCACAAAAATCGAAAAATTTTCCAAAAATATAAAAACTTTGTCGTCATGTTAGCTAGTAAGGTAACTTAGATTTTTATTCCGAAAATTTAGTTGATATGTTAGGAATAACTAAATTCTAGGCTTAGGAATTAAAAACCCTAAAAATAACCCTCTTTCTATTTAATCTTGGTAATTATACGTCCTTGCAGTTTTTTTTAGAACTAGGTAATCTTGAGTTCAGTTCTTGAGTTAAGTCGAGATGAAGGGAAAGTATTAAAAGTTTTATTGAAGGATAAGTCTGAAAAATAGTTCCTATTCGTGAGTCCAAATTCAGAAAATATATACCCTACAAATCGCACTTACACGCACCTTAAAACTTTACCCTACAAATCGCACTTACATGCACCTTGAAACTTGGGATAGTAGAGGATACCTAGAAATACTCTTGCCTGAAAATCTAGTATGAAAGAAAAAATGGTATTTAAAGCTAACAACTAAAAGAGTATCATTGAAAAATATATCCGGTCTTGAAAAAGAAAAAAAAAGAAAAAAAGAATAAATTACAAGATATGGAAACTGCTATTTACGCTTTAAGTTCACACATTCAGTAATTGACAGGTTAGTGCCTCAAGAAGTATTAATAGTCGCATGAAAGGTGTGTAAGTAAATCCGTCCATCATTAACGAAAAGAAATAGTATTAGGTATTAAGGCAAGGGTGTTATATCTTGAATTGAATTCTTAAGTGTAGGGATGAAAATTTACACACACGTAAGGGTATATGATCGATATTTGGAGGAAAAATAGGGATAAAGAATAAGACTTATGTTTTCCGTAAAGTTGATAAAAATTCCTGATTGGAGACCGCGCTTTAGAAGGAAAACTCAAGAGATACCAAGATTTTTCTAAACTGTCAAAACGTATAGGATCTGAGGTTGAATAAATAGGAGGTGTGAAAAATAAGGGTTGAATATTTCTGACTTAGAATGATAGAATTTCTAATTTAGATACTAAACTGTAGGAGTAGAATCAAGGTTAACTTATGATACTAGCTTGACGGGATTTTGTGGGTAGTATCCGCTGAAAACCCTCAGGAGACAACACTTCTCCTAGTAGGGACACCTAGAGATTTAACGGCTTGTTTCACAAGCTCAGTGCAATTGCGTTCCCTGTGAAAGTGAGGTTAGAACTTTTTGTGAATAAATGATTTTGCTCGAGACAGGCAAAAGTTAAGTTTGGGAGTATTTGTTGATACCAGAATATTGCATTTAATACTGCCCATTCTTCTACTCGTTTGTTTATAGGCAGGTACTTTTAATCCGTGTTTGCTACATATTTACAGGTTACAGCTTCCTAGTCCAAAATAACGCAAATCATACAAAATCTACACAGTTACGCCAAAATCCAGAACATCTGCCACAGACAGATAAAAGCCGGGTTCCAGTCATCCGTATCCGTCCAGTGCCGCTTACCAGTTCAAGAGACAAGACGAAAACAATGGTCATTCATGTCTTGGTCAAGCACAGAGCACGAGAGGGGCAGCATAAGATTCAATGGGTGCACGGATCTCGAGGGAGATAAAGGTCAAATGAATTAAAAGTAAAGTCATTTTGGACTGTTGCAAATCTGAAGAAACTTTGGAAGTATTTTGCAATTTGGGACATGTAGAACAACAGAAGGATTCCCTAGAAAAAATATAACCTAACTCCTCCAAAGAGCCACGGAACCGCGGCCAATGTGGCCATTATGCGGCAGTTCCGCAGCCGAGTTGACTCGGTGTCAGACGATATTTTGGGGTTATTTTGGTAATTGTATTAGGGCTTAGAATTTAGCCTTAGGGTTTCAGCTCTCTGCCTATAAATAGCCCAGTTTTGTGCCAAGTAAAGGATGCTTCTTATTAGTTAGAATTAGTGTAGTTTAGTTTGTATCTTCTTCTTCTTCATCATCTATTCTCCATGAAAGTGTAGTGAGAGCTTTTGAGTGGAAAATCAATGAATATGAGGGTTTTTATTTAACTTGTATTTTTAATTTTCTTGTATTGTAATTTCATTTCTTGTCTTGTAATTTTAATTCCTAGTGTAATTTTATTTCTTATTGTTAATTGGTTGTTGTTATTTCTTGTTTTATTTTCCTTTTCTTTTTATCCGTATTTTCAAGTCATGATACTCGACAGAGTCCCTTGCTAAGGTGAGGGCCCAAGCAGTTAGCTTGCTACCATTTTGTAAAACCGTATTTTTCCTTGCTTTCTTTTCTTCTTTTATTGTTTTCTTTTCCTTTTAAATGTGTGAATAATTTCCACACTTGTTAGGGGCTAAGGAAGGTTAGTATGAGGGACGGAAAAATCCCTTGTGCTTCTCTTCGCCAAACACCTTGAAACGAACCTAGACCAAACAAACACAACCCCCTCAGTTAGGCGCGCTATACGTGACATATAGCCGCAACTTAAGTCGAGAAGTCCTTTGGGCGTACTACAACGCGACATGTAGTTGCGACTTAATTGGATACATGGTTGTGGGTGTTTGGCTTAGGGTTGGAAATAAGCACACGTAGCAGAAGGACAAGGGAAACTAGGAATGGATTTAGCGTTGGAAAGCTTGCTTAAACTCGCAAATCTCATTCCTACGTCCTCCTAATCCCCGCTACGTTTGATTATTCCAATATCATTTTAAGAATGGCAAAAGAAAAGTACAAGACTAATCAAAACTCTACTAACCAACCTTAACCCTAACAAGCTTACTTGAACATAAATACGAACACTTAGGATAGATTTGAACATACACATATACATTCATGAATTGACTCGTCTAAGACAAGAATGGACATACAACCATCTCCCTGTGGATCGATCCGTGCTCAACCGGTTAGCTGCAAAGTGACACCGTCTTGATTGCGGTAAGTAGAGAACAGAGTAGAACGCATATCATAAAACGTATCGCGTTTCTGCCTATCAATCAGCCCGGCAGGGGAGCACTATCGACCGGTGATAGTTTGGGCTCGGCGGATATCCGAAGAATACTGACCGGAGTCGTATGATCAGATGGATATGAGGGCCGATCTGATGAGATGGAGCCCGAGATTTGTGTCGATGATGGACACGGCTTTTATGATATTTTCGAGTGTCCATGTTGGACACTCATGTTTATGATGTTGATGTGTCGTTGATGGACACACGTTGGATATTCACATTCATGCATGCATATGACTTAGATGACTTGATACATATATTGATACCGGCATGACATCATTATTGTACACATTTGTATAGATGATCATCCTGGATACCACATAGTATTACTTTTATGTTACAGTATGACTTAAAGATCGTTGTTCATTCGATTTTTACCTGCTGATATTTTCTACTTACGAGTTGGCAACTCACCCCCGTTGTGCCACAGTTTTCTTTCAGGATCGCCCACTCGGATCAGTAGTGGCTCGCTGGCATACAGCTTTCTTCAGGGTGTTTTGCTTTGGTAGGTGGGATACACATTTGGATCGTGACCACCCTTATACCTATTTATTTCTGTTGTATCTAGTTAAAGCTCCATCAACCAGAAACCAGACTATGTATATTTGGTAGACGTAGACACAGACTTGTATATTTCTTGAGACTTAGAGCGAAATGGGTATATTGTCTTTTATTTGAGCTGATGATGTCTTGGTCTGCTTTATTTTCATTCTGTGATTGATCTTCGCCGTAGGGCGTCGTATATATATGCTTCATTGCGTGGTTGTCATTCCGCCAATTGGCGAAGAGCTAGCTCCCACTTGGGGATGTCTATATTATTGCATGTATGTGGTTTTGGATCAAAATATATAAAGGAGGTGTTGTCCAAATTTCAAGGACGAAAATGTTTTCAAAGATAGATACAAACCATTGCATTTTATATGATATTACTTATACTTTTAAAGGAAGGCTTGAATTCTTTATGCCGATATTTCAAAACTACAGCTCTACTATTTTCCGTAAAAGGTTTAGATTTCTGGGTTTCGGCTTACTTGAATTACGGTGTGGTCCTATAGAACTCACGTAATTCTCGTGCCGATCACGTGCCAATTCCGGGTCGTGACAGGGGTTAGGGTTAGGGTATTTTGGGATTTAGGGTATTTTAGTGTTGGGGTATTTTGGGGTTATGGATAGGGTATTTTAGGGTATTATAGTGTTAAGGGTGGGGTATTTTGGGGGTTAGCGTTAGGGTAATTTAGGGTATTATGGGAGGTTAGGATTAGTGTATTTAGGGGTTAAGTTTAGAATATTTTTGGGGTTAGGGTGCTACGGTATTTTGGGGATTAGAGTTATGGTATTTTTTTGGGGTTAGGATGTCAGTGTCATGGAATTGAATGTAGTTATTGTAAATATTGTAGAGTGTATAAATTTATTTCTTGAGTTTTCGATAATTTCACAATTATTATTAATATTAGATACGATGACAAATGAGGATGTTGTGTTAATTTATCATTATAACGACATCTTAAACATTGAAGCGCGTGGAAAGCTGAACTACGTTGGTGGGAAAAGTAATATGATGAGAGTTAATAAATCGTGCTCATACAATGAGTTGAAACAAAAGATTTTTGCAACCACGCGGATAAATCCGAGAGATTATAAGATTGAATTGGTATGCAAGGTTCCGATCACATGTCAGGACTACACAAGCATTGAAGTGGCCTATGACAAGGATACAAGTATGATGCTTAGCTTATATCCTGAAAATCCATCAATACAGGTGTTGGTGATGAAAGAAACTATACAATCGCATCAAGAAGATGTAGAATCGCCTCAAGAAGCAGTACAATCATATCAAGCTTATGAAGCACAAGGGGAATTTACACGCATGCTCAATACGGCTATGTGCAGGCCCGAAGAGCCGAACGTGCATGATGACGCATTCAATTTCATACAAGTTCCATTCTATGGCACGCAGGTTGACACGGATATGTATAACTTTGATTGGAATTTGTATGGCCAGACAATGTCAAATCTGTACAATATGGATGGCACAATGGGGATGGCTGGAGCGAATAGGTAACATACTATATTAAATAAAACTAACGATACTCATCGTATATCGAATCATGGTTAATTGATAATTGATATTTGAATTTATATGTCGCGTAGGTCTTCATTTTTTGTACCGGAGCATATGCGAACACAAAGTCCAATGCAAGGAGAGTTTAGTGCTGGTGTATCTTTAGGAGTTGAAACACTTTACACGGGACCATCTTCATCACATCATGTTGAAGAAAGAGATGGCCCAAAAATGAGGGAGATGATGATAATGTAGATACCAATCGTGAAGGAGATGATGGCATGCAAGAAAATAGTATGCAGTATGCAGACAAAGATAAAGTGGACGATCAGTGGATGCATCAATTATATGCTAACAACAAATATGTTGAGTTCTAAGAGCCATATCCTGATAAGGCGATTGATGATGCCATGGTGAAGCATATGCTACCGAGGATATAATCATCGATGACACTCGTTGGGCGACGCGAATGGACAATAATGTCGGATTTCAAGCTGGACGGATGTTTGTGACGAAGGAAATTTTGATTGAAGAAGTCATTGCATGGTCCATTAAAAGGTGTGTGTCATTCAAAATGGGCAGCAGTACTAAAACAAAATACACTGTGGTGTGTGATAACAATCCAGGTACGGGCCCTGGACAATGTCCTTGGAAACTTCATGCAATAATTTCAAAACGGAGGACGCATTCGACACATTTCACTATAAAGGAATATAATCTGGAGCATCGGTACTAAAATACTGTAGAGGATGTGGGGTACAAACAGGTTATATCAACATTTATATGCCAGTACATCTTGCCTTTGCTGAAAAGGCGGCTTGATATGACATCGGCTGCCATTCAAGATCAAATAGAAGGGGCATATCAAATTAATATTTCTTATTTCAAAGCGTGGGAAACAAGAAGGAAGGTTTTATGCATGATATTTGGGAATTAGGAGAAATCATATCAAACTCTGTCGTGGTACCTGGAGGCAATCACGAAGTGCAATTCCAGCACAGTCTACAAGATCACCTACGAAAACCTGATTCCAACAACAGTCCAGTTTACCAGCGTGTTCTAGGCATTTGGACCATCAATCAAGGGTTTTGAATACTGTCGTCCTGACATCCAGTTCTGAGCATTGATGATACACACTTATATGTTAAATATAAGGGGATTTTGCTTGTTGCTACTAGGATGGATGCAGATGGAGAGTTGTATCTTTTGGTGTTTGCAGTTGTCGGTGGTGAAACTGAAGCAAATTGGGAAGGTTCTTCGCATGTATTCATATATATATCCCTAATGTAAGCCGTCGCCAAATTACATGATTGTCTAATCGGATGAAGGAGTTTCCAAGAGAACTAGCTCAAGGTTGGCATACATCCCATTACCATCGTAGCTGTTTGAGGCATATTAGAGCTAATTTCTCGAAAAAATCAAAGACGAATCATTACATCTTTTGTTGTATGAAGTCGACCGTGCTTCGGATTTTCTAATTTATGCTAAAAAAGAGCTCGTATTAGAGAATTAAATCCGGAGGCAGATCCTTGGATTAACAAAAGTTTAGAGGAGTGCGAAGATCGTTGGACGTTATGTATGGACGACGGTGTAAGGTATTGTATTATGACTACGAATTGCTCCGAAAGATTTAATGGTCTTCTTAAAAGAGCTCGTGCATTACTGATACATGAATTGATTGCTAGAATCTTCTACCGTCTTAACACGTACTTCGTCACTCATCGTGAAGCAGCGGCTAAATAGGGCATATTGTGTCACTCCGAAAAATGAGAGTATATTGGATAAAAGAAATGCGGATGCGAGACATTTCTAACTTCGTCGATTCTCTAAATATCGTTGGGAAGTGGTAGATAAAGATAGAATTACGTATGACATTGGTATAGACAATAATGGATGTCGTTGTAGTTGTAATATACCTTTAATACAAATGCTTCCATGCAAACATACGATGGCATCTTGTTCAGAGCTTCAGGGGGATCAAACATATCATACGAGATCTTATGCCATGGAGAGTATTACGCACAATACTATCGAGAGTTGTATGCCGCTTTGTTTAGCCTTGTTCTAGATCAACGACACTGGGAGAAATATCGTGGGCCATGTATATTCCCACCCAGCATTACGAGAAAGAAAGGCAGACCTCCAAGCTGTCGTATCAAGAGTACTATGGATGAAGAGCGCGAAGGGGTGAAAGGACAGAACAAGTGCAGCAATTGCAAAACCTATGATCATAAAAAATCGTGATGTCCTAACCTTCCACATCAACTTCAAAATCAACCGTAATGATGTAGGAAAACCGTTATGTATTGTATCGCTTGATATATCGTGTTCGGTGATATATTGTATTCTATTGACATTATTATATTGCGTCACCTGATGTATTTTATCATTTATCACCAGTTACGTATTGTATTCGTTCGATGTATTGTATTTTATCTACAATTACATATTGCATTCATTGATGTATAATTGGCACTTATTTTTGAATCATTACTTTTGGCAGATACTATATCGATGGACCTAGGACCTGTAGATCCGTCTGTTTTATACATGTTGGACCGACATCGAGCGACGACATGCGTGACTGTAAGAAATTAATTTAATTCAATATAGTATTTGCACTTGCTTCTAATTGTATATTTCTAACAAATGTGTTTGCTTAATATGCAGGAGAACACATTTTGACATGTAGTGCTCACTTACAGCAGATTAGGTCATGGGCGATTGGAGATGCACGTATGCAGGCTGGGTTAGCACGCGCAGGGTTTTATCACTAATCGAGAATTGACTACATTCGTCTCAACCATCTCTCATTACGGCGTTGATTGAGCGATGGAGGCCAAAGACCTTCACGTTTCATTTTCCCGTGGGGGAGATGACGATCACCCTTCAGGATGTTGTTGTGCTACTTGGCTTGCGCATCCATGGTCCGCCATTGATAGGGGATACGGGTTGATGAGAGCTTTGCATTGAGCATTTTGGTTGGGCTCCTGCATAAATGAAAGGAGGTGCCATCATGCTTACATGGCTTCGTGAGGTATTCGATCCCTCCGGAAATGATGCAGATCAGGCGGCGGTCGAACGGTACGTACGTGCTTATATTCTTCATCAGCTTGGGACGTCTTATTTCCCGACCTATCAAAGAATATGGTACACCTCATGCGGCTACCATTATTAGCCGATCTAGACATATGTATCATATTATCATCGGGGAGTGCCGTGCTCGCTTACCTTTACGAGGAGTTGGCCTCTGTCGCACTGCAGGAACGCAATATTATAGGCGGTTGTTTTTATCTTCTTCAGTTAAAAATTTGAAATACATAATAGATTTTGTTATCATGTTAAATATATTGGTATTTAATAAAGTATGATATCTGCAGATATGGTGCTGGACTCGACTATCCACCGGTTGTCCTACATTTATCCAGGAGGTCTGGTTAGATGGAGATCAGCCATTAAGGTGCAGGTAAAACTATAAGTTATCTAATTAAAACCAACCTTTATGAAATTTGATGTTGTGAATCATAAGTGTGACTCATGAATTACGTTGCGTTACATGTTTAACGTCGGTCGGACATGGGATAGGACACCCGTCAGGTCGCTCCAGTTTTATAGAAATGAGTTAGATATCCTACCGGACCGAGCTGTACTCTAAATGCCATATACACTGGATATCTACCGGGTTCTACCAGATGTGTGTTTATAGTTTCCAGATATCTGGCGTGCCCGGACACATATTATCTGTTTTGGCATCGTCGCATATCATGTCCTCGACTGTGTATTACGACAGTTCGGGCTTGTACAACACATTCCAGATCTAGTAGTGCAGATTGATCGGGTCACACGGAGAGTTAGAGCTATAGATTGGAGGGCTTTTCGACATATCTGCATCTTTCAATGGGATGCACGATCTCTGCTTGTCGTGCACCAGAGAGATCCGCCTTTACCGATAGAAGGTTACCAAGACTGGTACTCGAGAATTACTCGGCGGTACATTCAGACAACGTGTCCTCCACGAGTGACGTTTGAACCGCAGGGACCCGTAGAGCGTGAGATGGTAAACACTTTGTTGTTGCTTTCTATTTTCTATTATGTAATTTCTTAATATTATATATTTGAGATATTTACTTATCTATGTTACAGGTCGACGTCTTGTTTCAGGCCTATAATGTCGCGGATAGTGTAATAGGCGGACATACGACATTAGCTAGTGGGATCGATGCCATTTAGAGATCGGTCTGCTGTTTTTTCTCCAATACGATGTCCGGATCCTCCCCCCAAGCACCGGTGAGCGTGACCTATCAATGTCAATGTCGCCGACATAGAGACGAAACTGGTCCTTCTAGAACTACGGTCCAATCTGGATCCTCATAGCCAGCCACACAATCGGAGGATATACCCGGTTCATCTCAGTGCCGCCGCGGCCGATTTAGGATTCTACGGGCTTTGTCATGCTTGATGCGACGCTCTCTTTTGTATTTGTTTTTATCGAATTCATGAGATGTATATATTTGGATGTCGAGCTCATGTGGAGTCGGCTTCGCTTTATTTATATATACTGTTTATTGCATTCCTCTTGTTGTTCTTCGCTTTTAGGCGTCGTATATTTTGCGTGGATTATGTCTCCGCCGTGTTTGGTATCGAGTTAGCTTCCGTATTGGGCAGTGTTTATTTTATTGATGTTATAAATGAATTCAGTCAAAATTTACAAAGAGGGTGATGTCCGGTTTTTGTTTGAATTTTAAGACAGTGGGTTTTTGCAGGAGTTGTAAAAATCGAGGCTTTCAGGTTTGCTGGAACTAAGGAAAATGAGTTACAAAAATTTACAAATTGGATGTTGTAGATAAGGAGAAGACGAAGACGAAGGTTTTCAGGCATGTTGGAGGCAGCGCCGGTCTATTCCACACTTTGCAGGTGCGGAATAAGACTTAGTCCCCAACTAGAAACCCAAGACTTGACTTTCTGGTTGAGGGCCAGGTCTCTTGATGGGTTGGCAAGTTTATTCCGCACTTTGTAAGTGTAGAATAAGACTTGACCCCCAACCAGAGATCCAAGACTTGGCTCTCTGGTTGAGGGCCAAGTCTCTGGTTGGGGGTTGTGGGTCTTAATCTGCACTTTGTAAACCGCGGAATAAGTCCCCTATAGTGAACTTGGGTCTGTGGGAGAGACCCAAGTCTTACGAATTAGACTCGGGTCTCTCCCATAGACCCAACTATAAACCGCACTTGCAAACTCGCTCCACCTTTAAATTGTCATCCTTCGAGGCGTTACGGTGTGACCAAATGCGCTAAATAGTTTTAAAACTACATAACTCCCTAATTAGTTTCTAATAAAAGCTAAATCCAAATTTTGACCCACTTATAAAACTCAATTTTCCATTTTTTCCCCCAAATCCCAAATCCCTGCCCACTCCTCTCCTCGATCGATCGAGGGATTCGAGATCATTCTCCTAAAAAAAACAAATAATCTCTCGATCCCAAATTCCAAGATCTGTCATCATCTTCGTCAAAATTAGGTCTCCATCTCGAGATCTCTATCTCTGATCTCAGAGAATCTTGGGGGAGAAATGGCGACAGCTCGTCCGCCTCCTCAGGTGCCTAGCATGGACGTGTTCGAGGCTTACTTCAAGCGAGCCGATTTGGATCAAGATGGGAGAATCAGCGGATCTGAGGCCGTCGCTTTCTTCCAAGGATCGAATTTGCCCAAACACGTCTTAGCCCAGGTGAAATTTTTACTTCGAATGATTCAATTTGATGTAAATTTGATTGATTTTGCGGGGATTTGCAACCTTTGGTGATCTTAGCTTAAGTGCAGTTGCTCGTTTCATGTGGGTGTCAGATCCAGGTTAAGATTTTTACTAGGTTGAGTTTCCCCCCTAGAATCGTATCAATCAAAGTTAGTTTTGATTGTATTTTGGTGGGTTCTTTGCAATTGAGGGAATAGAGCTCATTTGAATGATTTGAGTACATTTATTAATAAGCTAAAAATTGAGCATTTGCTTAGTTTTGTGCGATTATTAGTCATCAACTTCAAAATCAATGTTACCCCTTGACTTTGAGTGGTAGATCCATTTTAAAGTTCTGCCAGTTTTAAATTTTAAACTGTA
Organism: Agapanthus africanus; assembly: GCA_030015575.1. Lineage (NCBI taxonomy): Eukaryota > Viridiplantae > Streptophyta > Magnoliopsida > Asparagales > Amaryllidaceae > Agapanthus > Agapanthus africanus. Next base: position 59,305,457 of record CM057339.1, read on the forward strand.
TTGGTTCTGGAAATAGTTAAAAAAAAATATAGCTGCTTTTATTATTAACTGATACCTGGTGACTTTCTTGTGATTGGTAGATCCAGTTTAAGATTTCATTACTTTTGAAATTGAACATGGAATAGCTGTTCCAGTCTAGAAAAGAGAACGAGAGGAATCAGATCTACCATGTGCTATTGATTTTATGGAATCATTACCATCAAGTGCCATGAATGAACTGTTTTCCCTGCGGTTGCAATCGACGGTGAAAGAGTATGCTTTTGTTATAATGTCGTTTCATAATTAGTGTGCTGAGAGATATCGTGAAAACACATAAATGAATGCGCATCAACGAAGTATAGTAGTTTGGTTACAATAGACAACTACTTTTTATGGTATTTCTTCTGATAACAGACTTGCAGCATGATGATTCAATCTCGCCCAAAAATTGGTTTGGTAATCGTCATGTATGTCCTTGCATTATTTCAAAAGTATAAGCGTGTGGCACCCATACGTTTTGCATATAAGCCCTCCCTCAATGACCGTAGCCGTCATGCCAATATGCCATGAATTAAGAAAGTAAAACCCACGTGTGCTGCATATAGCACATTATATACATGTAGAATTACTTCTATACATTTCAAACAGTCTTTAGAAAGTGAAATAGGGTGCCCACACATGTGATTGATGTCAACAAGGTATAATTATATACTTAACCGCTATATATGTGGATATAGGGCTGGGGAAAAACATGATCACGTGTTAGATGCATGTTTTTACTTTTTAGTTTAGCATATGAAGGCTTTGAATTTGACATCCCATCTCTAACTTCATAAAACTACTTCAGACATCTAGTTACTTAATTGTTTGGCTTTTGGCATCCCATAGGCATACTGCTTTTAGGTGAAAAATCTTATAACATGTGAAGGAAAACTAACATTTAGTAACCGATGTTGTAAAAGACGTATTCATTCTCTATTCAGTCAACCAGCAAATAATGCATTATATGTGGCATAATCAGGTTATGGGGAATTACATAGATATATATTTGCAATATACATGCTCCCCCCGGATGTATCAATAGTTCAATGCACGTACATATAATATTTTAGATCTCCAAGGAGTTAGAAAATATGTTGACATGGAGGTTATGTGAATGCGAAGCTTTGATATGGATTATGGACATCAGGGAGGTTATGTGCATCACATATGCACCTGATTAAGTTGCCTCTCATCTTTTATATTTCACATATACTCAATTATGTGGCCATTTGACTTCTTAATGCTATTCGACGTGGTTGATGACTGATAACATTTAAGTGGTGATTAATCGGCCTTTTAACCTTGTTTTACAACATTAATAGTAACTATGAATTCAGCCAACAACTCCTGGAATTCATATTGGGTTGTATATCTAGATACCCGAACTGGCAATCACAATTGATAATAACACATCACAACTATAGCAACAACTTTTGGGGAGTAATCTTGATCTTCAATTCATATTTGGCAAGGGCCATCTCCTCGATTTACTGAACTATTATCATATTGTTTTTACCATATTCATAATTATGTTCATTGAGGCCCCCCTTTAACTATTATCACATCAGATTCTTATTCTAAAGCTTCTTTCTTCATATTTATTTTGGAAATTATCCTTCTCTTGTCTCATCGAAGAACACAGCATTGTTAACAAACAATATGCATATGTGACTTCTACTGAATATGCTTAGAGAATGCATGTAGTTTGTATCTATAAATTTATACCATATTTGTTAGTTTTCATGGAAAGGCCAACTTTTTCATTGCTTATGAGTTGTTTCTTTGAGTGGTTGAGCTTTAATTTGTTATCTGATGGCCATATTAGTTACTAGATTAGTCTTGTTCGTTGTAGATATGGACGTATGCAAATCATAACCAAACTGGTTTTCTTGGTCGTCCGGAATTTTTCAACGCATTGAGACTTGTAACAGTGGCGCAAAGTGGCCGTGAACTAACGGCAGATATTGTGAAGGCAGCACTTGGTCCAGCTGCAGCTAAAATTCCTCCACCACAGATAAATTTGGTGCCAGCTCCTTCAACGCAGATGAATTCCATGCCTGCTCCTACAGCCCAGCCAAATGCAATGCCACCACCATCCACACAAATGGGTGCTATGGGACCAGGTGCTTTTCAAAATATTGGTGTCAGGGGGCAACCACCACTTACTAATACGGGTATGAATCGACCGGCTTTTCCCTCTCCAAACAATTATTTGATGAGGCCACCTCAAGGCACGACGCCTGTTGCTTCACTTCCAATTCAAGGAGTTGGTCAGGGATCTCCACGTTTCCCAGGTTCAAATACACCAAATTTATCAACCGATTGGCTTGGTGCTAGGACAAGTGGAGCTGCTGCTGGGCCTACTTCACAACCTCATAATAGAGGAGTCTCTCCTGGAAACCAAGATGGATTAGCATTCTCACAATTGGGAATAGCTCCTGGAGTAACTCCAAAGGTTCAGACACCTACTCTCTCTTCCTCGGTTCAACCAATGCCTACAGATCAAGTCTTTCCGTCATCTCAACCCTCTGCTAATGATTCAAGAGCACTGGCCCTATCTGGAAATGGCTTCTCATCTTATTTAGGATTTGGACGGGATAACTTCTCTGCAAGTCCTCTGGCTAATCAGGGAACTACCACACCTTCATTTTCTGCCAGCAGCTTGCCTAATTCATCCAATACCTCTTCTGGGTCACAGAATCCCTCAAGGCCAGGACAACCTGGTCCTTTCCAGAGCATGGCGACTCTTCCTTATGGTGGCAGTCAATTACAAAGTCCATCTCCAGTTAAGAAAAATCATTTGGATGTTGTACAGAGCACAATGGCATTGACTACTTCCAATGTGCCTGTTGGACCTGCAGCTTCCGCTTCTAGTGATTCTCAGCATCAATGGCCAAAGATTACTCAGGCTGTTATACAGAAGTATACTAAGGTCTTTGTAGAGGTAGACAAAGACAGAGATGGAAAAATTACTGGAGAACAAGCACGTAATCTATTCTTGAGTTGGAGACTTCCCAGAGGTAAGACATTTCCTTTGTTGAATTGTTCTTTGTGATTATACATTTCCTTATACCAATATACTTAGCTGGAATTTCATCAAAGCCTTTTCCTATCGAATGCAATAAATTATGTATAAGACATCATAATTGGGAAGCATCGATAGAAAATTTACCAACTCTCTGAAATCTGAATATATATTAAGTTGATAGCAATTATGGAGCCGCTATTAACTTTCTCGAGTGGAGCAGTGTACAAAAGTTGCACTTGGCATACAACTTAGAAGTCAATTGGTAGTTCAAACCCCTATTTCATGCACTTGGCATACAACTTAGAAGTCAATTGGTAGTTGTATGCCAAGTCTATATCTACAACTTAGGAGCATTCAGAGTTCTTTATGGAATAAGAAAGAATCCAGACAAAGTGGGACACCGACAGAATATGCTATAGATAACTGCATTCATCCATATTAGTTACTGTAATTGCTGCACAACGTCCATTTTCTTTTGGGTCTTGTGTGCAAGTAAAACTTAGCATGATTGAAAGAGGGGATTTGACTAGAACTCCTAGTTACGTATTTAATTTCCTGTTCTCATGTCTGCATGATGGCTCTGTGGCTGCTGAATTTAGTTTAGTCACATTGCTGCCTTTATGGTGGATACCATGACTTAGAATTCTGTGTTTTTGTTGAAATATCTTCGTTAACCTGTGTCTTTTCTTAAACAATAATGCGGTTAAGGTGCAAGTTCATGATGATGAGGTTATAATTAATTTTCTTGCATCGTTTGTTTATGATTTAATCTCTCTCTGTAGTAATGTTTGTTTCCTGCATCTCCCAGAGGTCTTAAAGCAGGTCTGGGACTTATCTGACCAGGATAATGATAGCATGCTTTCACTGAGGGAATTCTGCACTGCCCTTTACTTGATGGAGCGGTATCGTGAAGGGCGGCCACTTCCAGCTGTGCTTCCAGATAGTCTAAAGTTTGATGAGACATTGGTAGCTTCTACAAGTCAACCTTCAAGTGCTTACAATTCTTCTGCATTTCAGCGAAGTCCTGGTATATCCTATCATCCATGAGCATGTGATTTTTTCTGGTGCATTCTGGATTTTGAGTGCCCAAAAAACAAAACCTTCTCTTTTATCAGATGTGCCAAATATCTCTAGATGCATTTTAGGCAATTCATTATTATTTTAGGTCCAGGATTACCTCACCAAGGAGTTCCTGGCCCAAGGCCTGTAATGCCTGCTAGTGTGATGAAGCCACCTAGACCTCCATTACCATCTGTGCCTGAGGAATCAGTGCTGCCACAACAACAGAAGGCAAGAGTACCAGTATTGGAGAAGAATCTCCTGAACCAACTCAGCGAGGAGGAGCAGAAATCAATTAACACGAAGTTTCAAGAAGCAACAGATGCAGACAAAAAGGTACTCTTCTTCTGAGGTATAATTATTGCCATTGTTGTAATTTTGTATGTGCGCTCTGTCGCCACTATTATTACTAGTGTCATAGTAGCTGAAACTTGACAGTTAAGGACAAAGGGCAAGGTTTAAAGTATAAAACCTATCATTAAATTGGTGATTTTCTGTAGCATTTAATTATCTTTGAGATGTATACAGTTTATTGCCTTGTTATTAGATGCTTCCGCTAGAATTTTTTCATATAGATCTGCCAGTTAGCTGTAAATGAAGGCTAGCATCAGCAAGATATCTCTTCAGCAGGCTATTGCAACTGTCATCCTGTACTTTGCGCAACCTTCTCACCAATATCTATTTCCTTCTTATGCCTTCAATTAAATAGTCTTCCCTTGTTGACTATTGGTGTTCATAACCTCAAAATTTCTCTATCAACATCTGGGCCGAAGACATGAGAAGTACTGTCATATATCAGATGATCGGACTTTTCATGTTACCTACTATTCTTGATTCATGCATCTTTTGCTTAAGGAAGAGTTGATTTCTATTGGAGGGGAAGAGTCATATAGTATGAAATAGGAAATTTGGTGAACTATGATCCACAAGTTTTCTGCAAATAACTGTTGCTTATTATACCCGTAATCACTAATTTGTTCCCTCAATTATGTTCTTAATTTACAAGATTGTGTGGTGCACTTACATGATCACATCCGGTGATGATATGTAATAAAGCAGTAACTGAGAATATTGATGAAAGAAAAGAGAAAGTGTTTTAGTAATGACATTAATGAAAAGTTGGGACCTTCGTGAATGGGTGAAAATGAGAAAGTACAATTTTGGCCAAGTACATTGATAAAAACATTAGGAGCTTCATGAATGTGTGAAGATGAGAAGATACAGTTTTCAGTTTGGAGGCTGAGTAAGCTTCTTGTTAAATGCGCCATACTTGACAAACGAAAAGAAAATAAAGGGTTTGGCATTGTAGGACATCCATTAGTAGATTGGAAGTCGTAATGAATAGTTTATTTTCTTAAAAAGCTGAAGATGGGGGAAAAACAATTTTAGCTCAGTACATTGATGAAAGATGAGGAGTTTCATGAATGAGTGAAGATGAGAAGATGCATTTTTCAGTTTGAAGGCCGAGTAGCTTCTTGTTAAATGCCCCGTACTTGACAAACAAAAGAAAAAGAAACGTTTTGCTTTGTGGGACATCCACAAGTAGATTGGACGTCATAAAGAATAGTTTTTCTGCGTTTACTTAAGCGGAAAAGTTAGGAAACTAGGTCAAGCCTACTGAACATGTTTCTTTGGGTTTAGAATCTAGCAAGGAGCAATGCTTGAAAAATGAAACATAGAAGGAGAATGACCTCAAGAAGGGAGTGGCCAAACTTCTAAGATAGAGAGGGAGGGAGAGTTTGGTTTGTGAGAGAAAAATTAGAATGTTCATGTCATTTGATTCCATTAGTAAGAGTGGAGTAAACTCCTCTTGTAAAAGACTCTAAAAATTTATTATCACTCCCTAAGTTGGCGCACTTTAGCACCTACATTTTTTGATTTATCAAAACATGGAAATGTTTTATTCTAAAATGCAAAATTTGTCATTCCAAAGAGCAATTATACTATGAATTTATCTCCCGTTCATAACAATTAAATATAGTTGTTTAAATTATAAATAGCTATACAACAACCGTCAACTACAACTTAGAAATATTTTAGTTACATAATAATGAAAATAGTTGTTTATGTACTCGACAATAGCTAGAAATAAGTTCAGTCTTCGAAAATAGCTCTTTGTTCAAGCAATATCGTATTTTATTCCACTTTCACGTTCCTAAGAAGCCTACCCCTCTCATACCTCGTTCCATACCTAGTAGCAAACCACGTTCCTGTTTTTGTTCCATATACCGTAAGGTCGTGCTATTTAACCTTTCTCCTTTGAAGATTGTAGTGTGTTGTATTCTATTTTGAATCAATAATATCATAGCAAACTCGAAAAAATGTTGCAAAAAATGTAGCTACTTTACATGGAGATAGAATGATTTTCCATAAATATGGTAGTATAATTGGAGACGGTATACATAGATAGACATGCCATCTAGGCAAACTAAGATGAAAAAAGAGGTGCAAAACGAGAGGGAAGGAAGAGTAAAATGATGCCATTTATTTCTACAACGCCTGAAAAGATATTGCACCTCGTTGCTTCCGATAAAAAAAGGGAACAAAAAGACGGAGTAGAAAGACTTAAGGATGCTGATTCATTTTAGACCTTTTCTCTTGTACTTGCTTGTCCAGAGGGCTATAAACTCTAGAATGGGGCTAGACTCTTAGTCGAACCTTCAATTGTCGTTCCCTTCTATGCCTTGCGATGACAGCATATGAGGTCCAATAGTCATGGATCGGATAAGGCAATCTACTTGGTTCTGTGATAACAAGTGATGTTTTTGCCATCATCCCTTTAGCTTCTTCTCAATATGGTAGGTTAAGGAGTTTAAACATCCAATTTGGCTACCCAATTAGTAGTCAAGATGATGTGGGTGGTCACTTGGCTAGGTCGAATTCCGGTCTAGTGGATCAATTGAAAACTTCTATTCAAGGCCGTAGAAAGCGGAGCGAAGCGGTGAGGCAGCGCTTTAGCTTCAGCCGGAAAAAGCGCCACCCTATTTTTAATATATATATATATATATATATATATATATATATAAGGAGTGATCCATTGCAAATCGGTCCGCGTTTCTTAAAAACGGGAACTCCCGATCTACGACGTATTTTAACGATCCGATTCGTTCAAGTTGATCACCCTACCCTTAAATATATGTGTATGAAAAATCACGAGATTTAAAGACCTCTAGCCTATGCATCGGATGACGTTTATGTTGCATTATCGAAAGACGTTCGTTTTTGCACCCATCAATGCATAGGCTAGAGGCCTTTAAATCTCTTGATTTTTCATACATATATGTGAGGGTAGGGTGATCAATTTGAACGGATCGGATCGTTAAAATACGTCGTAGATTGGAAGTTCCTGTTTTTAAAAAACGCGGACCGGTTTGCAATGGATCACTCCCTTATATATATAGTTTAATAACAATAAAATAATTATGAAAAAATATATTAAAAATTTTAAAAATAGTATAAGATCTAGAGTTTGGTAAAATATTTTATGTAATTTAGTTATTAGGTTGAATATAACCGCTTTGTATCCGATCCGCTTTATCCAAACCCGCTTTTCCTTCACTATCTTTAAGACCCGCTTTACTCGATTCGTGACCGTTTCTCCCGCTTCATCCATTAAATCACCGCTTTTTTTGTCTTCGAAACCCTAAAAGAACCTCCAAATGCTTTATACCATCGCATTCCTGCAAAGCGAAGCATAGACCATCTCAAAACGCTTTAGCGGACGCTGCATGCGCTTTTTACAGCCGTGCCTCTATTGATCCAACCATTTAAGAACTTTGTAGTCCATACAAGTCCAAAATCTATAGCTATCCATTCAGATTTGACTTTTGGATTCTCCAAACCATGAAGCACGGAAACGGGTATGAGAATCCGATACGATTAGATACGGATATGCGGAAACACAATTTTCCAAGAACGTAGGATACATGATGCGTTTTTATATTGAATATATATATGTTTATTTTTAATATATACATAAAGGGGAGTCATCCATTGCAAGTCGGTCTGCGTTTTTAAAAAATGGGAACTCTCGATCTATGGCATATTTTAACGATCCGATCCGTTCAAATTGATCATCCTACCTTCAAATATGTGTGTGAAAAATCAAGGGATTTATAGACCTCTAGCCTATGTATCGGATGTCGTTTATGTTGCATTATCGATCATCCTACTCTCAAATATGTGTGAAAAATCAAGGGATTTATAGACCTCTAGCCTATGTATCGGATGACGTTTATATTGCATTATCGAAAGACGTCCGTTTTTGCATCCATCGATGCATAGGCTAGAGGTCTTTAAATCTCTTAATTTTTCATACACATATTTGAGGATGGGGTAATCAACTTGAACAAATCGGATCGTTAAAATACGCCGTAGATCGGGAGTTCCCGTCTTTAAAAAAACGCGGACCGGTTTGCAATGGATCACTCCCCTATACATAAATATATAAATAAATAGAAGGGTAAGATTACATCACATATATTTTATTAACACTTTAGCATCATATTCTAAGAAAAAAATTATAGTATTCTCATTTATCATGTTCTATATCAAAAGTCTTTGATTTCAAATATCAATTCGATTCCATCGTATAATTATTCTCTCAAATAGCATTCAATTACTTTCAATTGAACAATTGAAAACATGTCATCATAACATTAAATCATAAATCTAGCCATAAACCAGAGAGTTGGTTCAAACAGATCAGCAGAGGCTATGGCGAGGTCTCATGTTGCGTGCGATCTCCGGTGGGGTATCATATCCAAGAGGGACGTAGGACCAGTCCTAGAATTCGTCGATATTTTAAAAACTCTAGAGATATCGGAGTTAAAGATAAAAGTAATTGGGATCAAATATGAATTTAAAAAATAACCATCATGAATCGGGTGAGGTATCCGATTTGCAAATCGAGAAGTACCCCAAAGTTTTCAAAATTTTTTTGATTTATTTAAATCAAAAATAGGGGATTCGTGTTTCCGAGTCGTGTTTCCGAGAGTATCGGTATCCGATACGCATTTGAGGATGATTCATGAGGCCGTTTGGAGTATCCGTGCTTCGTAGTCTCCAAATCTAGTGTTCTCCCAAGAACTATTAACCTTAAGAATCATTAGAATTCAATGAGAGTTTCTTGCTCGTATTTTTATGTTTTCCTATGTTAATGAATGTTAGACATCTCTAAACATGTTCGAACAGTGATAACAAATTCATTCTTTTTCTTCAAATAAAAAGGTGCCGACTCCTAGTTTCTCCCCAACATGAGTTAATATTCTTTTTAATCATTTTGGCCGCAATTCCTAAACTTAGACCTCTCCCACAAACACCCTATTTTGATAATTGATGATTAAAGATAAATCATCTAATATTTATAATGGAACTATAGGTTTCGGGTGAGGTCGTGGGAGACGTGGTGTTTGCTGCGAGTGTATGAATTATAGCGAACTTCCATTGCACCAATGACACATTTTCGATTTTCATATTGTTATACCGATAGGTTTACAACTATCATTGCAAATTTGAGAAGGCTGTAGTAGATACATTTTCGGTAATGCCTCGTTCTGAGCATTTTAACATTCACAAAACGCGCTATTACATTTTCTTTTGCGGAAAATTGCAGTTTTGGTCATTTTCTTGATCGAGTTTGCCTGTCCTGCATCCGCTGCATTGACACAGCTATTCACATTTTTCCTTTTGCATTGAAATAGAAAAAGGATGGCGGGGATCTAGAGGAATGAGAGAGAGTGGGACCATCGATTATTTCCCATTGAGTTTGGGTCGAGATCTCATCCAATTCCAGAAGTATTATTGGACGGATCAGTTATGAATTTGCATCAGATCCGGTTCAATACCCAAACTCAATTCTTAGAATTTTTTTCGAGCCGCTGTATTCATGTCTTTCGTGCTCGTTTCAGCGTCCCAGTTTCAAAGCTTTCTAAATTCTGCTTGTAGAATCCTCAAACCTCTTTCTCTCTCCCCCTCCCCCCTTCTCCCCATACGTGCGCTTGTCAGCTTGGTGTGGTTTAGCTATATAAGGTTTCTGTTAACCACCTTTCTCATCCTGTAGCCTTTTTGTCACGCCCCGCTTCCCAAAATACGGAAAACGAGGGATGACTAGGCCAGCCATGCTCCTACGGTCAAGGAATAATCCCGCCGTAGTCACACTTCGGCTTCTAGCATTACATGGTAATCAGTAAACAAAGCACAGCAGTAAAGCAATTACATCACTAAATTATTACATTAAAATCCATTGTTCACAAGTTACAAATAAACAAGAAGAGTTACTAACCAAGTTCAATTACACGATCTCTTTTATGGAAAGCAAAAAAGAAGGAAAAGCACTCCAGACTAGATCTCCGTCAGCTCGAAAGATAAATCCGTCTCCTGCACTGGTTCTTCCACGGGATCTGAGCATGCATACTCAGGTCGTCAGAGCGACGTAATAGCAAGTTATATAATAATGATATGAAACAAGTAATTACGGTGATAACAGTGAAAGTACAATGCATGTAATCACTATGTCACTAAATAATGCAAAGTAGGATCTGTGTCCCGATCAGTCTCTAGGTCATATTTGAAATCGTATAGTGGAAAGGAGGATCATGTTTAACAGGAGTCTCGTACATACCCGAGACAACGGCCCACATGCCCGGGACATAACCCTGTCAGCCGGATCGCTAGATCCTACCTACTATATATATCACCGCTCGAATGATCATCCTCTAAAACATGGTCCCGCTAAATACGATACTCTTTCCACTTCGATTTCCCCCTTTCCCCCATGTTTACACTATTTATGATTTTGATTTAGTCGTGTACATGTATACCAATGGCACGGTTTTATCACTGTTCACTGTATTAATCACTGTCACGAATCATTCACTTTCCATTGGTGTACTCGACACTCTTAAACCAATACCATACACGCACGATAATGCAATGTCCACTGAACACGCACTAACATTATGTATATGGCAATTGGGTAAGATAAGTGTATGTATACCATTAACAAGTCATGTATGTTATGAACCAATATGCACGTCATCAACTTACAAAAATTGCATTAATTCATATGTTCAAAATTCAACGAAATGATACAAATACGATAATAAGCACATTCTGTCAGCAGTTCATCAAAATTGGGTTCAGTTCAATCGGGTTTCCAGTATTCAAATTACAGCCTTTTCATTTTAAGTGCTCACTGCAGGAAATTCAGTTTCTGAACTGAACGTCCGTTTCACGACACGAATTTCACCCAGTTGGGTTCAGAATTTAGCGACGCTACAGTTGAATAAAATCTAGGGTTTCCAATAGGGTGTTCAACGCAACCGACGGATTCTCAATCGCGTCTGTACGTCAAAAGTTATACACTGTTTAACACTAGTATGTCAATTCTGATTCTGTTTTGGACTGTTATACGTCCTGTTCCTTTAAATTACCGATTAAATAGCAAACGACGATAACGGGATGAAACCACTTGTGTTATTTAGCTAACAGATTCACCTTTAATAAACTGCAGAGTTCCGCAACATACGAGTTCAGGAAACGAGGTGTTACACATTACGGGACAGTAAACAGTAACCAGAGTCGCTCTGGACTGCAGTCCAGAGCCGCTCTCCGATCCAACTATCGTCACAATTTCAGTACAGAAACCATTAGAAACTTGCATAGGGTTATAGTTCGTCGAGCCGGCTTCGATTTAAGCCCTCAAACGCATCATTTCAATATATACATAATTTATGGTGATTTTAACAATTTTCAGATACGGGAAATTTCCAGTTTTACGGGTATATTTGGGGGTATTCGTTTTAGTCATTAACAGTCGTATTTTCCAGTGAAATTTATACAAGATATTCATTATCACACGGGCCAGCATAGGAAATCCAATTCCGTCAAATTAGATGAATATTTTCATTGGGATCATGCATCGAACATGTATGTCGTATAATTTATCGGAAATTGTAAATTTGTAACTTATACAATTTGAGTTTGTAACACGAATAGATTAGCATGTAGCAAGTAAAATACTTGCCTGGAAACGTTTCGGGGATGCACGGCGGCGGCAACGTCACGAACGCGCGACGAACGGCGTGAATTGGTTTGCACGACCTTGGCTCGCGATACGGGTTTGATTTAATGTTAATATATTTTATTTGTTTTAATTTTGTTTTGGGTTTTAGATTAAGTTTGGGCTTTGATTAATCTAAATATTGAAACTCAAGCAACCAATTACCAACAAAATTCACGAGGAAAATCAGGAAGCAATCGGGAACAAGGAAAATACAGGAAAATTTTATAGATGGGAAACGGGGATTTACACTCTTCTTTCAAGAGAACAGCTACTGACCTAATTTAAAGGTTGTATATTGAGTAGAAGTTCGGTAGTGTTTGGAACCTCTTTGTTTAGCCTTCAATTTATTACCTTAAAAGTTAAAATCCAAACACTTTCTTCAACCCCTTCGTTTGATTCTGTTTTTGTGTACCTGTTAGCATTCCCAACAAATTGACTTAATTTTGATTGGTTTTTAATGTGTATGTGCTTTTACGTTATGAAGGTTTCTTCTGGCTTCCTTGCAATAATATGATACTTAACTTTCGTTTTTTCGAATGGAAGGTTCAAGAATTGGAGAAGGAGATCCGTGAGGCAAGAGAAAAGATTGAATTTTATCGCAGTAAGATGCAAGAACTTGTAAGTATCTCCTGGTTTTAATGTGATCTGGAATTAAATGTCTTGCAGTGATTGCAAACAAGGTCATTCTATTGTCTCTAAATTTGATACTGTGACTTTGTTGTTTAGGTGTTGCGTCTTTCTCGAAAAATAACTAGAACAATCATTTCTTTATTATTTATATATGATATAACGATACCTCTACATGGTGGTTGACTCTAATATTTCTTCTCCATTTACAATAGTGAGCGACATTTGCTTATATATATATATATATATATATATATATAGAGAGAGAGAGAGAGAGAGAGAGAGAGAGAGAGAATAATGGAGGAAAGCGGCCATAGGAGGGAATTTCCTGTTATGGCGTCGGAAAAATTACGCCCTCATTTTTTCCGACGATCGGCACCCATCGTCTTCATCATTATCATCTAATATGTGGGTACACCAAATTTCATGTGATTCTACAACTTTTTCACCGTTGATTTAGCAATGTAAGAAGTTCTGTTGTCGGTAAACCGTTAATTTTGAACCCACTAAATCAACGGTGAAAAAGTTGTAGAATCACATGAAGTTTGGTGTACCCACATCTTAGATGAAGATGATGGGTGCCGATCGTCGGAAAAAATGAGGGAGGGTGTAATTTTTCGACGCCATAGGAGGAAATTCCCTCCTATGGCATCTTTCCTCCATTATTCCCATATATATATATATATATATAATTTGGTATCTTATGTTCTATCGATATAGTTAGTGTTTCTTAAGGTATGGGAAATATTTTATTAATCCCTATAACCAAAAATTCACCATTCATGCATAGCGCCATATTTATGTTCAACTTGTTAGAAAGTAATATTACAGAGCTCTGTTTATTAGTCTCTGCTCTTTGTACTCAATTTGATTTAAGAACATACTGCTTGCCATTTTCACTGGCTCTATCAACTTTTTTTTAATGCAAATATCAGCATATTAATCTCACCAATTAGGAAATGTATCCTGCCACATCATCACATGCAAGTGAACTTAAAGGTTTATATGCATCAACCTTACTGTTTACGACTAGCAGAATTCAGTTCAGGGTATTGAATTTGGCGTATTTTTGCTAGAATGGCTATAATTAACTGGCAAGCTAAGAAGTATATGGTTTAACTAAATTATTTTATGGAAGTTGATACTAATTAATTTATTTCTTGATGCAAGTGGAATGCTGCCATAGATGCCAGCAGTCAATTAAAGCAGTGGTTTAATGGAGTAATGATTTCCTGTGGTTTAAAGTAATCATTAGTTGATTACAAGTTGCTATGCCGTGTGCTTTAAAAGCATAGGAAAAATAAAGCAAGATCAAGAGTAGTTTCTAATAATGGCAGAGATGCGGACTATTGCCTGGTAGCTTCTGATTGAAGTTCTCTTGGGGAACGGGCACAGATTTGAATATAGTAATGTCTAGCCCTAGGAGTATGGTGTTGATGGCAAGTTATGTCGTTAGTTTTTGTTAAATTGTTACATGCTATGTTAGCTTGACATACATAATTTTCTCTCGACCCCGTGGCTTAAGAATTTGGTTAAAGTGGCTCTTAACATCAAGTCCTACTTTCAAAGTCTCTCTCTCTCTCTCTCTATATATATATATATATATATATATATATATATGAAAGTGTTTATGAGGTGGCACCTTATTCTAAGAAACGAGGTGTCATCTTAAAAGTAAACTTTACACCATATTTTCCGATGATCGGCACCGTTCAACTTGATCTCCATAATCTAGATCATAAGTATACCAAATTTCATATGTTTTTTGTTAGAATATATAATATATTCCCTCAACCCTCACCACAACTTCGGAGTTTTGGTGCAGTGGAATGAACATTTAACATGGTATCAGAGCAATCCAGATTCGATTCCCACCGGACGCGTATTAAATGCGGATTTATTAAATTAAAAATACCGCTGCGCAAAATCCCAGGTTTCGGCCCAAAGGGCCTTTGACCTGCGTGGGCGTGTTAGAATATATAATACATTACCTCAACTCTCATCATAACTTCGGAGTTTTGGTACAGTGGAATGGACATTTAACATTTTCGATAATTTTTAATCTCACATCGGGTGGTTGCAAAATTAACGGTTTTCCGACAATAGAACATTTCACAAGGCTAGATCAATGGGCAAATGTTATCGAAATCACATGAAAGTTAGTGTACTCATGTTTTATACCATAAAGAACAAGATGAATGATGCCGATCATTCACGAAATAGGTGAATAGTCAAATTTTAAGACGACACCTCATTTCCTTAGAATAAGGTGCCACCTCATAAACACTAACCCCCTCTCTATATATATAGGGTCAAGTGGCCTAACATGATTCCTTCGGGTGCAAGCTAAAAAGCCACCCATTTTGCACTAAATGAATGTCTTTACCTAATAAATGCATGGGCCTTCATTAATTATATTGATATTTATTTATGAAGTAGGGCCTTCCATTAAGTGCCACATAGGCAACTCTTTAGGTTGCATTCTAAGATGTTACCCTGGTAACATTTTTCCCATCTACATGTAATTTTATAATTTTACATGTAAATGTCCTTACATGCGAGAGTTTCCGCTGAAGGCCTTTCCACGTGGTCCAAAGGTTCACATGAGGGGAGTGTGTTAGTTTGATATATTTATCCTACAACCCAACAGCATAAGCTTTCGGGTGAATTGGTTCTTGACAGTTATCGTATACTCAGAAAAACTGGAGGGTGATTATGCCAGTTCCGTAAAACCTAGATGAATTCCTATATCGAGGTTCCTATATCGAGGTACCCCATTGGTATTGTAAAAAGTGAGTAAATAACACAGGCATTGGGTGAGAATGTAGATAGTGATAATTTGTGTGGCTGTAGTCGTACATACAAGAACTGTCTGTGGTTCCTTAATGCTGACATTGGATGGATTGCAATGTCCAGATTGCATATGGATATTCAATTAGAATAGTATGTCGATGTGCAAGGTCTGTTAGCTAGCAGACCAGGGGAGTACAAGATGATGCACAATCACCAGGAGGTCCACTACACACATGCACACGCACACACACGTGCGTGCTATAAGTTTGACTTCTATCAAGCATCAAGTTAAAAATATATGTTGACAAAAAATCAGTTTCAACTATTTCAGATAGGATCAATATTATCTAATTAGCCTAAATAAGAAAAAAGTTTGGTTACAAATTCGTGCATTGATCAACATCTAATAAAGTGAATTTAAGTCGTTCATTTTGTATGATGTTAATCAATGGAAATATTCTTCAGATTATACGACCTTTTGTGTTTAGGCTATTTAGACATGATAAATCAGATCCAAACAGTTGCATTAAATTTTAATGTACTAACATGGAGTTTCGGTTAATAAGATTTTAAAAATCAAATTCTTATATAATCCGTGCTTTATACTTTCCCCCTAGCAAGCTAGACATGTTAATAGTACTTTTTATGTTATATTTGTTTTTCTAATACGGTGGCTGATTCTTTTCTGTACCAGGTATTGTACAAAAGTAGGTGTGACAACAGGCTAAATGAAATCACAGAAAGGGTATCTGCTGATAAACGTGAGGTAGTATTCTTAAATTTTGTTCTTAATTGTGCTGTGCTTAAATATATTTATGTCTGTGTCCTACATGCTGCATTGTCCTCTCGGATTGGATAATTTTCATTTTCGAATTTTTAGGTTTCTTTCCGTTGGCATTTAAAAAAAAGTAATTACCTGTACTTCAATAGAAATTACCTTACCTCTTTTTTGTTGGCTTACTAAATGACAATGTCCTTTGTTTTACTCCTTAGAATTTTCTATAAGATATATAGATATGCTCTTCAGTCAGTTTATCGTGACTATGACTTCCTTTAGGTTGAAGCATTGGCGAAAAAATATGAAGATAAATATAAGCAAAGTGGAGATGTAGCGTCAAAGCTGACCCTAGATGAGGCTACGTTTCGTGATATCCAGGTATTATGAAGTATTACCTTAGAAAAGGTCTTAATGATGCAAGCAATTTGACTACTTTGGTTTTTCCATGAGGCTGCTTATCTGTGTGGTTCTCTTGGATATCAATGTATCTGATATGTTTGTAGGAGAAAAAATTGGAACTATATAACGCAATAGTTAAAATGGAACAAGGTGGAACCGCTGATGGTGCTCTTCAGGTAAACTTTGCATGTCCTATACCTGCTGTTCCAATGGCTTAGTAATTTAAACTAATTCCTTTATTTTATTTCCAGAACCGAGTCGACCAAATACAATCTGATCTTGAGGAATTAGTGAAAGCTTTGAATGAACGATGCAAACAATATGGGTTACGATCTAAGCCAACTACATTGGTTGAGCTTCCCTTTGGTACTGTTGTTGCTTTATATTTGTATCCATGTACTATCACATTGGTTTCATCTGCTTGGACCTTAAATATCAACACTAGCTTACTACTCAGTCTAACATTCAATTTCATTGTAAACTAATATCATATTAAAAGAATTATTTGAGGTGAATGTGAGATCATTTAACTATTTTTTTTGGTGCCAAAGTGGTCATTTAACTATTTCTTATTAAAGATATGTAGGGGGATAACGAGTCTTATTACTGTGTAAATTCGGTGTAGAAAAGAAACTAGTTCCGTTTGCAGGATGCTCAATTGGGAGGCTGTTTTAGCAGACATCCAAATAATGTTATACCCTTTTTTTCACTGTTTCTTTTCTTAAATATGTCACCATTTTTTTCCTTTAACTTAAACACATCTCATGAAGGTTGAGTGAAACCAACTTGCACCATTATTTAGGGAGCCACCTTATATCATAATTCTCTAAGAAAGCGCTTTTGCCTCTCATGCCTTGACAATCTACATTTAATGTCTCCCTGATCGATTATACATCTTAACTGTCACAATTTCAAATTTGCAGTAACATTTTGATTGCAAAATATCTTTAAATGATCTGCATCATGTTCTATACTGTTTATCATGTTGTTTGATCCTTTTTTTGTTGCACATAATTAATTTATTAGGTTTAACTGCTTATTTGTTTTATAGATTTTATAATAGATAGCTTGCTTATTAGTAACTTGCCTTGTTTTTAGGTTGGCAACCTGGCATACAAGAAGGGGCAGCTGATTGGGATGAAGACTGGGACAAATTCAATGAGGAAGGTATGTTTACTTCACATTCAAACATTGGCATGTTTTAGGCAGACATTATACCACGATGGCTATTTCATTTACCAAGTTCAACATATCTTCCCGTGATGTTAGCATCATGGAAAATTGGTAGATTTGCAACAATTTAATAAACCCATTTTCATGAAGTTATTTTTCTTCCAGTTGGTCATGATTATTGATTTATCATCTTGTGCTTTTCACAAGCTGGAAGAAGGCGATTTTTTTTGAACTTTTCAAACATCAATTTGCTCCATGTTTGTTGATGTTTCTGAATTGGTGACACCATTTTGCGGGTAGAGAGTTTTTATTTTTATTTTAAAAAAATTTGGATAGCTTAGGTATGACCCTGGCCAGACAATACATTTCATTAATTATGAAATAGTACAATTACAAGAGAAGATATAAAGATATAAAATAAGAAACAATTGGCTTGCGCAAAGAGGCTGCTATACTATAATTTTAGTGTAGTAATATTGGTGCGGTCTAAGTAACATATAATATATTTGAAATATTAAACTTTCGCTGCTTGTTAAAACTTAAAATATTTTGTTGGTGGTTGTCTATAACTTTTCTTCAAATTCTAATTGACACCTTATGTCCAATATTGTAAAATAAAGGTCATAGACTCCTCTTCTATCTCCTTTCCTTTCTATTACATTCATTTTCTAAGTTATTATATCTATTTCCATTTCCTAAGTTTTGAATCTTTTGGTTGGTTTATTTATTTAAATGAATATACTAAGTCAACATTCTTGGTTTTATTAATTTGCAAATGCAAACCTTGGCTATTGCTTTAGGTTACTGGCTGAGTGGTGTCCGCAAAACTATTATAATTTGCTATTTTATATAGCATTCAATTTTGTTGATAAGTTTTAAATTAGAAGCAAAGCCACAAAAAAGAAGAATAAACCGACTTAAATATACTTAATTGAAAACCCATGTGGAATCTTAGTCTTAGCTCATACTTATGTGATAAATAGTAGACCAAGATCTTTAACCCAAAGATTTTATTCATTGATTCTTGACCCTAACATTTTTATCTTTTCCTTAAAGTGAGAAATGACATGGCCAAATGAGTGGCTGGTTGACATATGCATGAAAGTAGTTGATCTAAGTTGCATGATGTTATGGTTAGAAGAAACAATTTTTTTTTGAAGTTTTTGTATTCAACTGTATTCAATACAGATTTTAATGTTAAATATAGAGGAATTTTTCTAATTACATTTATAAGGTTAAGAATATATTTACGAAAGTGTAAATATGAATACATCATATACAAACTTATATATATCGGAAGGGTGTATATGAAAGTTAAAGATTTTGTGTGGTCGATATGCAAAACAAATTTATTTAGGGTTCACCAAAATGGAGATCACTTGCTCCTTTGCTTAGATATGGGGCCCACATGAAATGGGGAATGGTGTGTGGCTCATGCTACAGTTTTGTTCTGGTGTGGGACCTACATGAATTGGGATGTAGTTGGCTCAAGCTTGCATGCAAGTTGTGTGTGTGGAATTTGGGGTAGGGACCTGGATGATGTTCACATAAATGTTGGCATTTTTTTATAAGTAGTGAAAATTAGTAGACATAGAAGCATGGGTGGTTTTTATGTCGTTTAATTTAATTAAAAAATGTGTATTGTTTTTTGGAAAATATTTCACTTAAAATAATTTGGAATTAGTTTCTTAAATCTTAATGCCAATCATTGCTTACAATCTTATAACAAGCCTTTAAATAATAGTAGTCATCACTTAAATTTGATGATAGTGTATTGTCAAATCCTAAACAGTAAATTTCCTTAATTTCATCTTTTTCCTTGTGTTCTTCTAACTATCACTATCCAATAATTCATAATTCAACACACACACACACATTCTATTATTATGCATATGAGAGTTATTTAAACAAAAACTAATTGATTTCCTTAATTTAAGCCACATATGTTATTTAAAATAAACAATCAGTCAATGTTATTGCTATTTACTAAATTTCGATTATAAACCTTAGATATGCATGAGCTCTTTACCATATACTTATGACCGGCAGATATCACATCATATATACAAAATGATAGAATAATTAACCAACCATAACAAAATGCTGAGGTTTATTAGTTTAAAGCATGCTATTAATAACCTAAACATACTCTACAAGTCTCCATAATATTAGATGATAAAGAAATTTGTGTAGAGTAATGTTATTGCAGGCCAAGATTGCAATTATGCAATGGAATATGGACCGAGAATTTTGACTGAAAATATTTTATTTATTAGTTTTTGACACTATTTGTATATGTTACTAGTTTTTATCCTTCGACTTAAACTGCTAAAATAGGATATCCAGATAAGTATCTCATATGACATATTTATAGAAGTAGTTGATGTCAAGTGTTTTTTCCGGATATAAAATATATTTATATTCAAACAATTCCATGATTCTTCACATTTTCAATCTATATTTACATGTTAAATACTCGTATCTCTAGTAGTTGATTTTATATTTAATTTTAAATAGGTAAGAATATGCATACAAAAGTTCAAAAATGACAATCGCATCATATGCGAAACTGTGTACTAGAGACGTGTGTATATAAAGGTACAGATTTTGTTAGGTATATGTGCAGAATTTTTTTACTGATAACAAAAGAAGGGAGTTGCCAAATTGATATTTTGAAATAAATTGTTATGTGATACATGGCATGGACTTTTTTAAGGATTTGAGAAATTTTGCAAATTTATTGTTTTTTATTAGCAATAATTGCTATAAAAATCAACAGTATAGATATGAATTTTTTCAGAGGTAATGAATTTTAATTTGAATGAGCTAAAAATTGATTTCACTATCACATATATGGTTTGGAAAAAACTTTTAAAATGTGTGGCAGCAAAATAAATTTATCAAACATATTGCATTTGCTCGGAAGCTAGTAACTAAAAACATTTCTCTAAAACATGTCAACTAAAAATTATTTTTTTAATTCTCTAGTTGATTATCTATATTCGTGTTACACAAGAACCTTTTTTTATTTTTCCTCAAAATTAAACTTTTAATATCACTCAATACTTCTAAAATACTGCATATTTAAATGCAAATAGTATTTTAATGGCATTTCTTCTCATCAAGACCTTAATTCATCCTAAATTTAAAATATTGCTATAAAATATTATTAACATTGAAACATGCATGGAGATTGAAGATAATTAAAGCATCAGTTTACAAACAAAACCAAAGATGGAAAGTGGGCCCGTTAATTGAAGCCTACAATTTCTTGAAAAGAACATTAACCTTTAGTTGACCCTATCTACCATAGGTTGCACGGACACTTCCAATGAGTTGTTGTATCCGTGCCGGACATGCATCGGACATCAACACTTACAAGACACTTGCACGACGTGTATCGGACGCGTTGTCTATATGTCATATACGTATAGTTTGTGTTCTATGCTTGTCATATGCGTATAAACATTTTTTAGTATGTTATTAGTGAATAGCATGTTAGACTTATTAATTTTTTCTTGTTTAATGTTTTCATAATAATTTGAAATCTTATTTATTTTTATAAGATTTTATATATAGCCGTGTCCCCGTATCCTATATTTTGGGATTTTGCCGTATCACATCGTGTCTTATGCGTGTCCCTGTATCCGTGTCCATGCAACCTTGATCTACCCATGTGCCAATTGAGGCTGGGCCCGGTCTTTTGAAGACGGCTAAGGGATATGTATGGAATTAAGACAGAAGTGAAAACCCATTGCCTATTTGCCTAACTTTACTATGTAGTATTGATTGATAGACGTCCGTTGACTTCACCATTTTAATTCAGTTTTTCCTAACTTTACTATATAGTATTGATTGATTGATTGATTGATGCCTATTGGCCTTACCATTTTAATTCAGTTTGATCAACGGAAAGCATAGCGAAGGGAAGCTGGACATGCTAGAGACCTTGTGTATCAAATTATCAAATAATGCCTATGGCATTTTTTTCTTTAGGCATGCAAACCCTATCATCCATATCATCATTTTTATCTGCCCAATCTTTTTGATCTCAGCTTGTTATATAGAGTGTTGGGAATTTGGGATAAATGAGTTGAGGTTGTATTTGTGATTGATCTTTGTTCTCCTGACTTTCTGCTATGTGACTCGTGCTTAGGGCCCCACTTATCATTGTTTTCGTCTCGATTGATTACTGCAAGTGAGTTGTGCGTTTGCTTGAGGCCATCATGTTTCATATGTTAAGAGATCTTTGCGGCTTTGTCCCACAATTCTCTTGGTTATACTAGTGCATGCATTCTTACAGCTTGACAACATGTGTAGACTTGAACTGACAAATTTTCATTAGAATATCCACAACTTCTATCATCCTGTAGTAAGGTGCTTGACCAAGTGCTGCTGTCAATATATAGGAGATTGAGTTCAATAGTGTGTATGGATTCTTGAACTTATTTCTACTCGGGACTTGAACCTTCCACACAACCATAGTCACAAATTTGCCGTTCGGGAATTATTCGGCGAGGTCGAAAATTCGGATTCGGGGAACTATTCGGAAAAAATCGGCAACTATTCGGAAAAAATCGGCAGGTATTCGAGAAATGTTTGGGAAGGATTCGAGCAAGAAATTAATATATGAGGCGTTGGGTTTTGATATTGCGAATTATTCGCTGTTTTGTGAATTATTCGCTGTTTATTTGAATTATTCGCGAATAATTCACAAATTATTCGAAGCGTTCGCCAGTGGCGATTAAATCGGAGAATTAATCCGCTCAAAAATTCGCGAATTATTCGCGAATTCGCCGAATTATTTGGGAATTCGCCGAATTATTTGCGAATTATGTGACTATGCACACAACAACAAGTAGCCTGCCGCCTTCTGTTCATATTGCTTCTCTTAGGTCTTGGCTTTTTATTTTGAGTTCCTGACAATAACCATTAAAAATAAATTAAAATGCATATAACCTGCTCCCCATCCCCCTAAAAATAAAAATAAATTAATGTATAAAAACCTAAATAAAAAATAGATATACACATTAACACCGACACAATTCACGGTATCAGGGAAAACTCTTGTAAATGAAACAATCATTTGCAGTTCCAATCAGGCTTTTCACTTTGATGTGATTGGAGTCAATTTCAGTGCATGTTTCTTTCTATCTTCTTGTATCAGAATGTAGTTGATTGTTAGCCTCTTGAGTTTGTATTGGATCCAGGGAACTAAATGTTATTCAGTGTGGGTGAGAGGGAGAGGGTGTTGGGAGAGCCGCTGAAATGGGAAGTCACAGAATCACCCTACGTCATCTTAGCCTGAACCTTGCTAACTTACTAACTGGTGTACTGCTTTACCAACTTGCAAAACAAAATCTGATCCAATCCAATGTTTGATGCTTGTGCTTCATTGCGATGCCCATAGTCTACTGGGGGCTTCATGTTCTAGAATGTCACTGCACACCAATCCTTTATAACATGTTATCTAATTCCCAGAGAAGCAGATTTACCTTGATCTGATCAATTCTGCTTTATGTTGAGACAAGTTAGTCCAATGTTGGTGATTCCAAACTCAACAAGTTGAATTTTTTTAGGTCCAACACAAGTAATCAGTTTTGTTGATCTGTATGTTTCCATATTCACTGAAATTTGATCCTAAAGAACTGATACCAATTTATATGCCTCGCATGGAATAGGCATATCACCTTTTGCCATGGTAGCTATCGTATTGGTAATGTCAATGTGTGATACATGGTTGGTATAATATACTTTCACACATTCTTTTGCTTCCGTGTAATTGTAAGGTATAGCATATCGGATGTTCCATTGAACATGGAGGTCATATCACATCGACATACAAGGATGCAAAGGATATACTGATAATCTTGCAATATTTTCCCTTCCTTGTAGATGATATAGCATGTCTGTTAGCGATCATAGTTGTCTTTTGTATAATCATGTGCTCTATGTAAGGGACATGAAATTTAAAAAGAAAGTACATACCTTCCGGTAGTCATTGATTTGAAAAAAAAGAGTACATGTAGATTCATATTTATAAATTTCTTAAGCTCCACATATATTACTTAATCCATATCCATTTGGCGCACACTATTTGGTCTGCAATGCAATTTTGTTGGATATGGTACTCACACGTTACTCGTGAATTTGCTTTTTGACAATCTGTCGCTTTCTTCTTAACTGATTTGAATGACTTGAGGGATTTATAAATTTTGTTATTGATTTTTTTCTCACATTACACCCCTTTCAGGGTTTTCCATAGTAAAGGAGCTTACTGTTGAGGTGGAAAATATTATTGCTAAACCTAAGCAACTTTCGGTTCGGAGTGATACATCTGGAGTTCCATCCTCAAATGATGATACTAAGACTGAGGTTGGGAAGGCTGAGGTATCTACAGTTTCCTCATCCTCGAATGACGAAAATAAGGTTGAAATTGAAAAGCCTTCCGATACTGGGGAGCATGGGACTGAAGAGGAATCAGCCTATGCCCATAGTGAAGATGGTTCAGCTAGAAGCCCTCATGTCAGTCCCAGAAGAAGTACTTTAGAAAGCTCATCCCCTGAGTTTCGATCCAAGCAGTTTGACCTTTCTCCCCGTGCTACAGGCAGTCCAAGGTAGGCCTGTTCTTGCATATTGTGCTATTTTAACGCAAACAAGCATCAAGTTAAATTATTGAAGGATATGTTCGTAATTCTGTAGCTTTATATATTGATTTAGGTATAGTAAGTCATACTGCCCTTTTCCATACTCTCTTGTAGCCTAAGAGAATTTGATGGTAGCTTCTAATTCGTGTTCTAGAATTATGACAAGCCCATCATTTCCATACCTTCCTTTGCCAGGAATTTGGAACCAAGTGATAGGGTCAAATTCAAAGAGCCAGATGGAATATTTTAGTTAAACGCATTCTGATTTCTGATGACTTTTTTGGTAGAAATATGCTCCATAGTCACCACTTTTCCAATAGAAGTCATTCATGATGATAACCATGGACTGAAAAAAACTTCATTGGCTGAATTAGGAATCTGATGTTTCTTCTTACATGTTATCTTTACCCTTCAACAACATAGAGTCATTGTGCCAAATCCTTTTCTTTCATTCTTCACTGTCATGTGTTTTCTTAACCCTCAATTACTAAAAACAGAAAGAAAGATATTAGAAATATGCATACATTCACAGTTTCATGTTAGAGACATGTATGTTCTAGCACAGAATTAACTCATCGACCATTGTAATGAAATATAAATCATAAATGACATTAATGACAACATCTGATCTATACTTCTGATGTGTTATTTCCCTTCCTAGGTCATACTATATATACAAAGTTTGTAATCATGTGTATTATCATTACCGATTAGAAGATATTGTGTAATTCATGGATAACTCCCACAAACTTCTCCTTAGTTGTCAAGCCACTGCCTCCAACTTTCAAATTGCCAATTATTTATGTTGAACTATCATTGTCCACTTTTGTAGAAAAGAGTAATATGTCCTCATCTTTAATCTCCCAAGTCATATGAACTCAAAAAACAAATTCTAGGAATTAAACCAAAACTCTACTTCCACCAATCCAAATAAAAAAATAACAGTTCTTTCCCTAAAATCCTATTGAAGATCTAAATAAAAACAACATTATATCGGTACCAAAATGACTTGAAGTCTGAATGCAGAATATTCTGCTGAAGATAGGATAAGGAATCGTATATTCGCAACAAGCTAGAGGAGATGAGAGAGAGAACTGATCGAGATGGTATCCTAGTTTGGGTATGTGCAATATGCTTAAAAGTCTCGAGTGCAAATTAATCCGTCGAAAATAGGATGAGGAATTGGTGTATTTGCAACAACCTAGAGGTAATGAGAGAGAACCAATCAAGATGTTTACTAGTTTGGACATGTGCAACGGAGACCAATAAATGCTCTGGTTAAAAGTGACAAAATTGTAGTTATTGATGTAACGGGTGCTAAGGGTTGACCTAAAGAACATGGATAGAGGCAGTTAAAATAACATGTTATTTGCCGATTTAACCGAGGAGATGGCTCTTATCAAAGTACAACAAAAGAAACAAAATAGAAGTAACAAATTCATATAGCCCAAATTTTTGGGATAAAAACTTATTGTTGAGGTAGAACTGACAACAATTAGGTATTTTTTATTTATTCATTTTTGTTTTGCTCCTCTTTGATTTGGGTGGTTTTGGTGCAGGTGGGGAGTTGCATGTATAATGTCCCTATGATTTTTACAAGGATCAAATTAAGCTTGACTCCATAAATATCATGATATCGAGTATTATTTACATCTATATGCATCTTCATGGGGTGATAAATTATATTCTTCCATAATGTTTGGTGAATTCGAACCTGATAGTCAAACAGTAAATCAAGAAAATATGAATCAGAGGAGAAGTTAACATCCTAATACTGTTACCAAATTTCTTTTGGGCAAAAAAGTTAAAACTGCCAAATGATTAAAGTTCTATTTTGATAAGGACCCCATGAAACTGAAACATGCCTGATGTCGGGTTTGCTGGACACTTCTGAAATTCCCCTTCAAACGTATAAAATATCTTTGAAAATTTTATGAGTTTTCTGAACATCCAGTCATTTGTCAGTGGAATATTTATTTATGACTTTCCATTTTTCTTAAAGTGAAATTCTCCTTTCTGCTCATTCTGACCATAAACAATGTGGCAACACTTGGGATGCGTTGGATAATTCATTTAGTTATTTCTATTATTGTATCTTATCGAGTATTAGAAAATGATTTTACTACGTGTGATGGAAGATGGGAAAGGGAAGATAAGTATAATAAAATTTGTGTTTTACTCCTAAAGTTTTAAATTCCATGGTTTGAAGGATTATGTTAGTTTTGTAACCCATCTTAACAGAAGGTTTGCCAAATCATATTTTTCTTCTTCAAGGGTCAAGTGAAGTCATAAATAGATCCTAGCATAACCTTGTATCTTACCATAACTTATATAGCTCTTTCTTAATTTGGATCTTAGTCCCTAAAACATAGTCAAATGGAGCTCTAGAATTACAAATGTTATTCATCCTTGGTGCAGTGATCATGGTGGTGCTGAGTCCACTATATCCGACGAGCCATCATGGGGTGCCAAGTTTGATAATGATGATACCGATTCCTTATGGGGCTTCAGTGCAATAAACACAAAGGCAAGCCATTTTTATTAATCTTTTTTTGCATGTCATATTCTTTAAGTGTTTATTGCGCCAACCCTTCATGTAGTTTATACCGTAGGGCGCTTATACACCTCAAGCTATTTATTGGCCCCCTTTGCTTGTCAACCCAAATCGTGAAAAACACTCCAAATTCAGCTCTAAGCAATTCAAACTGTTTGTCTTCTTCAAGTCTAGAGCTTGTTTTGTGTTGTTCAGAGTGGAGTTTGAATGTTTTTGAGGGTTTTAGTCGATGGGCAGCGAGGTTGTCTGTTCTAATAAATTGCTATATGGGTTATAAGTGCTAGGGTATAGACTGCAGGTTTTTTTGGGGTGCAATTAACCCTTCCTATAAATCGCTGTATGCACCCTCTCATGGGGTTTTTCCCTCCACAATGTATTTCTGCAGACCGATCATGACAGAGAACATCACGATTCTTTCTTCGGGCCTGGAGACTTTGGTCTCAACCCAATCCGCACCAATTCTCCAAGCGCCGAGAGCACATATGGATTCGACAAGAATCGCCCATTCTTCGATTCCGTTCCTAGCACTCCCTTGTACAACTCCACCTTTTCTCCAAAATTCAACGAAGCAGATTCCTTTGACAAATTCTCTCGGTTTGATTCATTCAACATGAGCGATGGCGGATTGTTCCCTTCAAAGTTCGATTCGAGCCTCACAAGGTTCGATTCGATGCGCAGTACTGCAGATGCTTCTTCTTTGGGGAGTCTTGCGAGGTTCGATTCAATGCGGAGTACTAATGATGCTCCTTCATTTGGCAATCTTGCACGGTTTGATTCTATCAAAAGCACGTCGGAATATGGAGGAGGTTTCTTGTTTGATGATGCGGACCCGTTTGGCTCGACAGGTCCATTTAATTCCTCAGAAAGCCAAACGCCGAAGCGAAGCAGCGACACTTGGAGCAACTTCTAGAGATTATATTGATTTGTTAATTCCTTCTAGAAGTTGGTTGTTGTGTGAATGAGATTTAGAGTATCCAGTATACACAATTTTTCTACTGTATTTTTGAGGGTGAAATCTGGAAATCTTGTTTATTCTTTTTCTTCGGTGAGGACTCATTACGCTGGATATTTTGGATGCCCCTTGTGCCATGTAAACATGATAGTTTGTGATATTCTTTTTGGGGAGGGTGTTTTTTTTTTCGGTTGGGGCCACTTATTATGGCATGCGTTTGTTATATTTTGTGAATTTTCATGTATTTATTATCATTTGTGAATTGTTAGAGGCTTCTATATGTCTATGCAGTCAGTGATTATAGAAGCTGGGATTTGTTGTATGAGTGAGATTAGGGTTTCTTGTATGCATAAAATTCATTTGCCTTTTCCGTTTTGCCTAATTGGGTTTTATGGACATTTCCATTATGCAGTGTAATCTGTTTTTAGTTGTGGATTAGACATTTTTTGACCGTGGTACTGTACCTTGTGTCTGTCATGATCTGCCGATTTTCGAGTGAAGAAGTTGCAATTCGAGTCTCTTTTGCTCAAAATGCTCAATTTATTCATGATGATTAGTGTAAGGGGTAATTAAAATTAGTTCTGCATATTTCAGTGTGGTCCTTTTGCTTCAACCCCCACCCCCCACCACCACCACCACACACACACACCAAAAATTGATGCCTTTTAATTTCTGGCTCTATCATGCCTCTGCTAATTTTCTTTACATAATACATCATTACTGACGAACATATATGCGTTATTTTGTACTTGAGCATTTTTAGCTGAAAAGCAATGCTTCAGGATGTCTGTGTTCGCATAATTATTTCAGTGAGCTTAAAATTTAGCCTAAGTACTCGGCTAGGTACAAGAAGGGATCAAATGATGTAATAAATTTTGTGTAGAACCTGATGATCAAGCTGTCATAGAGCTTGTTTAGGCGAGCTAAATCTTGTGACTGTTCGAAGGACATGGAAAAACTCTTGTAACTGTTCGAAGGACATGGAAAAATGGATAATTATAGATGAAAGACATGGAAAAACAGATAATTATAGATCAATGTTATTCCGATAAGCTAGATAAATCATGCAAGGTTCAGCCGATGGCTTATGAAATGAGCGGTGTGATTCATGGGACATCTACAACCCGAGACGCTATAAAAGTCTTTGGGATAATTGGCTTAACATATTCAAGCGATCAAATTTGTATTAAATATTGGCAAGTCTTAACAAGAATATATTCAAACCCAAGATAGATTACACATTTACACACATCCAATCACAATTTTATTATAAAAAGTTTTAACAATCCAGTCTCCAATTCAAATTATGAGATTTGATTTATTTACGCACAGGTATTTGGTAAAGATAGGAAAATAGAATCCATATTCTCTCCTAGGTCTTTGGGTTCAAAACCTTCACCAGAGCTAGATCAAAACATTGAGAGAAACGCCCAAGATTTGTGGAGACAGCCATATATAGGCCTGAGGAACACAATTAACTTCTCATTAGAATCAACAAATGAATTTTTTTTATTGAAATAAACCAAAAGGGATCCAAACCCAAACAAATGTTTATTTGGTTGTTAGAATTTAAAATGGCATGCAATATTCACTAGAAATTTTTTTGTGTTAATTATGTTAGCAACATTGTAGAAAGAATTCAAAAATTGCTAAATGCAAAAAGGTTTTGCAATAGTTGCTGTATCCAATATATTCTGATGAAAGAAACATTGTAACTTGGAGAAATGCAGCTATAACATCTATTTACTATCGTTGAGCCGCTGATGCTCGTGAACATTTTTTGTTAAGTCCTACATTAAATTTGCACTTACTTGGGACTGGTGGTTATCGAAAACCACTCGACTCCTTTGTATCCAGCAATCGCAGAAGTCACGAAAAACTTTGGAACTACAAACAATTTGCCTTCGTTTGCTTCTTCATCGAAAACACGATTACCTTTGCTACCCACAATTTGAAACTTTGCTTTCCCTTTTATAACAGTGATTACTTGTACCGCCAGTTCTGATGAATACCTCGGGCACCAAACTTCGTCAGAATTGTGCTACAACAAATTTATAGATGATAACAACATCAAAATTACTAGCTACATGCAGGTTGAAATTAAGTAGATAACACACCTGATACTTAATATATAGGCCAAATTTCACTACAATAGCATGACCTTTCAACAATTTTCACATAAATTCCACATAGTCTATAGATTGCAAATAAATACCAAAAAGGCCGATAGAGTTTTTCAAATAGTAACCAGCTGGAGCTTTCAATATCTTTTAAATCAATATTTTACCATCATTTTCTGTTAAAATAACAAAAAAAAAAAAAACATATAAAGATATGGAAGGTTCTCTCCAAGAACATATGTTATTAAAATTAAAAATGCCCGAATATCCTAT
This sequence comes from Agapanthus africanus, assembly GCA_030015575.1. Taxonomy (NCBI): domain Eukaryota; kingdom Viridiplantae; phylum Streptophyta; class Magnoliopsida; order Asparagales; family Amaryllidaceae; genus Agapanthus; species Agapanthus africanus. The sequence continues at coordinate 59,335,946 of CM057339.1, forward strand.
GGTATTTATATATACACAAATCGTTTATACTTGCAATTTACAAAGCACATGGTATGTATATAAAAATAATGATAAAACTTCACATTATTTAGTGAAATCCAAGCCAATTTTATTACCATCTATAGGTCCAAATTTTACGTCTACATCTAATCAATGGGTAAGAAATACTTAGTACAAACAAGTTGAAAAATGTCAAAAGCTTGTGATTGTCATTTGCAAAATGTCAAGTTCATGGTATTTATTTGGAAGACACTAACCCTATAGTTTTGATTCATAAACATCAAATCGATAGGGAAGAAATATATGTCCAAAAGAAACCGAGATTTAAATCAATATGGTATTAAATTAGAAAAATGTCAAAACTAATGTTATTTATTTGAAAATACTAAGTTCATGGATGGTACTATTCGGAAGAGGCTAACTTCATGGTATTAAGTTGCAAAAAAAAAAAGATATATATGTTATTTATCAATAAAAATACCGAAATTTCATGGTATATTATTGAAATTTTATCATGTCATTGGCTTATGAATATAATGGCAATAAAAGTTTATGTGAATATCATCTAACACGATCAGCAGAAAATCCATAATCTTCGATTGCATCATCTCACATGATCAGCAGAGATCGTGAGGTCCGAATCGCTGCAGTCATTGTTCCACCATGACACGATTCCTAGTGGTACTTTTATGAAATCTCCTTTTTGTAGTGTGACTATTTTCTCTTTGGGGTCTTGAGGTTGTATCAAGCCTGCCATTCCGGGCCTTTTCCTGCAAGTGAATGTAGTTTTGTGATATCAAGTGCACACAGAACATACACATAAAATTAGCGATAAATACAAAATAGGACATGGGTCAGATGATGGACATAAATTCTAGCATCTGTTGAACCCGGGTAATTTTACCTTGTATTCGTTCTGCTCAACACCTGCAATAGCCCGCCCGCTTGCGGGTGTCCCCACTTGCCCGTTTGACACCTCTATGTTCATACTAGAAAGTCATGTACATTGTCCATGAGTCTAAGACCTTACTTGCAAGCTTTGATATCAGAGAATAATCGCGAAAATATGCCTTTTTTTTTTGGTTCTTGGTATGGATGAGCTTTATATCCAGTGCTATCTTGTTGGTTTAATGTAATTTACTATGGCATTTTCATAAAAATATAATTTAGAACAGAAATTAAAAAAAGAAAAGAAATTAATACCTTCAAGTACATAGCCAATTTTGGCAGATCAATGAGAATAATTAATGTGGAAGAGCAAAGCCCAAAGGTTTGAGAATGAGCTTGCCAGCTCCAACCTTTGCCTGATCTTTAAGCGTGGAATCTCAGAACTTGGCCAGTGATGATATGAACCACCTTCTCCCTCAAATAGAGGCTTAGAGAGCTTAGGACATAACTCAAATAATTGCCATTTTTTTTTATCTTTAAGAAATTTTGATTGATTAGTTGTGAAATGTTTGATGTTAATCTGGGGGTCATGAAGGGGTGCTAGCTATTCATAGAAAAATAAGAGGTGGCTTCTTTTCTTACTTCCTCTAAGGAATAATGTCATGAAGTCCCTAAGACTTTATGGCCATGGAACTAGGCCCTTGAATTGAGAATTGCTAATACAGCCATATTTACTGGTAATTTTAAATGGTTTTCATGCATCATATAGAAAGCAAATTACATAAAACTCCATTGAATTATTTTCTCCATTTTTTACTATAGCGCCCTCAGACTTTAAGATATTGCATAAAATGTTGACGATCTACAGCAGTTTTCTAGCTAGAATATTCATGCCGCCGATCCTCGGCTTAAAGAGCATCCGGAATTCTAATAGCTTTTATGTTATATTTCATCTCCAGAAGCTTAGGAGATGACTAAATCTAGACTATTCTTAGTAGTTAGTATACCTATTTTATAGAGGGTGATATTCTTTTCTTGTTCGAACCAAGCGGGTAACTGAAAAGTATGTATATTAAATGAGAGCCAAGTATGAGTGCATAAGGGATAAGGGGTTTGGAGCAGGCCATTGGTTGAGATACGTGTGGTTTTTAAAAGTGAGATACAGAGTTTTTAAAAGTTACAGGGTTTTAATAACCTACCCTTTTTACATTTGAAATGAAGAGTTTGAGATATAGGGTTTTAATAACCTTTGTATTGAAATCAGAGAACTTTTATATAAATTTGAATATTAAAGCTTCTTATACCACATAAACACTATTTTTTGTTTAGTGATATTGTTCTTCTTATCGCGGCATCCCGTAAACGTTTCTTCCTTGTATCGCATGCAAATGCAAGAAATAGTACTAAAAATTAAATAATTTACAAATACTGGTAAAATGGAGAAAAAGGAGCGGTTTCATGAATAATGTATGGTTAACACCGTAATTATAAAAAAAAAACACCAATACGACCAAGATGGTATGATTAACTCGTTTGAAAAGTTATCACGTCAAAAAAACTGAGAAATTTTTCGATATACCAGGTGCGCCATAGGAGACGGGAAAAAAGAAACTATTTGAGCACTCTTTAAGCAACTTGATAAGATCCATGGTTTTATTTTCTCTCTCTTGTATTGGGACGCATATGCGGAGACACAAGATTTGTTTTCAAGAAACTCTCCATATATCCATGATGTGGTAAAGAACAAAAGCCACGCTCCAAAGCAAAAGGAAACAAAAGACAGACTGAATATCACAGGTGCATCTCCTTGGTACAACGCTTAAAACAATAGCTTGAAGCTATGACATGAACCAACAAGCACACAAGTATGAACATATTGATCACACAAAGGAAAAAAATAATGGATTATCATATCACTGTCTATATGCAAATAACATTATGACCAAATATCAACTTAATTATTGCGAGAATCTTTCTGCTCTTCTTGATCACCCACGCCGCTTGTTCCTGCAAAGCCACGCCTTTGGTCGGCAGTCGCTGTGATCACTGGCATCCACACATCTGAGGTACTGCTTAGCAAAGACCGGACCTGTGGGTCCTCGGCCATGGCCGAAGATATCATCTTGTCCACGTCGTCTAATTTCGCTGATAGCTTATCCAACTCTGCTGCTATCTCCAACTACAAGCACCAGCAATGAAACTGTTAAAAGTGATTTATGTAAGGTTGATATATCAGTGTTAAGCCACAACCCAAGAACTTAAGCTTTTGGGTAAAATGGTTTTTGATATGGTATCAGATATTCAAGTTTGGGAGAAAAATAGAGGACAAACGGCAGGAACCCCCTTCACTATGGCCCAATTAGCGAAAACCACCCATGGGTTAAAAAGCTGCACTTTTGCCCTCTGATTTAACAACCATTGATCTTATCTTTTTCTATTGTTCTTTATTCTCAAATTACTCTTCGCTAATAGTATTAACTGCGAAGTTAGTGCAACAATAGTAGGAAAAAATGAAGCCAGGGGTATTTTAGGAATATTTAACAAAAATAATCACGCTGATTAGGGTCAAAGGGGTAAAGTGAGGGTTCTTAAAAGTTCAAACTACGGGCGGTTTTCAACTACCTGGGCAAAAGCGAAGGGTGTTAACTGCTATTTATTTAGCCAAAAATATACATATCTATCTTACGCCTCCACAAGCAAGATTTTCTAATTGAGGCCTTTTCGCATGGCCCAAAAGCCCGTATGTGGTGAGTTTTAAGTGTTATGTAAGACCAATATGATATTGTTAGGCTACAACCCAACAATTTAACCTTTTGTATAAAGTGGTTATCGACACAAGCAAGATGAGAAATATTACAAAGGTAGTGAGAAATGCAGCTGCCATGATGAGAAACCGATCGTACCTCTCCGAGATCCTTAGCGGGTTTGGGTGGAACTTTAGTGACTTCCAAGCCGAGTGCTTCTATCTTGGCTCGCAGTTCTACTTCTTCTTGGTTGCTTAGAGATTCCACCTGAAAACAATTATCAATTTTTTCTGTTGAGCCTTCATGAAAGATTTGATAAAAAAAATTAAGACCTACAGTTCACCAATCTTAGTTTACTGCCAAACTCATACCGAAAAGAATATGGACAAAAGAGTCAAGAATGTCCATCAAAACTCCGAAATTATTCTGAGGGCAAAAAGAAAAATTATATTCTAACATGCAGCTGTAAGTTGAGTATCATTTTTTATAAGCCGAAATATGGGGTTTTGCGTGATGGTATTTTTCTAATCTTCTTATTCGCACCTGATGGTAGTTAAACCTAGGTTGTTATGATCTATGTTACCATAAATCGCTACACCGCTAGCGAATTGCGATTTGAAACAATTGTTCTTAATTCGGAAACACTAGCGTTCTAGATCAAAAAATTCACCTTTCCGATCAAAACTTAAGCTAAATAAGGCATATAATCAGGTTTTTGTTAATTTATACTAAATAATATTTATTTTTTAGCAAAAGAAATTAAATTATATATATGTATACTATACACAAACACACACGTATACAAACGGTCTGAAAACGCTTCCTTTTTTAGAGGTATGTTTTTCATCCCTTAAAAGCATAAGAAAGAAGACTATCCTTACTGTACCGCGTTCCACGTTCCCGTTTTTGTTTTGCGTACCAAAACGTTCCGCGTTCCAGGTAACATTTGACTAATGATATATTATGAAATTATTTGACAGTACACCAGAACTTCAAAGCTATAGTAAAGAGTTGAGAGAAATACATTTATACTCTAAAAATACTAAAGAACCCGTTAACGTTAGCGTTGAATCTTGGAGGGGGGAATCAATTATTACACACATACAAAGCCAGGAGTTCAACATACAACATTCCCACAATATTTAAAGTCTATCAAGCTTAATTAGCAAGGAAAATTAAAAGGAGAAAACTTCAAGTTTGACGTTTCTTCTTGAGTACAATAAGTTAAAAGTAGAACATGAACATGCAAATGAAGACAAATATGGGGAAGTTACATGGGCCCTTAGAAATCAATTTCGAACCTAAAAGCATCGAAATTTTAGGTACTCTATACTTAGCAAAGAAGCTAGCTTAATTCTATTATATTTATTGGAACAAATATAAAGTAATTTTTTTCCCTTGGGATCTATTATGCAGTAATACATAATGCATACTTCAATTTTTCTGGTTCAGCTGCTTTGATAAAAAAAAATTAAACAAAAAAATTCAAAAGGAAAAAGAAAGAGGAATACATACCTATAAGAAATCCAATACCATCGCAAGCCTTTATCCCAAGCTTTTGGAGCTGGAAGCTTGAATCCTCCTTTTTCATTCATCTCAGTCGAGGTGAGGTTCCTTGAAAATCAAGGGGGGCGAACACAGCACATAATTTCTACTATTCATATAATTGGGACTGGGCTAGGTTTTATGCTTGTCGGCTATGTAAAGCAAGTTGGTGAAGATAGAATATTAAATACACCAAATATGTTCCTTTCCACATGGTATCAATTCACTACAAGAAATTGTTGGCTTGGCCGACCAAGGCCCTTTGGAGTTTGGTCGACGGATAATTCAGTCGGCCAAGTGGGCATGGTCGACCAAATATTTGAGGACTTGGTCGACTGATATAAACAGGCGACCAAGGCTCCTTTATTAAAAGAAAAATAAAGACTAAATTTCAACTTGCTGCCATGAACTATAGGCACTTTTCTCAAATGATACAATGAACTTTCAAAATGATGGATTAATACCATGAACTTTCAAAAGTATCAAAAAACTCATGAGAAAAATTACAAAATTACCAAAACACCTCTCTCATATACTAAAAAAGACTATTTGCAACAAAAGGAGGGGTATTTTGGTAATTTTGTAATTTTCCTCGGGTTTTTTTATACTTTTGAAAGTTCATAATATCAATACATCATTTTGAAAGTTTATGATATCATTTGGGAAAAATGCCTATAGTTCATGATAAGAAGTTGAAATTTAGCCAAAAATAAAATAAAACCAATTAAAGGCATGTGATCCCCCCTCTCTTCCCAACCCCCCAAATTCCTATATCCAACAAATTTCCCTAAATCCCCCTTCCAGCGCCTCTAATTTCCTCCATCGCACCGACCAAATCCCCTCACCCATAACCTCCTCCTCGAGCTCCTCCCCACGACCTCCTCACTTCGAGCTCTGCGACCTCCTCGAACTCCTCGCCTGCAACCTCCCGTGATCTATTCCTTCGCCCGCGACCAAATCCCTCTGCATCTTCCCCTCGCCTGCGATCTCCTCGAGCTCCTCCTCCGTCAACTTGGTCATTGGGCCCCTCTCTTCTAGATCTCTACCGTGTCTCCCCTCTCTTCGACGCTTTTCCCTTCGCCCGCCAACTCCTCCTTCTCTGTCATCGCCACGACGTCGTCGGGCCCCACCCCAATCTCCAACCACACCAAGTTCTGCCGCAAGGCCGATCTCCGTCGTGAGCCAAGGGGTTTGTGTGTTTGTGTATGTTTGTGTCATTGAATCAAATATTGATCATATCGGCCGATATATCGTACCAGGACCCTTCACGATACAATAAATCCAATAAAACTTCGCCGATATATTGACCATATATGACATATGAGCCACCTAACCGATATGATTCCGATATCCGATATTTAAAACCTTAGACTATGTGTATGTGTGTAATGTATATACTGTTAGATATAAGTGTCATCAAGGCACTTGTTATAGTTGAAGGAGGACATATACGGAGAACAATCTTACTCAAGATGATAGTATACTATCCGGTTTGTCTTTATCTGTCATGTGTATATGTTTAACTCATTATCATGTATCGCTAATACATAACATAGAGCCCTTAGGATTTTTCTTAACTACCAGGATTAATGATAGGGATATACTAGTGGGACCTGGATAGTCTATAAACACATGCTTAAATGTCCCTAGTTGTAGAAGTATCGAAACTGGACATCGGTACTCCAGTCTAGACTAGTGTGTATGTTTCCTAATTCGGTTGGAGGATGATAGCTTATCCTACAGCTATTGGTGTTTGACACCGAGAATTGTATACAGGTGCTCATAAGAGTATGAGTTTCATTGTACGAACTCATAGAGAATTCTTAAATGGTTTTATACCAATGTCAGGTAGCAGTTATCTGGTGACAATAGTATATGGTAGTCCTTCAACCTGAGATCGCCATAGTGTCTTGTATGTGTTTCCACTATATTTTGATTACTACCCTATCCTGACTCTACTGGGTCGTGCAAATAGGTTTTAGTTGGGTATAGTCCCGAAACACATGGAGGCGGTGAGCGGTTGAAGGGATTTGTCACTCCCGGTATAGAGAGTTGATATCGCGCTGTGCAGGACATGACTATAAGCATAAGCCTATGACCAGAGCAGTTGAGATAAACTGATAGATGTTATCAGTTGTATCTCGGATGGTTATGAGTCCACCATCGCACGACTTATCGGATTATTGGAGCTCAAACAGTTTCCACCCCCAGACCCGCTTCTTTGACAAAGATATCGGACTGTATGGTATTCGTCGCTTATAGTCCATCACCTTGGGATCCTTGGCCTTCAGGTCCATCCACATCTGCTCCTACTGCCTCAGGTCTGTCGTCTTCAGTTCCTGTTGGCAATCTTTATAGTCACTTGTCTAATGACGATAAAATCAAATTGTTACAAGTACTCTCAATGTCGGACAGTTATATAGATCCGGTGAGTTCATTCAAACTTCGTATACACACACATTCACATACATACGCAAACATACACTCATGTATACATACACACTCATATATACATATATATACACTCACGTATACATACTCACATATACATATACACACAGTTACACACAAACACACATGCATATAGTCACATATACATATGCACGCACACTTATGTATGTATGACACGGACACTGGATCACGGGACTATGAATAACCCTACGAACACTGGGTACAGGCACGGATACAAACATTGGATATGGGCACGGTCACAGACATACTCTAGTGACACTTTTTCATTTCAAAGCTTATATTCATGGTTTAGATCTATTATATTAAAGTCGGTATTTTCTTCTTTTTAATACATGTGCTTGTAAAGAGCGTAGATGTTAGTCATGTTCAATTCACGAATACGCCTTGGATGCTGGAAGATACGCCAAAGTTTCAACCAAACGATTCAGCGCCTCATGACGATTGGTTTGGACATAATTGACTCTTTTGTCTGGTTTTGTTGTGATTATGCATTTTATTTGATTATAGTATTGTTGTGCTTGTATAGACCCGTGTGTTTCGACGAGTGTTTTATAGTGGTTGTAGGGTGTTGATTATAGTTGGAGTATATTGTATATGAATTGTTGATTGAGATTGTAGTTTTTTTGATATTGTAGTGTTTTGATTTGTTGTATATATTGTATATGAATTGAATTGTATATATAATTTATTCAGGATTTTTTTTAAAATATAGGCTTGATCGACTGAAATTTTTAGTTGACCAAGCTTTTGTTCGACCGAAATATTCAATCGAACAAGAGCTTTGTCGACTGAAGTAAACAGTCGACCAAGTAAAAGTGAAATTTTAAAAAATATCTAAATTAATAGGTTTCAAAAAATATTCAGTTGAACAAGTGCTTGTTCAACTGATTATTTTAGTCAAGTAAAGGCCCAATTGGGCTAAATGCTTTTAACTTGGTCGACTGATATATACAGTCGACCAAGCCTATAGTCGATCAAGCCAAGCCTTCAGTCGACCAAGAGCTTAGCCGACGAAGCCTTGGTCGACGTTTTTTTTTTCAATCGAGCAAGTTTACTTGCTTGACTGAAACCATCTTGGTAAAACAGTCGACCAAGATTCGTAATTCTTGTAGTGATTACACGTGATTAACGGTAATAAATCATGGGTGTCGTTTTGGTAAACTACATATTATTGCTACTATAATTCGATGACTAGGATTAAAAAAAACTGAATACAGAGAAAAATGTGAATCAATTTCCTACAGATCTTGCATAATCTCTGGCATCTATCCAAACATCTGAGTACTTCCTTCATCAAACGTCTACATATTGGCAAGAAGCTAATCGTTACTCATATTCTTTAAAACCTTTTTTAGAGTAAGTATGGCATTTTGCAGCCTTACAAACACTTGATTAAGGAAATACTCAGATGTCTGAGTAAAATATTTACATGAAAGTAATGCCCTCTGCTCTCACCATCGCATTAATGCTACTCTAATTTCAAACGCTAATTTAAAAACAAAAGTGCCAATATGAAAAAAAATCCATAATTACATGGTCAATAGTTTCGCACAATGGCTAACATTTTATGAAGAAAAAGATGGTATGCAAGGCACGGTTACAGTCAAGTAGAACACAACATGTTCCCAAATCCGAGTCTAATGATGTTAATCAAGGCACGATCAACCAAGGTCCCCCCCTCTCTCTTCCCTTTTTTATTTTCCTTACAGAATGATAAAATTTGGACAGTCTAATAAAGGAACACCAAGTTTTTTGCTTAATACTATGTGGAAATTATTTCTCTTTCTTTTTTCCCCAAACTGATGAAAGGTTTGCATTCTTTCAACTTCGCTACCATAGTTCGATGATATATCACTATAAGTGGTCCCGAGCTTAATATATTAAAATAGGTATCCGTTACTTGAAACTTCGCTAATAATTAGCTTCATAAGAGTGAATTTTGGAACAATTATACAAATACCCTATCAGCACTGCCCTAAAAGAAAATAAATAAAAGAAAGATGAGGGCACATGATTTAAGCAAAATGAAAATGGGCATATTCTTCAACTTCAAGCGACTAACAAAGTGGCAAGTGCCTGAATCTCAAATACCCAAATAATGCCTGTGCATATGGCATTATCTAGGCTGTATATAATCACTGCCAAAAGTGGTGATTACCACGTAAAAAAAAAGAATTTAAAAGAAAATAGTAATCCATAAATTTCTTTCTAGGTCTTTTCATGTTTCTTGTGGTTACTTTTTAAATCAATAAGCTAATAGCTTCAGTCCTTTGCCAGTATTTAGCACATCGGCATTTTATAGATGCAAGCGACATTTGCAGTTTACCCAGTACTTGCTTGTCCTACCACTTTTTGATCATAAGATGTGGTAGGAGATACAGATTTAGCACATTAAATGACCAACAATTAAGTTGAAACTGTGTTAATGTAGCTTCCGATTATCCACTCTGTAAGAAATGTACCTGCCCTAAAAACTTCCATTGTTGAAGAGGAAAAATGTTAAAAGGAAAAGAAAAAAGGAAAGGAAAAGAAACAATGGTAATTTGATCAAAGTGAAAAATGGGCATTCTTTAAGCCCGGTGAATATCCCATTTTCAGATACTTGATCAGAATCATAAAGCATGATTTAGTCACAATTCTATGTTTAATGCCCAAACAAATTGACCACTACATAATTGCACAATAACAGCTCAATGGAAGCCATCTATCATGGTTCTAAATATCGGCCATCTCGAGCGATATATCGGAATCGGTGCGTCAATGATACGATACATCAGATTTTGCTCAAAAATCATTTTGGACCCATATCAACCGAGATGGTATAATATCGGGCGATAACTCGGGTTTCTCATATCGCTAAATATTAAACCGAGATGATGTAAAAATGATTTGATTTGATAGTTTAAAGTTTAAACCCGACCCAACCCGGCCCGTTAACATTACCAATTAAAATATTTTCTCCTCCCAAATTCTAAAGCCGTAAATTCTAGGCTCGATATCATCCTATTAGAAATAGGTGCCCTGAAGTCAATTATTGTAATTGTACATAGACCTATATGTATAAAACTTTCTTACTCGAGATGATAGTATGCTATCTGATTTGCTTTATCTTCTATGTGTATATGTTTTAATTGTTATTATGTATCGCTAATACATAATGATAAGGTCCTTAGAATGTTGCAGAACTACCAGGATCATGATTGGGATCATAATAGTGGGGCTCAGTTAGTTGCTAAGCACATTCTTAAATTGTTCCTAGTCGAGTGAGTATCGAGGCAGGACATCAGCACTACAGGATAGACTAGTCCATACATTTCTTGATCCTGCGGAGGGCGATGGCTGGTCCCACGGCCATTGGTGTTTGACACCGTAGATTGTATGCAGGTACTCATTGGAGTGAGTATACTGAACGGACTCACCGAGAACTCCTAAATGGTATTATTTCTATCTACCACATATCAGTTCTCTGACGACAATGTATAGATTAGTCTTTTGACTTGAGATCGTCATAGTATTTTGTGTGTGTTCCCACTATACTTAGACTTTTACCCGACCATGACTTTACAGAGTCGTGCATACAAGTTTTTGTTGGGTAAAATCCCTAAACACATGAAGGTAGTGAGCGATCAAGATGTGATTCATCTCTCCCAGTATAGGGAGTTGATGTCGTGCTATGTGAGATATAACTATAATCTGAAGTCCCTGCTATGTCGGTTGAGATAAACTGATAAATATTATCAGTTGTATCTCGGACGGTTATGCGTTTGATATCTACATAACTTATTGGGTTATTAGGGGTATGAAAGTTTCCACCCCAGACCCGATATGCAATACTCTTTGACAAAGAGATCGGACTGTACGGTAATTGTCACCGATAAGCTTTGTTGGCTTCGAATGAGTTTGCTTGTCGACCTACCTTTTAATATATATCCGAGTAGCCGCGTCACTAATGTGCTTGTAGGTTTAACTCATTTGTGGGATTGATCTGAAATTATTTCAAACTCAATCAGATATGATCTCATTAACTCACTGCCGACGTATTGTCAAGTCTTTAGAGTCCCATGTCGAAAATACCCGCTTAAGTTAAATGATGATATGGATAAATTATGTGTATAGTTGATACGTGCGGAAGTTCGATTAAACACGTGTATGTGATACACGTACATTAATCGAACGTTTGATAATACTAGCCGGTTTATTTTTGGAGCCGAATAATTATATTAAGTATTGACTTAATATATATCCCTATATGATATGGTTACTAGTATTATACTATCTCGTAAGTATATAGTATAGTGTATATGATACATATATTATTGTTTGTCATTTAGTAGCATGCTTGCATGTGGGCTAGTGGGGTCCACATGGGAAAATATCTAGATATTTTCTCAAGCCATCTCTCTAATATATGATAGAAGAGAGAAAATGATATATGAGACATCATTTTTCCTCATCTTCTCTCCCATGAGTTAAGAACAAAAGAGAACCAGAGATAAAAAGAGAGCTTGATCACTTCATCTTCTTCCTTTCACTTATTAGTAATTTGTGTGAGCAAGTTGCTTCATAAAAAAGAGTTCTTGTGTGGAGTTAAAACCTGTAGTGGGTTGCTTTCAAGATGGATGATCTTCAGTGAAGGAGGTTGTAAATCAAGCTCGATCCAACACCCTAAGAACAAAGCTTGGGTTCCACTAGAGAATGGACATGCTACAAAGGCTGTAGCTCCTCAAAACCCTAGTATAGCTTTGTGTTTGTTTCCTATAATTACTAGTTTATGGATGATCTTGGTTTTGAGTTCTTGATGCTAAGTTAGAATTTGTGTTCTATGTTTCCGCCTCAATTGCAAGTGTTGTGACCCTAGCGTTGTGATCCTAGCATCGTAAACTTACACATCCTCCTCTCAACGCCGCCATCTCATCCTCCTCTCAACGTCGCCATCTCCCTCTCCTCTCGACGCCGATGTCCCTTCTCGACGTCGATGTCTCCCGCTCCTCTCATCACATCATCCTCTCGTCACAGCATCCTCTCGATTGCTGGCCCTGGCCTCCTCCTTCAGATATGCCTGAGTTAAGCTTATTTTCTTTTTTGTTATTTTTAATTATTAAATGTAAAATAGATTTTATTACTAATTTCATGTTTATAAATTACAAATCATATGAAAATACAATATATTACACTATTACATAATTTTGCAAGTAAATATGTCTGATTTTGTCGTCCGATATGCTTGATATTTACATCCAATATCAATTTCCGATATGACCGTCCGATATGAACTCGTATCGCCGCAATATCGTCCGATTTTCGCTATCCGATATTGAAACCACCTATCAAATACGAACCCAATATCCGATATTTAGAACCTTGGCATCTATCCATAACTTTTACGGTTGGCTTATCAATTGTAGGCCTAGTTTTGACGTTTTATATGCATTCAACACCTAACCTCAGAAGCCAGACTTCTGCTAACTATAACAGGTTTTGTTCGGAAACACGGTTTTGCCACATAAAAAGGGGGTTGAAGTTTCACGTCTGGAAAATCAAATCATATTGTGTTTTCACAAACTTCCAAGAAAATCCAATCATATTGTTTTCACGAACTATGAAAAAAATTCCAATAATATTGGAATATTGGAAATTACCCAAATGTAGGATTTAGTAACTTTGGCTTACCTTAAGTTAATTGTTGTTATCAAACACATTCAAGCTTTAGCTTTTAAAGTTTGGCCTCCACACCAAGATTTAAAATCTCACTATCGGATAGTCAATTCTAGGATCATAATCGGTCATCTCAGCCGTATCGACCATCTCGAATCGGGACTATCGGGATTTTATATCGTTTTGAAAAAAAATTAAAATATATGAACTACTTTAAATAAATTGTAAAAGCAATTACAAACAATTTAGCAAATCCTTTAGCAATTAATGATGTTCTAAACTGGTTATTCTAATACTTCGTGAAAAAAACTATAAATATTTTTCAGTATTGATGATATCAAATAAACCATAATCAAACCCAATGATAAACTTAATACCATGATCCTACTAATCAAATGATAAACCCAATATGCCTCAGTATCGAACAATATCAGAAATAAAACTGGGACATCCATCTTTTGGATCGGAATCGACCATCATGGATCGGGATCGGCCAAGACTTCAACCATGCTCCAAACTCTACGAAACCACAGTTTTGTCGATCGGAACCATGATCCCCAAACTAGTACCCAACCTCTTCGTTTATGTTCTCTAGATACCAATATGGCACTTGAGGTTCTTTAACCTTCCACTTATTCAAATAGGCCATTTTAATCAATTCTCCCTTATTTTATTCTCCTAAAAAGAGCTACCTCTTATTTCATCTAGATGCATTCATCTTTCTTTCGTCCTAGCTCTTAAAATAAAATTCTTTTCAAAGATTTAAGCAATTCAAGGTAAGTGAGTGATAAAAAAAAATTTAAAAATGTAAAATTTGTAAAAACGATTTCAATTAAGATTATTTTTTTAAAAAATACCTGTTGCAAGAGATGAGTGAGAAGCTGAAACAGCTGCGCATCTGGTTTCCCCCCTTCTGCCATTTTTTAAATTTCTTTTATAACCTTTTTTGAATTAAAAATTAAAATAAAATTTGACTGAATTTTGTGAATAACGAGAGGTTGATGGTTAGATCTGGCTTTAAAAGCAGCGGAGTCGAAGAAGACGATGACGTGATGGATAGATGGGCCTATTGGTATGTTGGCCCAATGAGGCAGCCCAAAATAAAAGGATTCGCTATACATTAGCAGTTGTTACTGTTGCATTTTAAGTAATGGAAAATATTTTTAATATATATAATTTTTTGGAGAGGAAGAATGATTTTTTTTCTTTTTGTTTGACATTTATATCCCTTTAGATAACATCTATCTAATGACATCATTGACATGAGTGAATTTGGATGAGAGAGAAGATCAGAGCACATGAAATTGTAAGCCTGACGTTAAGAAAATAATGTCTTCGATTCTAATATTTGTAGGCAGGTTATATCTCAACAAACCAGATTATTTCTATGCTGCATCGGCACATCTTTATCTGCTCTATTTTTTTTTTAACTTAACGAAGTCCACCGACCCCGCATGCCCCTCTCGAAGCACATCCCGGGTTCGATCCGAGGTCTTCTCAACAAACTTCTATTGTCCACCAATAAGCTATGTGCCCCGCACCATATCTGCTTCATTTTTTCACGCTAGCAAACGGCATTTTGTTATATAAAAATATGTCCCCTCCTTATTTTATATTTTTTTTCCTTTTTCAGGTTTTGTTTTCCGGTTTTGTTCTCTTTTGTTGTTTTTGATTTTTTGTTTTTTCGGTGTTGTGTGCATGGGGGCAGTCGGAGTTCCTCACTTGCTATCATGTTCATGCCAACATACGGTGATGGTGAATCTTCTTGGTACCAATTTGAGCTCCGTAGTTCGAAACCCACCTCCATCAAGTTATTACCTACTCTCTGAATGATAAATTATCATGATCAGCAGTAAAAACGACTCTTCGTATTTATCTCTTTCATCTTTTACCCGGTGCATTTGGCAAGGAAACTTATTGATTTATGACATTAAAAAGAATAACTTTTAGGATTAACTCGTTCTTCTATAAAACCTCGAAAGGAACTACGTTTTCCTCCTTGAAAAATTAAATGTCAAAGAAAAAAAATCAGAAAAGGGCATATATCAAATTTAGTTTGACCGAAGTAAGTCTAAGAAATTGATTTTTCTTTCTGCAGGTCCTTAAAACGAGTTTTGTTGATATTTGACCCAAGACTGATGACCATTTTTTTAGATGATTCATTTATTTTTGAACACAATAAAACCCACTGGCTCCCCAAGTCCCTCTCGAAGCACTAAACGGAAGATCTCATATTCGATCCCGGATCTCTCTCCACAAACTCTTATTGTCTACCACTGGTCTATATACCCCGCACTAGATGATTCATTTTGATTACAAAATTCATTGATAATACTCAGAAGTGAAGATTCCCCAGATCATGACACGTAGCTGATGACGTGTCCCGAAGCCTACGGAGCTGGAGTAAGTATGATGCTCTTGGGGCTTACCTCGGGACCTCATTTCCGAGGATACACCCGACCTATCAGAGACCTCCCTGAGTACCTTCCATATTCACCCAACAAACAGCTAACAGCTCGTCTTCGACATGCCGAGCTTTCCCGGCCTCTCAGCTCGTCTTCGAGCCTCCTGACCTGCCGAGCTTCCTCCGGGAGGCTGAGGAAGCTCTGCAGGTCAGGAAGCTCGGAGACGAGCCGGGTCCGAACCATCTGCCGAGCTGGGCCTCCCCGGCTCTCCTGATTACCCGAGAGCGCAGAGCCCTAGCGCTTCCGCAACGGCTCCGCGTCTCACGCTGGCGTATCCCCTCATTAATGAGCGCATCCCATCATTAATGGACAGATCCTTCCGTTCACGCGGGCGTAACGTAAGGGCGTAACTAACGGCGAGGATCTCGCGTCTGCTCGCTCTATGCGACCACTATATAAACCCCTCTTCCCAGACGACTCAGGTATCTCGAATTTATTTCCAATACACCACTACTCTGAACTTATTTATCGACTCTAACTTGATCGTCGGAGAGTCCTACGATGGTCACCAATCCCGAGACTTCTTTGCAAGTAGCTCGGCATCCAACATCAGCCCATTGAGATCTACACTCAGCAACTCCCAATCAAATCTTAGCCGTCAAAGACCGCCATCAAAAGATCAACGGAGGACAACATCTGAAGGAGATCCCAGCCTCCGTCAGTTGGCGCCGTCTGTAGGAACGAAAGACTTGTTTTTTTGTTCCACCATAAAAGTTGATCTTCCGCCCTCGACCCGATGGCGAGCGACAACCGGGACGGTCCAAATACGAGCCGCCACAACGAAGGCGGGAGTGGCTTGTCTCCTCTTCCCAATGCCATCCACGTCTTGTCCGTCCGGATAGACATGCTCACATTGCTGGTGGATGCCCTCGTCCGCGTTCAACCGGCGGGCCCTACCCACCAGATGTAGCTCCCCCTCCCCGGGATAACGACGTCCGCCGAAGGACGGACGGGCACACTCGAGCCCTCGATCTCCCTCACCCTCATCACAGCGCCACCGAGCGCCGGCGGGCCGACTCCAGTCACCTTAACCCGCATTCGGCGATTAATTCCATGACCCGCTGAGCACCGGACAGCTCCACGCCACGGTCCCAGGGAAGACTGGGCCATCGCTCAGATACCCGTTGCGCGTTCTCTCCCCCTAAAGAGGTGTCGGTCTGCTCGCCTGCTTCCAAGCACAACCGACGCCCCCACTCCCACCGAGACCGCGCGAACGACAAGCGCAGAAACTACTCGAGAAGGGGCTCGCCCGAGGATTTGAGGCACTTGATAGAGCGAAATCGAAGCCGCACCATCGCACAGACCCGGAGCGGGGGTAGCCACCACTCGGACTGTGCAGAATCCTTGGGGTACCACCACCGGCTTGAAGCCTTCGAGAAGAAGATCGAAGGCATACGAAGGGATAGCCACACGTCCGGCGAAGGGGCCAGGTACTCCGCCGACTCACTAACAAAGCCCTTTACAGAAGAGCTGCTTGCCGAGCACGTCTCGTCCAGGACACAAGCCGCCAAAAGTGGCCTTTTTCAACAGGAAATCCGACCCGAAGGACCACCTAGACACATTTACAGCGGGCATGAGCTTGCAGGATAACTCCGACGCGGCTCAATGCCGAGCTTTCCCCACCACCCTCATCCGGGCTGGCCGGGACTGGTTCCGAAGACTTACGCCATGCTCCATCTCGACCTTCGACGAACTGGCCACCCAATTTCTCGGTCACTTCGTCGAGACTCGACGATAAAAATGGACGGTCGACTACTTGTTCACCATCAAGAGTAGAGACAAAGAATCCTTCAAAGGCTATGCCGCCCGCTTCTATAACGCCCTCCTCGAGGCCCCCGAGCACCACGATGAAACAGTCATCACCGCACTGAGGTCGCGTCTTAGGTACAAAGAGTGGCTCCACTCTTTTGCATTAGCGCAACCTAAGACCATGGCCGAAGTAAAAGCTTGGACAGAGCGGGAAATCCAACTCGAGTCCGAGGTAAACTCAAACCTGCCCCGAGCCGATCAGGCAGACAGAAAGAAAAGGGACAGGGAGGAGAAGAAGAAGGTCGATCGTCCAAAGCCTTACTCCCCGAGGTTTCAGGAGTACACTCCCATGAACATTTCCCAAGCCGAGCTGTTGGAGGTAACTAAGGGTGAGAGGTTCTTCAGGCTCCCGCCGGCAACCCGAAGCACGGGAAAACGGCTCCGAGGCCCGTATTGTTCCTATCACTGGACGTAAGGACATCCGACTGAGGATTGTAAACAGCTGCGCGATTATATCGAAGAGCTGATCCGCTCCGGTCACTTGGCGAAATACCTGTGAGACGAGCGTCAAGCGGATAGAGGGCTAGCCGGCCAAGTTAAAGCCGAAGAGATGACAATAGGGCAGATCATGGTCGTCGTCGATTGACCCAAGTCCGAGCAACAAGGACACCTACCAAAACCGGGTTGACGAATAGCTTCCTGCTCGGTTCATCCACAAGCGGGTAGCTTCCTGCCCGACAAACGCTGTGGATCAAAAGCTCTCATCACGAGGCCGCCAAGCAATTTCCTGCTGGCCCATCCACAAGCGGATAGCTTCCTGCCCAACAAACGTTGTGGATCGAAAGCCCTCATCACGAAGCAACCGGGTAGCTTCCTATTCGACCCATCCCTAGCGGAAAACTTCCTACCCAACTACGCTAAGGATCAAAAGCCCTCATCACGAGGCCTCCGAGCAATTTTCTGCTGGCCCATCCACAAGCAGGTAGCTTTCTGCCTAATAAACGCTGTGGATCGAAAGCCCTCATCACGAGGCGACCGGATAGCTTCCTGCTCGTCTCATCCCTAGCGGGTAGCTTCCTACCCAACTACGCTAAGGATTAGAAGCCTTCGTCACGAGGTCGCCGAACAATTTCCTGCCGGCCCATCTGCAGCGGGTAGCTTCCTGCCCAACAAACGTTGTGGATCGAAAGCTCTCATCACGAGGTGATTGGTCACTTCCTGCTCGGCCCATCCCTAGCGAGTAGCTTCCTACCCAACTATGCTAAGGATCAAAAACCCTTTTCACGAGGCCGCCGAGAAATTTTCTGCTGGCTCATCCACAAGCGGGTAGCTTCCTGCCCAACAAACGCTGTGGATCGAAAGCTCTCATCACAAGGCGACCGAGTAGCTTCCTGCTCGGCCCATCCCTAGCGGGTAGCTTCCTACCCAACTACGCTAAGGATCAAAACCCATCATGTAACATTTCAGAAAATAAAATATTATTTTTGGTAATTTAAAAAAATTAAAGTAATAAATATTATAAATATTTTAAAGTATGGAGATTAGTTTTAAATGATATGGTATAACTATATAGTGATAATTCGGAAATATTTGAAAAATTAATATGATTGTTGATTTTGAAGGTGTTAAGTCGATTTGTGTATTTCATAATTTATTATACAACTAATTATATATATATATATATATATATATATATATATATATATATATATAAGTTAATGCTAAACTTGATTTATATTTCACTAATTATACACTAATCTTGTTTATGCATGTGACATGCAATATAACATGTTTAAAAACCTAGCACATAATTGTTGGTAACCATGGCTCTCTTTTCTTTAAAAATGATTTTGGCTTTTTTATAAAAAAAAAAGAAGAAGAAAAGAAAAGGAAAATTGGGAGATATTTGTGAGAGATGGAGGGGACAAGTAGGTATGGGCAAAGGATGGATGGAGAGAGAGAGAGAGGATATTTTCTAGCCATGACTTCTTCACTCTCACTTGTGTTTCTTCATTCATCTTCTCCTTCTCCTTCATTCTCCTCCACCTCCTTTCTACCACTCTCTACCATCTCCAAAACCAACCCAAAACACCACACATTCTTCATAAATAATGTGCATAAGCTCACTACAAAGATCATGGTATGATCAAGTCAAGATTTTGATGACTTTGGGCAACTCAAGAATTTTCTTGAGTTGCCAAATGAGATAAATTCCATATCTTTAGCTAATCTTTTGGTTTTCCTAGCATCCTATAGTAGTCTAGAGTTAACTAAGTGTGGTTTAGTGAACTTGAGAATTTCTATTTGAGGTTATGGGATTTTATATGTTGTAATGATGTAATTAAGGATCAGTAGAGACGACAAATCCTTTTATTGTTAAGATTCTGGACTAACCTGAGATTGGAACCCCTAAATCATGAACTTAGAATTTGCCGATATTGGATTTTGTGGTTTTTGTGATGTGTTATAGAGATCTTCTATAACCCGGAAACCCTAAAAATTATTTAGCGATTATAGAGAGAGTCGTGCAGGAAACCTAGAAGCTAGCCTAGAGAACTGAGACCCCAACCCCACTACTTGGCCGCCAAAAACTCCATTCTGGCCGCAATTTGCGGCCTAGGCATGAGGTTTTGACCTCGTGCTTGGTCCATAGCTCCTATACCTGTTAATTAGACCCTTCACATATGCAAAATTGGCTAATTTGACATGAGGTAAAATCTAGAATTGTTTTACATAATTTCTGATTTCGGTTTGCGAATTCTGTGAACTTGAACTTTGGGTATTTTTATTTTGTCTCGGTCACTTGACGTTTGTACGTCGATACGGGAGTTGTTTGGTTATTCTTGCATGCGTAGACCACAGGTTCTAACCTATGTGTGTTTCGTGTGCCGTTTTGGTTTTCGTACGCGATTCTTGTTTACGATACTATGTGTTTATATATGTAGGCACCTTCATATGGACTTCGGACAATGAGAGAAAGCATGGCGTCATCGACTTCGGCAAGCGAGGATCGAGGTGAGTATATGTATATCCACGGGGAAAGTCGGGTGGATGGTGTATAGCACCCCCGCAAACGCAGAATATGGTTATTACTATTATTATTATGAGTTTGGATGCGATATTGGATACTTAGTGAGTATGGTATTTAGAAGACCTTAGGTTAGATTAGGTTGATCTGGAAAAACCTATCCATAGGATGATTACCTTGGCAGCGAATCACAGGTTACATGTAGTCACACACACGCACACGCACACTTGATTTTGTGTGTATGTGTGTGTGTAGGTTGTTCCCCGCCGAAACACGGAGACGCGGACGCGTAGGTCCGTCTTGCCTGCATTTCAGGGCAGATGCTAATTGGTGCTATCCGTTTACCTCTCCGAAAATGCCAAGTTGATTTATGACACTATGTATCGAAGGTTTAAACAGATGCGGCCGATGTAGCAGACTTAGTCAGATTCCCCCTCATTTGAGGGGTTTTTGATTATGGGGACGCTCTTCCCTGCAGGCGCAAGTCCCTGCAGTTAATTACGCTACCGCATCGCGGTAACCACTTTCTCCTTCTCCAGATGGTCACTTCGTGTCGTGTGTGTTTGTTTTGTTTTTTGGTTGCCCGTGGATTGTATACGGAGACTAATTTTTATTGTCGCCCGTAGGGGGTGGATTAGTCCAAATCCGTATTTTCTTAGATTTGGGTTTGGAGTTGAGTTTAAGGATACGTTAGTCTCATTTGAGACTAAGATCAACTTAAACGTTTGTTAAGAATACGTTAGTCTAAATTTAGACTAAGATCAACTTAACAGGATCATTTAGATCCAACAAAAGAGCATTTATGCTCTATTGTTTAGTTGAAGGACATTGCGGTCGATTAGTTTAAGGACATTACGGTCCAAGGTTATCATAGTCCGTGGGCTTAAGGACCCCACAGTCCGAGATTAAGGACATCATAGTCCATAGGTTTAAGGACCCCACAGTCCAGGTTAAGGACATCATAGTCCATGCGTTTAAAAACATCACGGTCAAGGTTAAGGACATCATAGTTCGTGAGTTTAAAGACCTCATAGTCAAGGTTAAGGACATCATAGCCCATAGGCTTAAGGACCCTACAGTCCAGGTTAAGTACATCATAGTCTATGAAATGTATGGTTGTCGGGACCCGTCACCTCTCTGAAGACGTTGAAGGATTACAACGACAAATATCAGAGAAGTTCAGAGATGTACCCTTAAACCGATGTGGGTTGAGAGACTTATAGTCCAATTGGGACTAAGATCTGTGATTTATGAGCATATGAACTCAATTAATCTGAATTGAGGACTTATCGCCAATTTGGGCTAAGTCCATTCAATTACAATGCTCAACATTTGTTTTTGAGTTGTTAGGTGTTTGTTTGAGTCCAATCCCCTTAAAAATGCTAAGCATTGGTTTGGTCTCTGACAATGTTTTGTCTTTAGTTGAATACTGTGCATTTATCATAACTCCAGGCTTATTCAAAGAACAGTTTATGTTCTGTCCAAGCGCACATAAAAGTATGTGGCGCACTTGGCACTAGCGCCAGTCGATGAGCACAGTGCGTTATGGTTAAAGCGCTAATGCGCTTAGCGCTTTGCGCCAGATATGAAGCGCTGATGCGCTTAGCGCTTCGCGCTAGATGAAGAGCGCTGATGCGCTTAGCGCTTTGCGCTAGATGTAGAGCGCTGATGCGCTAGAGTTGAAGCGTTGAGGCGTTTGGTGCTGGTGCCATATAATGAGCGCGAAGCGCTTTTAGTAATGCAGCGCACACGTGAGGAGCACGTGGCGCGCTTAGCGCTGAGCGCTAGCCAATGAGCGCAGTGCGCTGTGTTTAAAGCGCTATGGCACTGCAGCGCTTTGCGCTAGATGAAGAGCACTAAGGCACTTTTAAATTAGGAGCGCTAAGGCTCTTCTTAGATTAGGAGCGCTAAGGCTCTTTTTAGGTTAACTTTGCGCTCTGAAGATTATCTTTTCTTTGATAAGAGACTTTGTCTCAAGATTCTAAGAACAAAGTTCTTAGTTTATAGGAGATATTTCAATCTCATTTTGATGAAAGGCTTTGCCTTTATGGTTCTATGATCCTAAGAGAATTAAATAATTCTCCCCCCTTTATAATGAGATGTTCATAATCTCTTTTGTGAAAGATAATTTGTCTTATAGATCAATGATCTGTGAAAGAAGTAAATACTTCTTTTTATATTGAGACGATTTCGTCTTTCTATTCCTTTTTACCTTGAAAGAATTATCTTCTTTTGCCGAGAGCTTCTGCTTCTTCTTGAGATTTTCTCAAAGTTTATGGGGGGTTCCTCCCTTTGAGACTTGAAGTCTCGGGGCCTTTATATAGGGCAAGATGGTTTGTTCAATCAGTTGAGGAGATCTTTTCTCCAATTGATTTGGGGAATTTCCCATCGTTGGATCTTAGATCCGAGGGCTTCTGGTTTACTGAAGATAATCTTCTTATTTTTTACCAAGATTGGAAAATCTTTCCCCCTTATAGAATTTGTTCTGTATTTTAGTGATTTTTAATCACCATTGGATCATTGATCCAACGGTGTTCCAAATTCAGGGCACAATCTTTTCTGTTTGGAAAGATTCAACAGAATTTCTTTTTTGTTAATTGATGATTTAATCACATCCGTTGGATATTTGATCCAACGGTGAGGAACATTTAGTTCCAGTGCTAGCGCTTATGTGCTCTGCCCATGGTGCGCTACTTGGAGCGCTACTCGCAGCGCATCTAGCGCTAGCGCCTATGCGCTTTGCACGGGGTGCGCTAGTTGTAGCGCAGCGCTTTTATAAAAGCGCAGCTTTAATTCAAATTTTGAATTCTGAACAGAGCTTTGCTCTAATTGGGGAAACAAATGCCCCCTACCGTTGCGCTCACGGAGCCCACACGTGGGTGCAGCGGTGGCAGCATCTCCACTCTTGGATCAACCGAGGAATCGAAACGGCGCTTAGTGCCTATAAATAGGACCCTTGGCCCTTGAGATGACTTCTGTTCATCTTCAATCCTTTTTGAAAATTTATTTTCTCCTTTAGAGCGCAGCTCTTCCTCTTAAGAGTTTTCTTAAGAACAGAACTCTGTCAGATTTTTTAGGTAAAATATTAAATCTTTTTGAAACAATCTTTTAGGGTTTCACCCATTAACAGAGCCTTGCTCTTCATAGATCTTTGATCTAAAGAAAATCCCTTTTAGGGTTTTATTAACAGAGCTTTGCTTTCTTGGAATCACAAATCTAAAAGGATCTTGCTTATGATTTCTTAATCCATTAATGGAGTTTTGCTCCTTTCAGATCATATAGAAGAACTCTTAAGAGTTTGTTCATGGATCTTGAAGATCAAATTGAAATTTTATTTTTGATGGATTATTCCATCATCTTCTCGAAGCAAGACTCTTAGGATTTTCTTGAGGAATTTTATTCCTTCATCATTAGACTTCGACAGATGTCTATCTAGTGAAGAGCGCTGTTCTCAATGGGAGTTTTACTCCTCTGCCCGAGGGATTTCTCATTTAATGAGAATCAATTGAGGATTTCCTCATTACTAATCTTTTAATGATGTTTCTTTTCAGGCACTATGGCTGTTCATTTATATAGTCTGAACGAGTTTATCTCTTATGCGGATATTCGCGTACAGGGTCGTCGCCAGAACCAAGAGTTTACAGATGTCCAATGTGCGGAGATTATGGCTCGTCTATACGCACACAACGGTCGACTGCTTTCTCGTCGCTCCGCTCTTTTGAAGATCGTAATGGGAGCAATTTGGGGAGCACTTCCTGGGTTTTACGAAGCCATGCCGTTGAATGCGCTGGATGATGCTGAAGACAAGGTGCACTCGGTGTACCTGTCTAGCCTAATCTCAAAGAAGCGTCGAGATAACCTCATTGATATGCTGCATCAAACTTTCCAGCAGACGACGATAATCGCTTCTTATCAAAGGGAGGAGGGCATTGGCGAGGATCTCGACACTCGCGATCGCGAGAAGATGCACACGAGAATGGTCAGAAAGGCCAGAAAGATTCTAGACAACCTTAATTTCGAATTTCTCAATCCATGCCCTAGATCTGAGGTTTTACCATTGTAAACATCTCGATGCATCTTTTGTTTATTGTCTTTATTGATGTAAGAATTTTCTGAAGTATGAATGACAAATCTTTCGCTTCCCTTCCTTTATTTTCTGCTTTGTTGTTGGCATATTACTTTAGTAAGCGTCGCCTGTAGATAATAGAGAGCATTACGTCTTGAATTCTTCGAAAGGCAGTGATGGCTTAGAAAGCAGGTTCAGATCTGCTGCCTGAGGCTTTTCAACTTCATGAGCCGTGGGGATCTCATAAAGACTTTTCTCCCTATGAGTTGAGAGGATCTCGTAGGTGTATTTTCTCCTTAGGAATCGTGAGGATTCCTAAGTGTGTTTTTCTCTTATAAGTCGTAAGGATCTCACAAGAGAATTTTCCCTCTTACTAGTCGAGAGGACTCGTAAGTGGTTGTTTCCCTCCTTATCGAGATTCTACTTTGGAGAGTGTGGCCCGTGAATAGTATGCAAGAGTCCATTTTGGACCGACTTGCAGGGCCCCAGTGCTTAGGAAACAGGTTTTTTATTCCTTGCTGCCTAAAGCTTTTCCTTATGAGTCGAGACGATTCGAGAAGTTCTCGCAAAGACACTAATTTCCTCATGAGTCGAGACGAATCGAGCAGTTTTTCTCAAGAATGTCTTAACGTCACGGTTAACCTTTGCTCTTTACGACAAAGGTCCGTTAGGGTCTGTGGTACTAGGGTTTTGTCCGTCTTACCGTCGCGTTGGCTGATGTATTCCTTGATAGGCAATCTTGCTGTTCGAGTAGCCTTGCGACTGTCGTGTCTCTGATCCCTTCTGGGGCTGGACAAGACGTCTTCAAGCAATCCTCCTAGGCAGTTTGACCGTCGGAAGAGCAAGCGTTAGGAATTTTGCCATACCGCTTTTTACTTGAGGTTAGGCTCATTTTGGAGAGCCCCGATGAGTCATAACCACTCCGCGCTGGTGTGGGATGATCTCCGATAGTCTTTCAGGTTTTATATGAGTTGCCGTTAAGACCCTGAAGCTAGGAATTTGGCCTTCGCTTCATTTGTTTTAGCGTGTCCGAATCATGTTAGAGGAAGGACGCTGTAGTGACATCTCGTTTGCTGTATCGAGACGAACGTCGAGGTGATGACCACTCCGCGCTGATGTGGGATGATCTCCGATCGTCTTTCAGGCTTTAAATGAGTTGCCGTCAAGACCGTGAAGCTAGGAATTTGGTCTTTACTTCGTTTGTTTTGGCGCGTCTGAATCCTGCTGGAGGAAGGACGCTGTGGTGACATCTCGTCTGCTGTATCGAGACGAACGTCGAGGTGGTGACCACTCCGCGCTGATGTGGGATGATCTCCGATTGTCTTTCAGGCTTTATATGAGTTGCCGTCAAGACACTGAAGCTAGGAATGTTGCCTAGCTTCATTTGCTGTCATTGCGTCTGCTGTATCGAGACGAATGTTATGGTGGTGATCACTCATCGCTGGTGTGGGATGATCTCCGATGGTCTTTCAGGCTTTATATGAGTTGCGGTCAAGACCCTGAAGCTAGAAATGTTGCCTTTGGTTCATTTGCTGTCATTGCGTCTGCTGTATCGAGACGAATGTCATGGTGGTGATCACTCCTCGCTGGTGTGGGATGATCTCCGATGGTCTTTCAGGCTTTATATGAGTTGCCGTCAAGACCCTGAAGCTAGGAATTTGGCCTTCGCTTCGTTTGCTTTGGCGTGTCCGAATCCTGTTGGAGGAAGGACGCTGTAGTGACATCTCGTCTGCTGTATCGAGACGAACGTCGAGGTGGTGACCACTCCGCGCTGATGTGGGATGATCTCCGATTGTATTTCTGGGTTTATATGAGTTGCCGTCAAGACCCTGAAGCTAGGAATTTGGCCTTCGCTTCGTTTGTTGTGGCGCGTTTGAATCCTGCTGGAGGAAGGACGCTGTAGTGACATCTCGTCTGCTGTATCGAGACGAACGTCGAGGTGGTGACCACTCCGCGCTGATGTGGGATGATCACCAATTGTCTTTCAGGCTTTATATGAGTTGCCGTCAAGACACTGAAAGTAGGAATGTTGCCTTTGCTTCATTTGCTGTCATTGCATCTGCTGTAACGAGACGAATGTTGAGGTGGAGTTGGGATTTTGCCATCACTCCGCTTTATTTCGACCATGAGGTCTTTTGTTGACGTTGCATCTGCATCCTGCTGGACTGCGAAGGAACGCCATTGTTGACATTGTGTCTGCTGTAACGAGACGAATGCTGAGGTAGAGTTGGGATTTTACCATCACTCCGCTTTGTTTCGACCGTGAGGTTTTTCATTGACGTTGCATCTGCATCATGCTGGACTGTTAGGTTCACGTTACCCACCCCGGTTCTTTCGGGGAGGCGGAATAGGTAAAAATCAAAATTTTCTCACAAGGTAACATGGACCAACCATGAAGGATCTTTGCTAAACAAAAACTAACATACTAACAACAAGTTCTAGCTACTCGGTTGGAATGTTATACCTAGATCTTGAGCTCCTTCTCTTCTTGTTGTGGTTCTCCTTCTTGTTTGCTCCTTGCAGTGGCGTAGACGGCTCCTCCTCGTCGTCTTCTCTTTGCCGAAGATAGATCCACCCGAGAGCCTCTACCTTGCGCTCATACCTCAACCAAGAGGTAACTAGAGTGCTTGGTTTGCTAGACAAAGAACCCTAGAAAAAGTAGAGAGATTCTTTGATGGTTTAGTCTCAAAAGCTTATGATTTTCAACACATGAAACACTTAAGCTTTGAGAGAGGAAGAGGGAGAGTTTTTTTTCAAGAGAGAGAAAAAGCATGAGAGAATGATCATAATTCTACAACCATGCTCACATATGAGATAATATGAAATAATAATAATAATAATAAAGATAATTGTGATGGTTAGTTTGGAATGACCATTATCATTTCACAATAAATGCATTTTTCAAGAAACAAGAAGCATCTTACAAGTGACATGATGATAGTCAAAAGGTCAACAAAAGTCAACCGGTCAACCAAAGTCAAAAAGGTCAACAAAAGTCAAATGGTCAACCTAACCATGACACAATTATCCTTAATTAATATCATTAATCATATTTCTCATTCTCATTAGGGTTAAGAAAAAGTCAACTGTCAAAAAGCCTAATGAGATTCCTCTGCCTCTGTCAACTGTGCATACACACCCGCATCCGTGTTTCGAGGAACACGAATACAATGAGACAAAACCAATCCCAAAACAAATACTAGGATCTGGCTTAAACCAAAGCCCGCTAGTAATAACTGCCCGGACACCAAACGTGCATAAGTGTGCGGATGTGAACCAACCCCGTCGCAAAACCATGCGACCTCTACTCTGTTTTGCCCAAAGGCGAATAACCCTCTGTGTGGGACTCTAAAGACTCGACACTACGCTGGCAGTGGATTTAACCACAGGCCGCAAGCGGTACTAGCTGTACGTAATGGTCCCCAGGTAGATGCCGATAAGAAGACCGATGAGGTGAACCCATCTGAACTCCTACCCTGAATGTGACAATCTCCGTACAGTCCGGTCTATTCGTCTGAGAGTATCGCATGGCGGGCCTAGGGGGCGGTAAACGTTAGTCCCCTAATAGCGGTACAAATCATGCCGAAGTATAGCCCAGAACACCCTGAGAAACTACTGGTAACACTACCAGCAAATCTCGCTTGCCCTGACCAGGGACGACTATGTGTAATGGCTCTTCTAGACACAGCGCAATATCAACTCCCAATACCGGGAGAGATGAATCTTGTCTAACCGTCACTGCCTTCAAATGCTTCGGGACTGCACCCAACTACTACCTGTTTGCACGACTCAATAGAGCCGTGGTAGGGTAGTAATCTAAGAACAGTGGGAACACACTCGAGGCGAAGTGACAGTGTCAAGTCAGCGGACTAAGCTGTACTCATGTCACCTGGGAACTGTTAACTGATGATATGTATAATACCAACCAACAGTTCCCGACGAGTCCTGTCCAGTGTACTCGTAAGCTAACGAGCACCTGCATACTATCTCCAGTACGACGTACTGATGGCTGTGGGACAGACCATCTCCCCTGCTGGGACGAGAAGCGTATGCACCAGTTTACTCTGTAGTATCGATGCCCTGTCTCGATAATCCTACGACTAAGGACTAAAATATAAGGATGTGCTTATAGACTACCCAGCCCCCACTAGTGTGATCGTTATCACAACGCCGGTAGTCAAGCAAAGATCCTAAGGGCTCCATCAATATGTATTAGCGATATGTTAAAAGAAACATATACACATATTAAGATAGAAACAAACCAAGTAGCATACTACTATATCGAGCAAGACTGTCGTAAAATTCGTGTATATACCCTAAGCTTCCAAAATATATTATACAAACTAGTACTATACAATAATGGCCTCTAGGGCATACATATCCAACAATGCTGGACTGCGAAGGAACGCCGTTGTGGGTCTTCAGGCTGTAGATGTGGCCGTCGAGACTTGGCTCTTCTTCTGATGGAGCCGGTGGGAAAGTATGGTTCCCTTATTGTTTGTGCCCCTGGATTGTATACAGGGATCGATGTGATTTCATCTGTATGGCAAAAAGTTTCATTTCATTTCATTTTTTATTTCTTTCCGCGATGCTCTATCATTTCAGCTTTTTATATCGCGAAGGTCGCGATTGCCCAATCATTTCGGGTATTTTTCGCGGTGCCCAATCATTTCGGCTATTTGTTTTGTTTTTACTCGTTTTTTTTATTGCGAGTTGCCCAATCATTTCGGCTGTTTTTGTACGCATATATTTTTACTTGCTGATTTCGTTGCAAGTTGCCCTATCATTTCGGTTATTTCATATGCATTTTTAGCTCGTTGAATTTTATCGCAAGTATGGGATTTAGGATCTGATACTGATTTAGGTATCAGTATCGCTACAACTGGGATATTACCAGGAGCGAATCATCATTTTCCCTTGTCGATGTCGAACAAAGGTGGCTTAGTACACAGGGTTAGGATCCCGTCGACTAAGGCTTTTGACTTCATGAGCTGTAAGGGTCTCATAAAGGTATTTCTCCCTATGAGTCGTGAGGATCTCGTAGGTGCGTTTTCTCCTTAAGAATCGTGAGGAGTCTTAAGTGTATGGTCTCTTATAAGTCATAAGGTTCTTACAAGAGTGTTTTCTCCTTATAAGTCGAGAGGACTTACAAGTGTATTTTGCCATATGAGCATATCCCTAGTCTTAGGTGGGACTTTGTTAGGAAAATGTTTATTCACGCCCGTGGATTGTATACAAGGGTCAATACTGAACCACTTGTAGGACAGAATTGGAGGTTGTGATGGCTTAAGAACAGGTTCAGATCCCTGTAGCTTAAGGCTTTTGAATCCTATGAGCCGTGAGGGTCTCAAAAGGGAATTCTCCTTACGAGTCGTGAGGATCTCGTAAGTATAATTTATTCTTAGGAATCGTGGGGATCCCTAAGTGTGTTTCTCCTTTGTGAGTTGTTCAGTTGATAAAACTGCACATTTGTATTACATTTTTCCTACCATTTTCATATTAAAAAAGGACTTTATTATAATATATTATACATATGAGGGTTTATGTGTAAAAACATTATTTTCCATGTGTTAATATATTTTAATTAGTATTTGGTAGGAAAATGTATGCAAATAATATTATTGACCTAATCCCAGTAGAACAAAGTCTACTAAAATCTTATTTGATTTGTTGTGCAGAATATTTCCAAGTTGTGCAGAATTTTCCAAGGTTAGAATCAAGCAAATCAAGTTGTTGAAGAAATCTTGCCAAATTAAGAAGCAAACTTGGAGACCAAGTCTGGAAGCAACCGGGAGAAGATTTCAAAGATACAAAGATTCCAGAGAAGCCCACATGTCACAAGAACAGAGCCCCTGAAGTTTGATGAACGGCAGAGATTAAATGGCCGCGGATCCGCGGCCTTACCCACCTTGTGCCGCGGATCCGCGGCAATATAGAGGGATTACTTGCCTAAATTTTGGGAGATGAATCTCTGATATATTTTACCAAGTTTTAAAGCAAAATATTGTGGCTTTGCACTATAAAAAGGCACCGAGAGCCTCTTGGAAAAGCTATCAAGCCGAAGAGATCACGAAGCTCCCGACGCTCACGCATCCAGGCTGATCATCGACTGTTCGACTACCTCCTTAGGAAAGATCGAGAAGCAACTAGTTTGTAATCATTTTCTACGGATTAAAGTGTAGTTTGTTCAAGTCGATTAATAAAGGTAGTTATTTTATTTAATTGTCTTTGCATTTACATTATGTTCTCCCTCTCTTTCTTTTCATCTTCTTCTCCCAACATGCGCGAGTAATTCTCCGCTTGTTAGGGTTCGTAGGATTAGGGTAGGCTAATGGACGATGCAAATAATTAAACCCTTTTTAAGTCCTATAAAGTTTAGGAATTTTATCAAAAGAATCATTAACATCCTAATCGGGCGCGCTAGCAATTCTTTGCTAGCTCCGACCTCGATTAGAGATTAGATTAATGATTGTTTAGGTAAAGGCTAGATATGAACGGGGTTCCGTGTCGAGATAAGGGTTAAGAGTGGGATTCCTTTTCCCTCCAGAAACCTTAATCTACACGCATCACCGTCGTTTTATTTCTAAATCTATTAATGGATAAAAAGAGTAACTTTTAATTAATCGTCCATAACTACTAAATCCTAACGACCCCTACAAGCCCTCTTACTATATTAATTACATCTTTAAAATAATCTAGATCTATATTTTACATTCTTGTTTAACGTAGATCTAGAAAACATTCGATAAAATTCTTTATTCTTCCTCCTCTCTTTATCAACACATCTAAAGTAAAAGTAAAAGGTTCCACGTTTCCTAGAGGACGACCCGTACTCATCTCGGTCTAGCTACGTGCGACACCGTTATTGATTGCGGTTAAACTACAAAACACACTTTTTTGTATCAATCAAATGGCGCCGTTGTCGGGGATACGTGCGTAATTTTTTATTTTTACTATTTGTGTTGAATTCTTAGACGAGCCATATCATTATTAACACAAAACTGCAAATTGCATATTTAACGATTTGTGCGTGAATTTTTGCGAGGAAATTTGGAGTCACAGAATTAAGGAAAACAGGAAACAGAGACATTTTTAGAGATCCAGAGGAGCAAAGGAGGCCACTGAAAAATTTTCATCAACTGTTCTCTCCACATTGCGGCGGAACCGCGGCATAAACGCACCTTTTGCGGCGGAATCGCAGCAGTTTAGAAGGGTTAGGGCTACAAAACTCTCTGGTATCTTTCTTAACTCCTTCTCTCTCCTCTCAAATCCAATAAAATCTATTTTCTGCAGGATTCTTTGCAAAATAGCGCTGCTCAAAAATCTTTTTGCAAAAGTTTTGTGATTGATTTTGTTTTGCATATTTAATACGGACTCTAAGGGGCAAAGACCAAATCAAGATTAGGTGGGAATTTCATCACCCTTCCTAAGCCCCACAAATCACAAACCGAGCATCTAGATCTACCCTTTATTAATTTAAAAAATATCTAGACCAGACTCTAAGGACTGTCGCGTTCAATAAGGACAGAGGAAGGTCGTGGGTAATCTATCGTTTATCCGCATTACTTTTGTAGTGCCTAGGCAAGTGTGACAAAGGCTAGTGGTTTTTAATTAGGCCCATGACGTGGTTCCTTCCCACTTACCTGGCACTTACCTGGCTACAAGGGTAGTACGGAGGCGGTAGAGGATTTATCCTGCGGCTTATCCTTTGGAAGTCTAGGAGCGGTCTAGAGACAGGACCTAGGTGACCTTAGTTCTAGGGTTGCTTGTGCATCTTAGGGAGATTTGTCTTGAGTCCCACTTTTTCAAAACAAGCCAATTTTAAATCACACACACGCTGCCACTTGCACTAAACCCGCTTAGTGCATGCTCGGCTGGACACAGGATCCTAGTGCCCGTCTTGTCCGCGTTCCTTCTATCGACACCGAAGTCGGTACTTCTTCATCTTCTTTTCCCCCACCACACACCACATCGACCGTGATGGACGGCACTCCATCTAATTATAACACCACGCTGCCACCGCCCGAAGGTGCGCAGAATCCACCGCGCATCTCTCTCCAAGAGAGATGCTATCCTATTCGTGGTCCCCTTCCTACTTGTCTATCTCTTCCACCACCTAACGGAGATAATTTCGAAATTAAACCCCACTACATCAATCTGCTGCCTGAATTTCACGGGCTTAAGTCGGAAGACGCGTACGTTTTCATCACCAAATTCGAAAACGTATGCGCAATGATGGGTACTTCACAATTGACTTTAGATGCTATGCGCTTACGTCTTCTCCCATTCACACTGTGCGACTTGGCAGAAAAATGGCTTTATAATACTGCCGCACACTCTATCACTAATTGGGATGAATTCGTCGTAGCATTTCTTAAGAAGTTTTACCCAAATCATAAGACCGCACATGTTAGGAGCGAGATTAACCAGTTCACCCAGCTTCCCAATGAACCATTTTGGAAGTGCTTTGAACGTTTCAAAGATCTGCTTGTCCAATGCCCCCATAACGGAATACAAAGATGGGATTTATGTCGGATTATATATGAGGGCATTAATCCAGCGACAAAGCAGATGCTTGAAACAATGTGTCAATGCAATTTCATGTCTAAAGATGACGGTGAAGCATGGAAATATCTGGAAGATCTCGCAGAAAGCACTTTGCAGTGGGAAAGCGTAAGACCACCTTCAACTAAGGGAGGTATTCACCAGCTCGATGTTTCTATCGCAGTAAAAGCCGAAATGGCAGCGATGCAGAAGAAACTCGATTCTATTGAGAACAAACTTTCATCAGTCTCCCTAAATCAGGTCACGCTTCCCAAGACTGTTTGTGGTTGCTGTTCGGATCCTTCACACTTAACGGAAGAATGTCCTATTAATGCATCGTTTCAAGCTAATGCTGCTTTTCAGCAGCGACCTAGAAACGATCCTTATTCTTCCACATATAATCAAGGATGGAGGAATCATCTTAACTTTACTTGGAATCAAAACCAACAAAGTAATTATCAAAGACCTCCACCACAGCAACCACAACCACAGAATCAGCCCCCCTTTCAGTCACAAAATTTCCAAAATCCGGCCAACATTTCTACACCACAAGTGGCCGGTACTGACAACTCACTTGCACAAACTTTGGATATGTTCATGAAACAATCCATGCAAAATTCGGCTGAGATAAGGTCTTCTATTGATACCCTAACGAAAAACTCCTCCTCCCATGGTGAGAGCATTAAATCAATAGAAAACCAAATCGCACAGTTAAACGCCGCAATGAGTGCGAGAGAGAAAGGGAAACTCCCATCTCAACCCATACCTAATCCTGACCACTCACAAAGTCATAATGTGAATGCCATTACTACGTTGAGATCAGGGAGAATGCTGAATAACCGAGTGGGTGAGCAATTTGATGATAGTGACACATTTGATGCCCCTTCTTCTTCTTCTTCCCCTAATTCATCTAGTCTTCCACCTTCACCCGAGCCTATTCTCCGTTTTCCCCAAGGCTCAAACATTTCACCAAATCTATCTAAGTCGATTCCCACTCCAATTTTGGGATCGAATCCGTCGCCACAGTCTTCTCCACAAACGTTGGACCCAAAACTTATTGATCGAGCTCCATTTCCAAACCGATTAAGAGCCAACCGACCTAACCCGCAAATGGAGAAGATTGTGGAAATGTTTAAGCAAGTTAGCGTGAATATTCCTCTCCTAGATGCCATTCAACAAGTTCCTTCATATGCGAAAATCTTAAAGGACTTGTGCACTAGGAAGAGAAAAGTTCAAGTACCTAAAAAAGTTTTCCTTACGAGTAATGTGAGTACTGCTTTTACACAACAACTACCCAAGAAACGAAAGGACCCCGGAAGTCCTACAATTTCTATTTCCATTGGGGGTAAAAATATCAATCGTGCTCTACTCGATCTAGGTGCTAGTGTAAACTTGCTTCCGTATTCTGTTTATGAGCAATTAGGGATCGGAGAATTAAAGCCGGCGCATTGCACTCTTCAGGCCGATCGATCTATCACCCAACCTCAGGGTGAGCTAGAGGATGTGTTAATCAAAGTCGGGAAATTCATATTTCCTGTGGACTTTATCGTTATAGATACACAACCTGTAGCAAACCCACGCAATCAAATCCCGGTGATACTCGGTCGACCCTTTTTGGCCACTTCCAATGCAGTAATCAATTGTAGAAACGGCTCTATGACCCTATCCTTTGGAAAGAAGTCAATTGAGCTTAACATTTACAAGTTGGGAAGTGAACCCTCCGAACCCTATGCTCATGTGTGTTCTGTCGAATTAATGGATGTCGACAACAGCGAATTTGATCAACCTCATGATACTGACTCTTTTCATATGTTGTTGCTTGATACGGACTCTTCCACCGAGTTGTCCGGGTCAACATCTAACACTGATGATGAACTTTTTATAGAGTCTGACGATCACCCCATTTTTTTTGAGGGCATTATTCTTCGGGGTATCGATGAAAGCTTTGAGGAAATTTTCGCTGATGAACTCGCATTTTTACAAGACACGGGTGTTGAGATGAATCAACTCCAAGATGAAGAAATTGAACCTCCACCCCTTCTTTTGGACAATCATGATAATGCGAGTAATCCATCATCACTATCACTGTGTCGTCTCTCCAAATTGAGACGCAATCCTTTTCCATCACACCTCTTATCACCTCCCCACTTCTTCACGTCGAAAGGTGACATGTTCTTCCACCAACCTTGGTGCTTCATCGATAAAATTTTTGAATGGTTGGTGTTGACCTTCGGTCTTTGCAAAGCTTGGCATTGACCAATAACCTTGACCCCCTCATGTGATTTTAAAAGATTAAAATTGTTTAACTCAAGTTTGGGGGAGGGGTGGTATATTTTGGGCTCTTGAAAGAAAATGATTTTTACAAATTTGTGAGCCAAAAATAAGTTTGGGGGAGGATTTTCACTTTCATATATTCTTGCCCCCATTAATAATTTCCTTCCAAGCTTACAGGTTTTTGTGATCCAGCGGATAGCAACAGTGAGGACACTGTTGAAAACAAGTTTGGGGGAGGTTTGTGCTTATTTACACATCAATTTGCATCATATTTTGCATAAGCACAACATTTTCAAAAATTTAAATTTTTTTTTTATAATAAAAGAGTAGAAAGTGAAATATTACTTCCAAAAGATAGGAATAATTTAAGAAAACCAAGAAAATTAGAAGTTTTCTTAAACGAACTGGTAATAAGTAGTTATGAGCTGTTGTCCCAAGGGTTAGTAAGATAAAGGAAGTCACTAATCTGAGGATAAAAATAAGTCTGAAAAATAGTTTCTATTCTAGAAGCCAAACATTTGAATGTTGATACCCTACTATTTGCACTTACACACGTCTTGAAACTTGGGATAGTAGAGGATACCTTGAAATGCTCTTGTCTAAAAGCCAAAGTATGAAGGAAATGAAAAAAAATGAAGAATATATGAAAATGGTGAAAAGAAAAAAATGAACACTGGTTTTGTTATCGCCAAGGCAGCAATAAAAAAATATAGCGAGGGTGCCTCTTCACCTAGTGCCCTAAGGCCAACTGGTCTGGGAGTCACTGCTAAGCCTTAGGTGGTGCAAGACGAGGAAAATATTATCACCTAATTAGCAAGCACATGAGTAATCGGTCGGTTAGTACCTCAAGAAGTATTAACGGTCGCATGAAAATGTGTCAGCAAATCTTTAATATTCATTAAATTAAAAAGTACTAAGGTAGATGGACAAGAGTATGATAGCTTGAATTGAATTCTCCGAGTGTAGGGATGTCCATTTCACACACGTGGGGTTATATGATCAATGTTTGGAAGAAAGGTAGGAATAAAGAATAAAGACGATATTTTTTTGAGGGGTAATGTGATTTCTAACATTTTTTTCATGACTATTAAGATAGGGCTCATGACAACTGAAAAGCTAGCATAGTTGGAAACTCTTTTTTTCAAAGTATTTCTTTTATGGTTCTTGTCTTTATATGTAAATTTCACCATCTCTCTTTTGTTATAGGATTTTGTGGGTGTAATCCGCTGAAAACCCTCAGGAGACAACACTCCTCCTACTAGGGACACCTAGAGGTTTAACGGCTTGTTGCACATGCTCAGTGCAATCGTGTCTGCCTACGAAAGTGTGCTTAGTTTTCTCCTTTCTTTTTCTCCTCTTGAATAAACTAGTTTGCTCGGGATGATCAAAGATAAGTTTGGGGGTATTTGTTCAGTTGATAAAACTGCACATTTGTATTACATTTTTCCTACCATTTTCATATTAAAAAAGGACTTTATTATAATATATTATACATATGAGGGTTTATGTGTAAAAACATTATTTTCCATGTGTTAATATATTTTAATTAGTATTTGGTAGGAAAATGTATGCAAATAATATTATTGACCTAATCCTAGTAGAACAAAGTCTACTAAAATCTTATTTGAGTTGTTGTGCAGAATATTTCCAAGTTGTGCAGAATTTTCCAAGGCTAGAATCAAGCAAATCAAGTTGTTGAAGAAATCTTGCCAAATTAAGAAGCAAATTGGAGACCAAGTCTGGAAGCAACCGGGAGAAGATTTCAAAGATACAAAGATTCCAGAGAAGCCCACATGTCACAAGAACAGAGCCCCTGAAGTTTGATGAACGACAGAGATTAAATGGCCGCGGATCCGCGGCCTTACCCACCTTGTGCCGCGGATCCGCGGCAATATAGAGGGATTACTTGCCTAAATTTTGGGAGATGAATCTCTGATATATTTTACCAAGTTTTAAAGCAAAATATTGTGGCTTTGCACTATAAAAAGGCATCGAGAGCCTCTTGGAAAAGCTATCAAGCCGAAGAGATCACGAAGCTCCCGACGCTCACGCATCCAGGCTGATCATCGACTGTTCGACTACCTCCTTAGGAAAGATCGAGAAGCAACTAGTTTGTAACATTTTCTACGGATTAAAGTGTAGTTTGTTCAAGTCGATTAATAAAGGTAATTATTTTATTTAATTGTCTTTGTATTTACATTATGTTCTCCCTCTCTTTCTTTTCATCTTCTTCTCCCAACATGCGCGAGTAATTCTCCGCTTGTTAGGGTTCGTAGGATTAGGGTAGGATAATGGACGATGAAAATAATTAAACCCTTTTTAAGTCCTATAAAGTTTAGGAACTTTATCAAAAGAATCATTAACATCTTAATCGGGCGCGCTAGCAATTCTTTGCTAGTTCCGACCGCGATTAGAGATTAGATTAATGATTGTTTTGGTAAAGGCTAGATATGAACGGGGTTCCGTGTCGAGATAAGGGTTAAGAGTGGGATTCCTTTTCCCTCCAGAAACCCTAATCTACACGCATCACCGTCGTTCTAGTTCTAAATCTATTAATGGATAAAAAGGGTAACTTTTAATTAATCGTCCAAAACTACTAAATCCTAACGACCCCTACAAGCCCTCTTACTATATTAATTATATCTTTAAAATAATCTAGATCTATATTTTACATTCTTGTTTAACGTAGATCTAGAAAACATTCGATAAAATTCTTTATTCTTCCTCCTCTCTTTTTTCAACACATCTAAAGTAAAAGTAAAAGGTTTCACGTTTCCCAGAGGACGACCCGTACTCATCTCGGTCTAGCTACGTGCGACACCGTTATTGATTGCGGTTAAACTACAAAACACACTTTTTCGTATCAATCATGAGTCGTAAGGATCTCACGCAGGTGGTTTCTCCTTACAGTGTCGAGAGGACCTTGCAAGTGTCTTTTGATGAGATTGCGCCCTTTCGGGTTTTCACAAAACTCGCCGGTAGTCCCGCTGTTTTTATTCACGGAGCCCTTTCGGGTTTTCATCCGTGCCCATCTTGCTTATGGACATACCGTTTTTTTAACACCACGTCAGCCTGGGGACGGCGTGGGTTGGTAGTAGTTTAACGACGTTTCGGTCATAGGTCCGAGATTTTTCGGGCAACGTACGATTACGCAGCTAGATTTTCTCGCAAATCTTCGCATCTTTTGTGTCGGAGGTGGGTTCCTTGAAGAGAAGGCTGAGGGTGATTTCTTCGTCAGAGTCACTTCCAAAGGTGATAACCTGCGATCCCTTAGTGTCGACTATGTGACAGTTGCCAGCGGCTTTTTTGCGCTCATCTGTCGTACTTTTCTGTTTCTGACGAGCCTTGCGCTTCACTCGCTGAACGTGTTGTCGGTGGGCAACATATTCTTACCATCAGTTTTTAAAGGCTATGCACTCCTTGGTAGGGTGTGCAATCCTTTAATGGTATAAGCAGAAGTTAGGATGTATGTCTGCTTCATCAAGATGTATACCGCCAGGAGAATTTCCTCCGAAAGAGGGCAACTTCATTCCCATCGATATGGCTTTGGCGAACCTTTTCCTTGTCTTAATGCTGCTTTTATCTGTCGCGGGCATGCCTCGGTCTGGTTGGGGTGTTTTAACCTTTTCGTCCAGTCGCCGGCGTTTGACTTTTTCAAATTTGGTCATTTCGCACTTCGATCAGCTTTGCTTTTCAGAAGAGCTTCGTTCAGGAATGCATCAATCATTTCGTTTGATGGCCCTAGAAGTTTCGGCTCAGGATCTGCCCCCAATTTCTTTGCGTCAGGAGTTTCTTCACCGTTTATCAACGAATGAGAGATCACATGGCAGCTTGCCACATAATCCTCAGGTTCACCTGACGAATCTTCTTCATTGTCGTCATCTCCGTCCTCAAGGACGTGGCTGAGAAATTCTTGGAGTGTGATTGGGGTCCGCGCCTTCTGGTTATATTCTTCCAGCGCGTCAATCTGTTTTTGCAGGTCCGTGCGCTTGTCATCAAGCTTGATGGGCTTTTTGGTCTTCTTCTTCTTCTTCGAAGACTTTGACGGCTCTGCCTGGGTGTTTTGCCCATTGCTATCAATTCTCAGTGTTGGGCGTGATTTCAGCATCCCATCAATGACCTCGGGCTCTAGCAGACTTTTCCACCTGATGGCTGGGCATGTGTGAAGATCCTTCAGCATTCTTTTCGTCTTGGCTGAAAGAGCGACCTCCCATGGAGTTTCTTCTATAAAAGAGCACGATGCCCCCGGCGTGCCTACCTTTTTAGGGGCGTGAGGTTGTGACGGGTTCATCTTCCAGTTTTCAGACAGCGCGAATTTGCCCTGTTGGTATTGGTCCTCAATCCAGCCTTTGAAGACGAAGCAATCTTCGATTGGATGGCTTACTGCTTGGTGGTAAGGGCAGTAATTAGGATTGTTGATATCGCCTGGCTGCAACGGACGTTTTGGATCCGGCAGATTGATGAGTCTGTTGTGCACTGCCAGCTCGAACA
This sequence comes from Agapanthus africanus, assembly GCA_030015575.1. Lineage (NCBI taxonomy): Eukaryota > Viridiplantae > Streptophyta > Magnoliopsida > Asparagales > Amaryllidaceae > Agapanthus > Agapanthus africanus. Next base: position 59,375,867 of record CM057339.1, read on the forward strand.
GTCTCCTCGTTTTATCCCGGGGAAACGAGTAAGAACGTCCCAGTCTCTCCTCGAGGGATGGGGTGGGCGCGCGTTGTTTTAGCGAACAACCGGCTTTAATTTGCTTAGCTGTTGTTCAGTATTGGCGACGAAGGTCGCTTTCCCCTTCTCTTTTTCGCTTCGAGGCTCCGACTTTGAAGAGGAAGGCCTGTGGCCCATCTGGTCCATTTGGGCCAGCTTGTCAATCAAGGCCTGGAAAGTGGTCGGCTTGAAAAACATCATGAATTGGGAAATAGTTGCCTGGGGGTCAAGAGTGCCCACAAACATGCCTACTGCAGGTGCTTCTTCGACGCGCTGCTCGCATTTCGACCATAAATTCCGCCATCGTATCGCGTATTGAACCCATGTTTCTCCATGTTTCACTCTGGCGTTAATCAATGCCGTGATTGGGGTGCGTTCATTGGCACTCGCGAAACGCTGGGTGAATAGTAGCTCCATCTCTGTAAAAGTTTTAACGGAGTCGTTCGGGAGTTCAGAATACCACTCGAATGCCGTCTCCGACAAGCTACCAACAAACTGGTGGAGCAGAAGTTTATCATTACGCCCGGTGTTGCCGCACAAGGCTCTGAATTGAGCGACGTGCTGATGTGGATTCCCCGTCCCTTTATATACATGAAATTTAGGGATCGTATATCCCGGCGGGTACCTTATTTGGTCATACCCACCTGGATAAGGTCGTCCAGTCTTAACGATCTGTCCAGCTGCTTCGTTTGCCTGGTGAGCTCGTATCTGCTGAGCAATGTAATCATCCAGAACGGCCTTGGAAATGGTCCCCTCCTTGGCTGCTGACAGAGCCGGTAGAGGGTTTGATATCTCTTCTCTATCATCTTCAATGATAATCGGGGGGTCTTCAGCTGGTGGTTCCGCCTGTAACATCATCCCGGCCATGTCTTGGAACAAAAGAGCCATTCGTTTTATGTTGGCAGATTGTTCCGCTGCCTCTTTGTCCTTCTTTTCGAGGATTTTGCGGAGAAACTCAGTATCAGTTTCTTGTTCTTGACGTTGCTCTGATGACGTTTCCAGGCTTTCTTTTGACCCAGTGAGTGCGGCCATTTGCGTTAGCATTTCCTGAAGCTTCTGTTGTTGCTCCTGGGCCTTTGTTACGGATCGGGTAAGCGGTCGATGACCTATGGAAGCACGGCTTTCCTCTTTTCCAGAAGCCATATAAACGGTATGTATTACCATGCCCCCAGACTTGGGGCGTTTAGATTCAACGTCCTTGCGGTTTGCCGCGTTCGCAGGGGCTTTCTCTGGCCTCATTCTCTTATGAGCAGTTGAAGTCGAGGGGGCCGTTGCAGCGGGCACCCAGACGGATAACATCTTCTGTGGTACCACGAGATGGCTCTTTTCTTGTTGAGCTTTAAGCTTCTTTGGCCGGCAAGAGTAGTTCTGGTCAATCACCGATTCATGGACCTGTCGCCAGACTTTATAAATTTTGGAGGACAGCCGCTAAGGGGGCTGCTCCGGTTTCTTTTCTGTAGTAATCTCCATAAGTGGAGGAGATCTCTTCAATACGGCAGTCGGAGAGTTCTTGCGAACCCTCCTAAGCGGTTCAAAGTTGTTCCCAGTTGGAACAACAACATTGATTTCCACCATGGGAGCTGGCGGAGTTAGTCCAGAAGGGGATTTGCCCACAGCCTTCCTTACTCGGCGCCAGTGACGACGTCGAGCGTGTCGAGCCGTTGGGATTGTCTCAGCCGTAGGGGTGACTTCGTCATGCCCCTTGTTTTGGCGAAGGGTTGTCGCCGGCATCAGCCTCTTAAAGACCGATGTCCGTTGAGAAGTAATGTCCAATCTATCAAAGACATACCTCTGGGCAGGAGAAGCAGCTTTGAGGACGTCACCTGGAATGGGAACCGGAACAGTCAGTCTAGTGAAGACCGACGCTTTGGCAGGAGAAGCCGCTTTGACGACTTCAGAACCAGGAATAGCTATTCTTTTTGGGATAACCCTTTCTGGTATCACGGGCTTCTTCATGGGCCCGACTAAGCTTTGGCCTAGTCTGTCAAAGACTGAGGCGTTGGAGCTGGATGACCCGTTGAGAGGGGCCGTAGTAGTTGTAAGCCGATCAAAGACTAACTTCTTCTGAGCTTCTTGTGTTGGTACAGGAGCGCTGAAGCTCGTTGGCGGGAGTATGGTCCCGAAGAACAATCCAGTGGTGGCTTGAGTGACCTGTTCCACCAGCATAGCGAAGATGGAGGCCGCTTGGGGCCCGTAAGTCACTCCTCTGGACTGGACGAAGCGAGAGTTGCAGTTGCAGTTAGTGCAGGTTGAAACCATTGATCTTCTGTTTTCTGCACGGAGAAAGACACCAAATCTTAGTACCTCGAACCCAAGCGCAACCATATCAAACCGCGATACGTTCGCGAACACGACATGAAGTGTGGAGTGGAAAGAGGAAAAGGTCCCACCGGGCGTGCCAGAATCTGTTCCTCGCCGAAACACGGAGACGCGACCGTGTAGGTCCGTCTTTCCTGAATTTCGGGGCAGATGCTAATTGGTGCTATCCGTCCACCTCTCCGAAGATGCCAAGTTGATTTATAACACCATGTATCGAAGGTTTGAACGGATGCGGCCGATGTAGTAGATTTCGTCAGATTCCCTCTCATTTGAGGGGGTTTTGACTGTGGGGATGCTCTTCCCTGCAGGCGCAAGCCCCTGCAGTTAATTACGCTGTCGTATCGCGGTAACCACTTTCTCATTTTCCAGATGGTCACTTCGTGTCGTGTGTGTTTGTTCTGTTTTTTGGTTGCCCGTGGATTGTATACGGAGACTAATTTATGTTGTCGCCCGTAGGGCGTGGATTAGTCCAAATCCCTATTTTCTTAGATTTGGGTTTGGGGTTGGGTTTAAAGATACGTTAGTCTCATTTGAGACTAAGATCAACTTAAACGTTTGTTAAGAATACGTTAGTCTAATTATAGACTAAGATCAACTTAACAGGATCATTTAGATCCAACAAAAGAGCATTTAGGCTCTATTGTTTAGTTTAAGGACATTGCGGTCGATTAGTTTAAGGACGTTACGGTCCAAGGTTAAGGACATCATAGTCTGTGAGTTTAAATACCTCACAGTCAAGGTTAAGGACATTATAGTCCGTGAGTTTAAAGACCTCACAGTCAAGGTTAAGGAAATCAAAGTCCGTGAGTTTAAAGACCTCACAGTCAAGGTTAAGGACATCATAGTCCGTGAGTTTAAAGACCTCACAGTCAAGGTTAATGACATCATAGTCCATAGGCTTAAGGACCCCACAGTCCATGAAATGTATGATTGTCGGGACCCGTCACCTCTCTGAAGACGTTGAAGAATTATAATGACAAATATCAGAGGAGTTTAGAGATGTACTCTTAAACCGATGTGGGTTGAGAGACCTGTAGTCCAATTGGGACTAAGATCTGTGATTTATGAGCATATGAACTCAATTAATCTGCATTGAGGACTTATGGCCAATTTGGGCTAAGTCCATTCAATTACAATGTCCAATATTTGTTTTTGAGTTATTGTATGTTTGTTTGAGCCCAATCCCTTTAAAAATGCTAAGCATTGTTTGGTCTCTGACAATGTTTTGTCTTTAGTTGAATGCTGTGCATTTATCATAGCTCCAGGCTTATTCAAAGAACAGTTTATGTTCTGTCCAAGTGCACATAAAAGCATATAACACACTTGGTACTAGCGCCAGTCGATGAGCGCAGTGCGCTATGGTTAAAGCGCTAATGCGCTTAGCGCTTTGCGCCAGATATGAAGCGCTAATGCGTTCAGCGCTTCGCGCTAAATGAAGAGCGCTGATGCGCTTAGCGCTAGATATAGAGTGTTGATGCGCTAGAGTTGAAGCATTGAGGCGTTTGGCGCCGGTGCCATATAATGAGCGCGAAGCGCTTTTAGTAATGCAGCGCACACGTGAGGAGCACGTGGCGCGCTTAGCGCTAGCCAACGAGCGCAGTGCGCTGTGTTTAAAGCGCTATGGCACTGTAGCGCTTTATGCTAGATGAAGAGCACTAAAGCACTTTTAAATTAAGAGTGCTAAGACTCTTCTTAGATTAGGAGAACTAAGGCTCTTCTTAGGTTAACTTTGCGCTCTGAAAATTATCTTTTCTTTGATAAGAGACTTTGTCTCAAGATTCTAAGAACAAAGTTCTTAGTTTATAGGAGATATTTCAATCTCTTTTTGATGAAAGGCTTTTGTTTCCCTCCGAAAGACGGCGCGACACCGCGTCTTGCCTGAGATTCGGGGCAGATGCTAATTGGTGCTATCTGTCCACCTCTCCAAAGATGCCAAGTTGATTTATGGCACCATGTATCGAAGGTTTAGACGGATGCGTCCGATGCAGCAGACTTCGTCAGATTCCCCCTCGTTTGAGGGGTTTTTGATTCTGGGGACGCTCTTCCCTGCAGGCGCAAGCCCCTGCAGTTAATTACGCTACCGCATTGCGGTAACAACTTTCTCCTTCTCCAGATGGTCACTTCGTGTCGTGGGTGTTTGTTTCGTATTTTGTTGCCCGTGGATTGTTTACGGAGACTGAGTTATGTCGTCGCCCGTAGGGCGTGGACTAGTCCAAATCCGTATTATCTTAGATTTGGGTTTGGGGGGGGGGTTTGGTTTGAGGATACGTCAGCCATACTTGAGGCTAAGATCAACTCAAACGTTTGTTAAGGATACGTTAGTCTAACTTTGTGACTAAGATCAATTTAACGGGATCATTTAGATCCGACAAAAGAGCGTTTGGACTCTAATGTTCCAGTTTAGGGACATAGTGGTCCATGAATGTATGGCCGTCGGGACCCGTCACCTCTCTGACGACGTTGAAGGATTACAACGACGGATGTCAGAGGAGTTCAGAGATGTACCCTCGAGCCAGGGTTAATTGGGGGGATTCATAGTCCACACTGTTTGAAGGTTTAAGGATACGTTAGCCATCTTTGAGGCTAAGATCAACTTAAACGGGACCGTTTAGATCCGACAAAAGAGCATACGGGGCTCTATTGTTCTAGTTTAAGGACGTTGCGGTCCACGGGTAGTTTAAGGACATTGCGGTCCATGGGTAGTTTAAGGACATTGCGGTCCATTGTTAGTTTAAGGATATTGCGGTCCATGGGTAGTTTAAGGACATTGCGGTCCATTGTTAGTTTTAAGACATCTCGGTCAAGGTTAAGGACGTCGTAGTCCATGGGCTTAAGGACCCCACAGTCCATTGTTAGTTTTAAGACATCTCGGTCAAGGTTAAGGACGTCGTAGTCCATGGGCTTAAGGACCCCACAGTCCATTGTTAGTTTTAAGACATCTCGGTCAAGGTTAAGGACGTCGTAGTCCATGGGCTTAAGGACCCCACAGTCCATTGTTAGTTTTAAGACATCTCGGTCAAGGTTAAGGACGTCGTAGTCCAAGGGTTTAAGGACCCCACAGTCCGGTATGTGCTCTGGATGCTTCACACGGGTTCACTGCCGTGCTTGGCGAGGACCAGGCTCCGCTCTGGACGTTTTCCACGGGGTCAAAGAGTGACATTATCCGCGTTCCACGTAACCAGGAATTTGCATTAGACATGAGTTTAAGTACCCCACGGTCCATATCAACGTGTGGTCGTCGGGACCCGTCACCTCTTTGAAGACATTAAGGGATTACAATGCCAAGTATCAAAGGAGTGAAGAGATGTACCCTAGAACCGGAGTGGATTAAATAGTCCTTGGCCCAATTTGGGGTCAAGACGAATTAATTATGTTATGAGTCCATTGGACCAGTTGATCACAGATTGAGGACTTATGGCCATCTTGGGCTAAGTCCAATCAGGAGAGGCTTTGCCTCTATCCATTTAGGCCAATTGGGCCAAAGCCTACTGTTAAACACTACAGAGCAGTCAGTGTTGAACACTGGGAATGAGGTTGACAAGTTAGTGTTTAACACTAAGAGGTAATTGGTGTTAAACACCAGCAACAAGGCTTTTCAAATTAGTGTTAAACACTAAAACAGATCAGTGTTGAACACTGCAAATGAAGATCTCAGATTAGTGTTAAACACTAAGGCAATCAGTGTTGAACACTGCAGATAAAGCTTTTTAATTAGTGTTGAATACTAAAGCCCAACAGTATTTTAACACTGGGTTCGAGAGTTTCAATTTAGTGTTAAACACTAAGACAAGAGGGGTCACGTGGCAGCACGTGAGAGCGCCCTCCCTTCATTTATTCTGAGATCATCGTGTCTTTCAGAGCGTCACGTGTCATCACGTGATGGGCATTCAAATGCCTATGTATTAGAGCTTCTGCCGAGGGTCACGTGGATCACGTGGGGTGCTGCCTCAAAGGGGCTTTCTGTAGAACTCTTGGGGGGGTCACGTGATGACACGTGACCCTGCCTCTATGTATTTTGTTCAGAGGCTTTGTTAATCTTCTTTCAGGAATTAAATTCCTCGAACTGTAAATCTCAGAGGAATTAAATTCCTACTTCCTTTCGAAGACTTTGTATTCTGGAATAGAGTTTAACTCTGAATTTTCTGTAGGAATTAAATTCCTCATATATATGAAGAACTAAATAGGGTTAAACCCTAACAAAAGTTTTTTAAGGAGTTTAAACTTCCATCCTCTGTTAAATTATGATTAAAGGAATTAAATTCCCGATGTTTCAACAGAACTGGGTTTTTTAATTAGGGTTAAACCCTGTTTCTTTTTTGCTCTGAAGGAATTAAATTCCCATGATATAGGGTCAAGCCCTACTTTTATTTTTGAAGGAATTAAATTCCTATAGCTCTGTGAGAATTAAATTCTCGTGCTTGCATTCCTTCTCTATGTTTTGGATCTGCATGGCAGGATCTCAACCCATTGAGAATTAAATTCTTAACCTTAAGGGGAGATGTGCACTTTGCAGATCCTCTATCAAAGAGAGAAGAAATATGTTCTTCTGTTTTTACATTATCAGAGTTAAACTCTGTTGAGAATTAAATTCTCTTTCTTTCAAAAGGCCTTCCCTTTCTTACCTAGGGTTTTTGCAGAAGATCCGAGTCTTTTCAAAGTATCAAAGCTCTCCTCCTTTTTTCTTTTTTCTTCTCTGCGCATGTATATATATTTATCTGTGTCTCTTGGCTCCTATTTATAGGAGAAGCAGCCGAATCAATCAGTTTTTTGACGAATCTTCGTGAAAGATTTGATTTGCATCCATCATTCATTTTGGACCTTTGGATTATTAGGTGAATTTTATTCACCATTGGATTTCAAATCCAGGGGTTCCCCTTTATTATTTCGGTTAGATTTAAAGGGGAAATCTTTCCAAACCCGAGATTTTCCCATAGATAGATCACCTCTCAATCTTTAATTCGATTGGTTCCAGATAGTTGCTTTCCTTTGGAAAGATTTGAATTTCTCTCAGAATTTAATTCTGTTAACACAGTGGGCTTTGAAAGCCGGTCACGTGTGACCACGTGACTCATGGTCACGTGTGAACATGTGACCCCCTTTGGTATGAGCCTTTTCCTTTCTTTTGCGCTCTGTCTTCTGATCGCTGCTTAGACGTCACGTGATACCACGTGACCCCTGATCACGTGTGAGCACGTGACCCTTGTTTGAACTCTCCTTCTTCGGTTCTTTTGGAGAACGAGTCTGCTGCCTTGAACGTCACGTGCCAACACGTGACCCTGGTCACGTGGAAGCACGTGACCTCTTCTGAAGCCTTTTCCTTGACTTGATCAGGGAACTGGTGTGCCTTTGACGCTTGCATTTAAATGTCACGTGTCTCCACGTGACCCTGGTCACGTGGGAACACGTGACTCTTTCTGAAACCCATTTTCTTCAGCGTAGTCAGGAAACTGAACTTGACTTGATGATGCTTTTTTAGGTGTCACGTGCCAACACGTGACCCCTTTCTGAAGCTTTTCCCAGAAGCTTTCCTGATTTTAAATCAGGAAACAAATGCCCCCACAGCGTTGTTCTCACGTGTCTGCACGTGAGTGCAACGCTGTCACCTCTTGTGACCGTTGGATTCCTCTAGGGATCTGGGGAGACGAAACGTTTTCATTGTCTTCTATAAATACCTCTGTCTCTTCATAGGAGCCTTCACTTTGCCCATCTTCTTCTTCTGAGAATTTAATTCTCTTCTTCCAGAGCTTGGTTCTCTGTCTTAAAATATTTTCAGAGTTTAACTCTGCTTTAAAGGGATTCTTCCTCTTCAGGTAATGGTAATCGAAGCACCTTCGTTTTGACAAAACTCTCTGGATTTTAAATCCAGATCAAGGGTTTCACAAAGAACCCATTTTTCTTCAAGTAATTTAACCAAAATATGAGACCACTTGACTTCCCGCAGTAGATCACTTAGGGTTCAGATGATCCCTTAGGGAGATGATGATGGCGGTTCAAACCCATGGAATTTAATTCCATTCAAAATGTTTCTGGGAATTTAATTCCCTTTTCTTAATAAGGAATTTAATTCCGACGAAGAACTCGATTTCTTCATACAGAGGCTTCCTGGGGTCTCTTGGCCCTAGGTTGTTCTTCCTGCCATTAATACAATGGGGGCTTTGTAATGATGTCTTTTGACTTTTATTTCAGGTATCATGGATGCCCATCTGTATAGTCTTGACGAGATCATTTCCTATGGGAATATTCGTGCGCTGGGCCGCAGTCAGAACCAAGAGTTCACCGATGCTCAGTGTGCCGAGATCATGAGCCGCTTTGACGAGTACAACCATCGGCTACTCCCCCGTCGCTCTTCTCTTCTGAGGCTGATCGTGCTTGCGATCAGGGAGGCTCTCCCTTTATTTTGTGCTGGCATACCGCTCGGGGCCTTGGACACTGCCGAGGATAAGGTGCATTCGGTGTACCTTATGGGCTTGATCTCAAAGAGAAGGCGGGATAATCTCATTGATATCCTTCATCAGATTTTTCAGCAATCAGCCATATTGGGCGTCTACCGGAGGGTAGAGGACATCCGCGGGGACCCCGATGCTTGTGACCGTGAGAGAAAGCATACTCGGGAGGTTCGAAATGCTTGGAAGATCTTGAATAAAGTTAATTCGAGTTTCTCAACCCATGCCCCGCGTCTGAAGCCTTACCATTGTAAAAGTTTTTTCTTTTTATTTTGTATTGCCTTCTTGAAGTCTGAATGATAAGTTTTGTTGTGTCCTTGTATGTTTGCACGCTTTTTCTCTGAGATTTTATTATTTTGCTACTATTGTTGTTTGTGCTTTTTAACATGCAGGGTATCACTCCATATTTTCCTTTTAACTGCACATCAGGTTTAGGCCTCACGTGTTCTACACGTGGGATCCCTTGATGTGGCTGTTCACAAGATTTTCCTCATGCCATATTTCCAGTGCACAATGTTAGGTGCAGAAAAAGGGCCTTGGAAATAGTTCCATCTCCTTGATTTTCGGTGCCTTTCCTTTTTTAGGCCTTGGAAATAATTTCACCATGCAAGATTTTCCGCGCACAGCACTTAATGCACTTCATTATATATGAGGCTATAGCCTTCTTTTCCTTTCACAGAGAGATTCATATCATATATATATATATTTTTTTTCTTGAGGGAGAAACGAGTGCCATGGCTTGTAATCGCCCTCATGCTCGTCGACAGCCGTGGGAAGTTCCTCTTGAGGCGATGATCCCCCGCTTTGCTGCTCGGTTGGTGGACCCCCTCCTTTCTGACAACGAATGTGACTCGGCCATGCACGTGCTCTCGATCCGTAGAGGGTCTCCCCTCCCGATGGGTTCCCTCTGGCTCTGGATGATCCTCATGGCCGTGCTTGCCGACATTCCTCCTCACCCGGCAGAGATGACCCTGGCGATGCTTGATGCGGCGGAAGAAAAGCTCGAGGGCTTTCATGAAGCCTGCCTGATTACTCAGGCTCTAAGGGACTGCTCAATTCATCTGCTGAGCGAGATAAAGGCCCGGCGAGCTGTTATGTTTGCGTTCGCGGACGAACACGGCACCAACCGATGGGGAGCGACTTCTCGCGAGAATCGTCGCTTCGATGTGCTGGAGAAAGCGGAGAGAGAGATGGAGAATTTTGTCCTTTGTTTCATCAACCCCTGTGCCGTTGATCCTGTGTTTGGTGACCTTTTCCGTTAGTGTAGAACCTTTTTAAATTAGTCCCTCCTTTTTGCATGATTTATGTTGAACTTCCATGTAGGCTCGGTACTCGTATGTATGTTTCTGCTTGCATGAATAAATTTTGTGTTCCTTTTTATGAAAACTTTCTTCAATTATCAATATTGTTGTCATGTCGTGTGCGCATTAAAGCTTCGAATTTTATTTCTTTTTCGGATATTCATGTGATTGCGGGCACATGCTTGATAGGATAATCATCTGAAAGTTTTCCGTTGCTTTTCATACCGGGTTGTGTGAGCGCGTTCTGGATCGATTATTGCTATCGATCGGGAGCCCATTTATATGGTCTCGAGCGTGGATGTCCTATTTCTAAGGTTGTGGTCGCAGAGTGAGCTTTCATGGCCTGATAGGGCGACACGTAGCGAACATAAGGTTGTGGCTCTCGATAAAGTCGCCATGTTCACTCGTGAGAGGGTTGAGGCTCATAGGGCCACTGAGAAAGAGCTTGAAGCCCGGCTCGCTTCATATCAGGCCCAGCAAGCTCAAGCGGAGGCTCGTCTTTTGGAGATCTTGCGTCATGAAACCGTGGCTCAGCAAAAGCAGGATGAGCTGACCAAGCTGCTGAATCGCCCGCTGGCTTGAGACATTTGTATCTTTTCCTTCCTTTTTGTACATACTCGTGGATGAGAGTATTTTCTTTTTGTTTCTTTCATAAATTGTACTTTGTACTCATTTTGGTTTATGAATAAAAGATACATTTTTTCTTCTAAATGGTGTGTCTCCTTTTCATTGAATGTATTCTGTGGATATTCTATCTTGATCTCCTTGCAGGACAGCAGTGGCTCGGGACTCAGGGTTAAGATCTGCTCCCTAAGGCTCTTGCATTTTCCGAGCCGCGAGGGTCTCGTAAAGAGTTGTTCTCCCTATAGGTCGAGAGGATCCCATAGGTGTGAGTTCTTCTTTAAGGATCGTGAGGATCCTTAAGCGGGTTTTCCCTTGAGGTCGTAAGGATCTCACAAGAGAGTTTTTTCTTCCTTACAGGTCGTGAGGACTTGTAAGTGTTGGATGCGGTCATCCTTATCCGTGTTTTACGGAGTCGGGAGTTTCTCAAGGTATCGTAGTTTAAAGACGTCGCGGTCAAGGTTAAGGACCTCATAGTCCGTGGATTTAAGGACTCCACGGTCCGCTGTTAGTTTTAAGACATCACGGTCAAGGTTAAGGACCTCATAGTCCGTGGATTTAGGGACTCCACAGTCCGGTGTTTGGTTGCAGGGACCCGTCACCTCTTTGAAGACGTTGAGGAATTACAACGCCGGGCATCAAAGGAGTGAAGAGATGTACCCTTAAACCAAGGCAAAGTCTGTAGGGAATCGGGGTGGTTGATCGTTAGTTTTAAGACATCACGGTCAAGGTTAAGACGTCATAGTCCGTGGATTTTAAGGACTCCACAGTCCGGTATTTGCTCTGGATGCTTTACACGGGTTCACTGCCGTGCTCGGCGAGGACCAGGCTCCGCTCTGGACGTTTTCCACGGGGTCAAAGAGTGACATTATCCGCGTTCCACGTAACCAGGAATTTTGCACTAGATGCTTCACGCGGGTTCACTGCCGCGTTAGGCGAGGACTAGGCTCCGCTCTGGATGCTTCGCACGGGTTCACTGCCATGCTCTGCGAGGACCAGGATCTGCTCTGGACGTTTTCCACGGGGTCAAAGAGTGACATTATCCGTGTTCCACGTGACCAGGAATTTTGCACTAGATGCTTCACACGGGTTCACTGCCGCGTTAGGCGAGGACTAGGCTCCGCTCTGGATGCTTCGCACGGGTTCACTACCATGCTCTGTGAGGACCAGGATCCGCTCTGGACGTTTTCCACAGGGTCAAAGAGTGACATTATCCGCGTTCCACATGACCAAGAATTTTGCACTAGATGCTTCACACGGGTTCACTGCCGCGTTAGGCGAGGACTAGGCTCCGCTCTGGATGTTTCGCACGGGTTCACTGCCATGCTCTGCGAGGACCAGGATCCGCTCTGGACGTTTTCCACGGGGTCAAAGAGTGACATTATCCGCGTTCCACGTGACCAGGAATTTTGCACTAGATGCTTCACACGGGTTCACTGCCGCGTTAGGCGAGGACTAGGCGAGGCTCTGGATGCTTCGCACGGGTTCACTGCCATGCTCTGCGAGGACCAGGATCCGCTCTGGACGTTTTCCACGGGGTCAAAGAGTGACATTATCCGCGTTCCACGTGACCAGGAATTTTGCACTAGATATCCGCATTTCACGGGGTGAAGGTTTGACTGTTGGCGATATGTACACCACCGAGCCATGGAACTGGGAGTTGCCGCTATTCCGCTTAGCTTGAAGTTGTGTCCGTTGTTACGAGATGAGTATTGGGATGATCTTTAGGTCGCTCGTGACCCGTCAAGATTCGGCTTCTTCTTTTAATGAAACCTGGGGAGGAAGAGTGCGACTCCTTCTTTGTTTGCGCCCCTGGATTGTATACAGGGATTGATGTAGGGTCACCTGTAGGGCATGTATTTTATTTTTATTTTATTTCTTTTCCCGCGATGCTCTATCATTTCAGCTTTTTATATCGCAAAAATCGCGACTGCCCAATCATTTCGGCTATTTTTCGCGGTGCCCAATCATTTCGGCTGTTTATTTATTCTCTACTCGCTGTTTTTTATTGCGAGTTGCCCCATCATTTCGGCTATTTTTTATGCCTTCATTCTTACTTGCTGCTTTTTATTGCAAGTTGCCCCATCATTTCGGCTATTTTGTAGGCATGTGTGGCTTGCTAGCTTTTTCGCTACAAGCTCGGATTTTGGACGCCGATTTCGGCATCAGCATCACTGCAACTGGGACGTTGCCAGGAGCGAATCATCATTTGCCATGAAAGAATTTGTGATTTGATACCGGTTTAGGCGTCAGCATCGCTGCAACTGGAATATTGCCAGGAGCGAATCATCATTTGCCTTGAAAGAATTTGTGATTTGATACCGGTTTAGGCATCAGCATCGCTGCAACTGGAATATTGCCAGGAGCGAATCATCATTTGCCTCTGTCGATGTTGAACAAAGGTGGCTTAGCAAACAGGGTTAAGGTCCTGCCGACTAAGGCTTTTGACTTCATGAGCCGTAAGGGTCTCACAAAGGTATTTCTCCCTACAAGTCATGAGGATCTTGCAGGTGTATTTTCTCCTTAGGGATCGTGAGGATTCCTAAGTGTATGTTCCTCTGTAAGTCGTAAGGATCCTACAAGAGGGTTTTCTCCTTATGGGTCGAGGGGACCTACAAGGGTTGGACTTTGCTGGGGAAATGTTTATTCGCGCCCGTGGATTGTATACAAGGGTCAGTATTGAGCCTCTTGTAGGGCAATATCGGAGGTTGTGGAGGATTTGCTTAAGAACAGGTTCAGGTTTCTGTAACTTAAGACTTTCAAATCTCATGAGCCGTGAGGGTCCCATAAGAGAATTCTCCTTACGAGTCGTGAGGATCTCGTAAGTGTATTTTCTCCTTAGGAATCGTGAGGATCCCTAAGTGTGTTGCTCCTTTGTGAGTCGTAAGGATCTCACGCAGGTGGTTTCTCCTTACAAGGTCGAGAGGACTCTGTAAGTGTCCTTTAACGAGGTTGCGCCCTTTCGGGTTTTCACAAACACTCGCCGGTAGTCCTGCTGTTTTTACTCACGGAGCCCTTTTCGGGTTTCATCCGTGCCCATTTTGCTTATAGACATACCGTTTTTTATTCTTTTTTTTTTACTTTCCTTTTTTACAAGGTCGCGCCCTTTCGGGTTTTCACGAACACTTGCCAGCAGCCCTGCTGTTTTTACCCACGGAGCCCTTTCGGGTTTTCATCCGTGCCCACTTTGCTTATGGACATACCGTTTTTTTTTAATTTTTTTTAATTTTTTTTTTATTTATCCATCTCGTCAACCTAAGGACGTTGCGGTAGTAGTTTAGGGACGTTTCGGTCCGTCGATAGTTTAAGGACGTTTCGGTCCGTTGTTAGTTTAAGGACGTTTCGGTCCGTCGATAGTTTAAGGACGTTTCGGTCCGCCGTTAGTTTAAGGACGTTTCGGTCCGTCGTTATAGGAAGGCCGGCTGCTGCTTGTAAAGTCTGAGCTTAGGAAGATAGTGAGCGGACATAGTCGTCGTCATCTATCATTAACCCAGGCTGCGGCTTATTAAGCGTAGTATTTCTTCAAGAAGCGGCCGTTTATTGGCCTGAAAGGCCTTTCACCGTGCATGTCCACGAGTAGATAGGCTCCACCCTGGTAGACCTTGTCTATGATGTACGGGCCTTCATAGTTTGGCTCAAATTTTCCTCGCTTGGCACGATTGGGGATCATAGGTCTTTTGACCACTAGTACGAGTTCGCCTTGCGGAATGTCTTCGGCCTGGTCAATCTTTCGTACGAGCGCGTCATCTTTGCTTTGTAGGCTTCTAGATGTTGTTGCGCTATGAGCCGGGTTTCATCGAGGGCATCAAGCTCCTCAAGCCGAAGGTGAGCATTTTCTTCGTTCGTCAGCTCGTGGTGGACTGCTACTCGTAGAGAGGGTACTCTATCTCGAGGGGGAGCACTGCTTCTGTCCCAAATACCAACGCGTACGGCGTTGTGTTTGTGGCCGTCTTAAATGTAGTTCGATAAAGCCCAAAGGGCTTCTTGCAGCCTTTCGTGCCAGTCTCTCTTATTCCTGGAAACGGTCTTTTTTTATGATCTTCGTCAAGGTCTTATTGAAGGCCTCGGCCAGACCGTTAGCTCGTGGATTGTAAACTGAAGAATATCTCCAGTCTATATTGTGCTGCTGTGCGAAGCGGCTAATCTTATGGCTTCGGTAGGCCGGCCCGTTATCGGAGATAATCCGCCGTGGAGTTCCAAACCGATAGATGACGTGCGTCTTGAAGAAGTGGAGAATATTCTCCGTCTTCACTTCCTTCAGTGGTACTGCTTCTGCCCATTTGGAGAAGTAATCAGTTGTCGCCAGGATAAAGCGGTGTCCCCGGGACGATGCTGGCTCAATGGGGCCGACTATGTCAGTCCCCACATTTCGAATGGCCAACTAGCCAGCGTCGGGTGCAGTGGATTCGGATGTTGGTGGATGAAGTCTCCATGGATCTGGCATGAGTGGCATTGCTTCGCGTACTCGAGGCAGTCCTGGATCATCGTGGGCCAGTAATAACCCATCCGTTTAATTTTTAACTTCATCTTTGGGCCTGCCTGGTGAGAACCGCAAAGTCCGTCATGAACTTCCTGAATGACTCTTTCTGCTTCGTCAGGTCCTAAGCATCTGAGCCATAGAGAATCAAACGATCTCTTGTATAGAATGTCGTCGACAAAAGCGAAAGATAAAGCTCGTTTCATGAGCTGATGTCTTGAGGACGCTTCTTCGGGCATTCGGTGGGATTTAAAGTAGTCTATGAAGACTTCCCTCCAGTCTTCGGCCTTCTCATGGTCTTTTATTTGTAGGGTCATCTGCTCAGTCGTTCCCTTTTTTCCGCATGATTCCGGAGATATTTCTGCCAGGGCGAGCACTTCGACGGCTTTGTACCACGATTCTGACGTCATCGAGGTTTTCATCAGCCAGTTCTTTAGCAAGTTTAGCCAACGCGTCTGCTTTGCTGTTTTCCGCGCGCGGTATGTTCTCCAAAGTATAGGAGGGAATTTGGGTCAATAGTTGTTGCACCCTTTCGCCGTACTTTACCAACTCCGGCTTGCACGTCTGGTAGTCACCTTTTACTTAACTAACGACCAGCTGAGAATCCCCGTATATGAGGAGGTCTTCAATTCCCATGTCGATGGCGATCTCGAGGCCTGCTATCAGAGCTTCGTATTCGGCTTCATTGTTCGTCCTCGGCTCTGTCAAGGAGAAGGCGAAGCGCATTAATCCCTCCTTGTGGAGTTGCAAAGATGAGGCCTATCCCTGATTTGATCATTAGGATACCTTGTTTCTGTTTCTTTATGGAGGACGCTCCATCGAAATAAAGTTCCCATTAGGCGCTTCCGCCGCTAATCGCATCAAATGCATGCTCGTCCGGCAAATCACAGTTCAGAGGAGAATTGGCCGGTATCGGGTGCTCGGCGAGGAAGTCGGCAATGGCCTGGCCTTTCACTGCCTTGAGAGGTTGATACGTTATCGAGAACTCCATCAAGAGCAGGGCCCACTTAGCAAGTCGTCCCGTCAGTATGGCTTTCGACATCAAATATTTGAGAGGGTCCACCTTTGAAATAAGACGGACTTCATGTGCCAATGCGTAATGTCTAAGCTTTGTTATTGCGAAGATCAACGCCAGGCAGTGCTTTTCAATGGGGGAATAGTTGCTTTCTGCCCCCAGCAGCACTCGACTTAAGTAGTAAAGTGCTCTTTCTTTCCCCTGATCGTTCTCTTGTGCCCATGATGCGCCTAAAGAACCTTCAAGGGCGGTTGTATAAAGAATGAGGGGCTTTCCCTCACTGGAGCAGCCAATACTGGAGGGTTTTGCAAGTACTGCTTAATCTCGTCTAGTGCACCTTGACATTTGTGATCCCAAATGAATGGAGTTCCCTTTTTCATCAGGTGGCCGTAAGGACGGCATTTGCCCGAAAGATTAGCGATAAACCGCCGGATGTATGCGAGCTTCCCTTGGAGAGACCGCAACTGCTTGAGGGTTCTTGGCGGAGGCATTTCCATGATCGCCTTAATCTTTGACGGATCTATTTCAATACCTCGGTGTCGAACGATGAATCCTAGGAATTTGCCCGAGGAGACTCCAAACGCGCATTTGAGGGGATTCATTTTCAAATTATATTGCCGAAGGAGTTGAAATACAGTCTCCATCAGTGCTTTAAATGATCTTCGTATGACATGCTCTTTACTACGAGGTCATCGATATAGCACTCGACGACGTCGTGTATGAGATCGTCGAAGATCTTTGTCATGGCCCTTTGATAGGTGGCGCCAGCGTTCTTAAGACCAAAGGGCATAACCCTGTAGCAAAATATAGCCAAAGGGGTGCGGAAGTGCGGTATGCTTCTGGTCTTCGGGATGCATCTTTATCTGATTGTATCCTGACGAACCATCCATAAAGGAGAAAACCTCGTGAGTTGACGTGTTATCTATCATTAGCTCGGTTACCGGTACTGGGAAATCATCCTTTGGACAGGCTTTATTGAGATCCCTGAAATCCACGCATATGCGTACCGTCCCATTCTTCTTCATTACCGGGACGATATTGGCAATCCAGTCGGGATATTGGACTTCTTGGATAAATCCGGAATCGATCAACTTCTTGACTTCGGCGTTGATGCTTATTTCAAGCTCGAGTCGCATCCTCCTTGGCGCCTGCTTGACTGGCTTGATATCTGGGGATATTGCTAATCTATGCACAGCAATCTCCGGATCCAATCCTGGCATCTCGGAGTAGTTCCACGCGAAGCAATCTTTATGCCGTAGAAGCACGTTCTTTAACGCGGCCACCCTCTCTTCGGATAACAACTCGCTGACAAATGTCGGTCGCAGGGTCGTCTGCCGATCCCAACTCAATCTTTTTGAGGTTATCTGCAGTAGTATGTATGTCATCTTCCAGTTCTTTCGGAGCGGGCGGAAATTCTGAGATCACCTCATCATTGCTGTTCTCAAAGCACCGGGGAAGGTCATCTACGTTCTCGGGCTCTTCTCCTAGTATCGTAATCGTATAACAAGTGCGAACCCGCTCCCTGGACTGAGGTGGACCCGGTTCTGCTCTTGCGGCCTTGGGCTCATGCTTTCGCGGCGGCGTTACCTTCCAGCCGTCGGATAAAGCGAATCTACCCCTGTCGGTACTGGTCCTCGACCCAGTTCTTGAAGGTGAAGCAGTCTTCGGTAGGATGTCCTATGGCTTGGTGATAAGAGCAATAACTCGGATGAGAGACCTTGCTAGCTTGCTCAGGATGTCTAGACTCTGGAAGCGTGATCATTTGATGTTTTATAGCGAGGTTGAGTAACCTCTCCGTCTTGTCTCGGGGGAAGGAGTACGCTCGACTCATCCTCTTCATGAGGGACAAACCCGAGCCGCTTCTTGATCTATTTCCGTCTCTGCGTCGGGCCTTTCGTACAACGGATTGACGAGGATAAGCGTCTTTGTCTTTTTCAGTACGTTGAGATAGACGTTGCGTCCTGGCCTTCTTGTAGATGGCCATCTCGCGGTTGTGGTCTTCCTGAGCTTTCTGACCCATTTTCCTGATAGGCTTGCCCATTCGTTCTTCAAACGACGGACTCGGCGCTTTAATCGCGGGGTCTAGTTTTAATGAAGGGTTGGCATCTCCTGACAGGGCATCCTCTTCTTCATCAAAGGTATATATAGTATAGCTGCTGTGAGTCCGTTCCCGTTTTCCAGCTCTTGCGTATCCAAGCCCGAGTGTTTCTATCTTCCCGTTGGGCAATTTGCGTTGAGTCCCGGGGACATCCCAAATCTTGTTGTAGAACCGAGCCTGCCGAACAGCCTGTTTTAAGGGTACTCCTTGGCGCTTCAATAGCTTCTTTAATCCATCCGTATAGTATCTGGGCAGAAGGATGGGTTGGAGCCTGTCGAGTGTAGTATCTGCGCCATGCCAGATCTCTTTCTCTATTTTCGACTCTGAGGATCGGTAAAATAGGATCACTTTCTCACCCCTTCGCCTGGGAGGGATGTAAAATGTTTCCAGGTCCTGCACACTGTGAGCTTGAAGCGTGTCGAGATCTTTGTAGTGTTCTCGCGGTACCATGGTGATTTGCAAACTATGGTCATCGCCAAGGGGTGCTTGTGTTGGCAGCCGATTGGAGAACACAGCATTAACTTCATCTTCTGAATCACTTCCGAAGACTAATACGGGGGCGGGTGTCCCCAGGTTGTTGCGTTGAGATGGCCCTGCATAAACTATCTCTTCCTCTTCTTCGGTATCGCTCCCGAAAATAGGGATGGCGGCGGCGGTTTTGTTCTCCGGATTGCGACACCTTTCTGTATCCTCGAAATCTGGCAAAAAGTACTTCGTATCTTCGTATTTACGGACTTCGTTCACGGAAAATGGGTTTAACTCACCTGTTACGGTATACTCGAAACCATTCTTGAAGTACTTCATACACTGATGTTGTGTAGAAGGGATGATATTGTACTCGTGTAGCCAAGGACGGCCGAGCAAGGCGTTGTAGCAGGTCTTGGCGTCAATGACATGGAATTTGATGTCTGTGACGAGAAGTCCAAAGCGTAAGGTTAGTATCACAGATCCGAGAGTCCGTGACGATTGTGAATCGAAACCGGAGATAGTAATCTTGTCACGAGCGAGGTGTTGCACGCTCATGCAGATTTCCTTCAACACCCGAACATTAAGGAGATTGACGGAGGATCCATTATCCACCAGGATCTTGCCTATCTTGATATCATGGCAGTATCCGGAGACATATAGGGGACGGTTGTGGTCGCACGTCCCGAGAAGGAGGTCTTCATCACCGAAAGTGACGTCGGCCGTATGCACTTCCTCCAGTTCATCCTTCATCTTTTCAGTGGCGAGGAAGGCTTGGAATTGCTCGGGTTCTTGTAACGCCTTAATTAGTGAGTCTCGCGCTTCTTTCGATAATAGGAGGGCATCGAGAATGCTAAGCTGAGAAGGTAGCTTCCTTAGGTGCGCGAGGATGTTATAGTCCACTTTACTCTTCCTAGGAGGGTCTTTGGCAGCCAGCTCTCTCATGACTTGGTCATCTAAAGTGATATCTTCAGCGACCTTTTCCTTTCCCTTATCCTTTCTATTCCCGGGCCCGAGATTCTTTTCTGGGAGTGTGCGATTGCGCAGCTGAATGTTCTCGCAGGCCTCCGATTCCTCCTCTTTCCCCAAAACAGATTCTTTAAAGAGAGGGCCCAAAGCCATTTCTTCATCAGAGTCGCTCCCAAAGGTGAGAACTTGTGACCCCCTGGCGTTAACCATGCAACAGTTGCCAGTCGTTCTGTTGTGCCCATCGACAGTACTTTTTCGCTCCCGACGGATCTTGCGTTTCATGCGCTTAACATGTTGCCGACGAGCGACATATCCTTGCCACCATATCTTAAAGGCGTCGCACTCCTCCGTGGGGTGTGAGACTTTCCGGTGATATGCGCAATAGTCAGGGTGCCTCTCCACCCCATCGTGTGTGTTTCCTTCCGAGGGCGGTAGCTTCATCCCCATTGACATGGCTTTGGCAAACCTTTTTCTCGTCTTGAATATCTTCTTGTCTACTTCGGATACCTTTCGCTCTGGCGGAGGTCGTTCAGCTCTTCCGTTCAGTCGCCCGCATTTGGCTCTTTCCGACGTGGTCATTTCACGCTCCTGGTCCGCTTTACATTTTAGACGAATCTCGTCTAGAAAAGCGTCGATCATTTCGTCTGTTGGCCATGCACGCTGTGGTACAGGCTCTGCCTCCGGCTTCTTAGTGCCGGGAGTTTTCCCATCATCGGTAAACGAGTGGGAGACTACGTTACAGCTCGCCACATATCCTTCGGATTCATCTGACGAGCTCTCTCCATCATCTTCCTCTTGAAAGATGTGGTTGAGGAACTCTTGCAGTGTGACAGGAGTTCGCGCCTTTTGATTGTATTCTTCCAGCGCGTCGATTTGCTTCTGCAAGTTCGTATGCTCGTTTCCAAGCTTCACGGGCTTCTTGGATTTCCTCTTCTTTTTCTTCGAGGATTTCGACGGTTGGGCGTGAGTATTTGGGCTCTTATCGCGAGTCTTCGTAATTGGGCGGGGCTTCAACATTCCTTTGATAATTTGAGGTTCAAGAAGGTCCTTCCATTCGATCGCAGGGCACGCATGAAGGTCTCTCAGCATTCTTTTGGTTTTAGTTGATAGCACGACCTCCCACGGAGCTTCTTCAATAAAAGAACATGTTGCCCCCGGTGTATCCGCTTTCCTAGGAGCATGCGGCTGTGGTGGGTTTACCTTCCACTTTTCGGACAGTACAAACTTCCCCTGGAGGTACTGGTCTTCAATCCATCCTTTGAAGACGAAGCAATCCTCAATCGGATGGCCTACCGTCTGATGGTAAGGGCAATAGCTGGGGTTATTCACCTCGGTGGGTTGCGGCGGTCGCCTTGGATTTGGCAGGTTTATAAGTCTGTTGCGTATCGCCAGCTCGAATAGCCGTTTCGTCTTGTCCCGTGGGAACGAGTAGGGACGCTTCATCTTCTCATTATAATACCGACGCCTTTCCTCCAGTTGATCTGCCGGTTTCGGGGCGTTAGGTTGCTGTTGGGCACTCGCAACAAAGGTTGCCCTCCCTTTACCCTTGTCATTCCGAGGTTCCAACTTCGGTGTAGGTGGTCTATGACCCATCTGGTCCATCTGAGCCAACTTGTCGATCAGAGCCTGGAATGTGGTTGGCTTAAAGAACATCATGAACTGGGAGATAGTTGCGTGAGGGTCTAGAGTTCCCACGAACATGCCCACCGCAGGTGCTTCCTCAATGCGTTGCTCACATCTCGACCACAAGTTCTGCCAGCGTATAGCGTACTGGACCCAGGTTTCGCCCGGTTTTACCCTGGCGTTAATAAGTGCAGTTATTGGAGTGCGTTCGCTGGCACTTGCAAATCGCTGAGTGAACAACAACTCCATTTCAGCGAACGTTTTGATAGAATCGTTCGGGAGTTCCGAATACCATTCGAACGCTGTTTCTGATAAGCTGCCCACGAACTGGCGGAGCAACAATTTATCATCACCGCCGGTGTTACCGCAGAGGGCCCGAAACTGGGCGACATGTTGATGGGGATTGCCGGTCCCCTTATACACGTGGAATTTTGGTATCGTATAGCCTTGCGGGTATTTGATTTGGTCATACCAGCTCGGATACGGCCGCCCCGTTTTCACGACTTGACCAGCTGCCTCAGTAGCGTGATGAACCCGGATTTGCTGGGCTATGTAGTCAGCCAAGTCAGCCTTAGAGATTGCCTCCTCCTTGGCCGTTGAGAGGGCTGGTGGTGGATTTGACGTTTCTCCTCGGTCGTCTTCAAGAACGATCGGGGGATCCTCGGCGGGTAAGTCCTGCTGGATCATCATTCCTATCACATCTTGGAAGAGAAGGCCCATCCGTTGTATGTTGGCCGCTTGTTCAGCAGCCTCTTTGTCCCTTTTCTCCAGTGTCCGGCGAAGGAATTCAGCATCGGTTTCTTCCTCCCGGCGTGCGTCTGAGGACGTTTCTGGGTTTTCTTTTGGCCCGGTGAGCGCGGCCATAGCATTCATCATTTCTTGAAGCTTTTGTTGCTGCTCTTGAGCCTTCGTCACGGATCGGGTTAGCGGTCGGTGGCCCGTAGACGTGCGGCTTTCCTCTTTTCCCGAGGCCATGTAAACAGTGTGGACCACCATGCCCCCAGACTTAGGGCGTCTGGGCTCAGTGCTTTTAGCCGTCGTTGCATGCTGTGGGGTTTTCTGTGGCCTCCTCCTTTTATGAGCCATGGAGGTTGAGGGGGCCGTTGAGGTGGGCGTCCAGACAGCCTTTTGGGGTTTACCCTGGCGACCAGCTTCCGGTTGGATTTTCAGCTTCTTGTGTTGGCGAGAGAAGTTCGGATCGATGATCGAGTCCCGTGTCTGCCGCCAAACCTTATAGATTTTGGAAGACAGCCGTTGAGGAGATCGGGGCTGTTCTGATTTTATTTCCACAACCTTTTTTAATGAGGGAGGAGACCTCTTCAGCACTGCCGTAGGAGAATTCCTTCGCACCTTATTTAGCATTTCAAAGCTGTTCTCAGTTGGAACAGCAGCATTAACCTCTGCCATCGGGGCCGATGGAGTCAACCCGGAGGGGGAGTTGCCCCCAGCCTTCCTTACTCGGCGCCAATGGCGACGTCGAGAGTGTCGAGCGGACGGTGTAGGGTCAGCGGTAAGAATGGTTTCGTCTTGCCCCCTATCTGGGTGGGGGGTCGCAGTTGGTATTAGCCTGTCAAAGACCGATGTCCTTTGGGCAGTAGGAGCGGGAGCTGAAGCCGTTAATCTTGTAAAGACCGACCTTTTGGCCGGAGAAGCTGCCTTGACGATTTCGGGGGCAGGAGCGGTCACTTTCTTAGAAGCAGCCTTCTCTGAGATTGTAGGCTCCATGATGAGTTCGCAGGATTTCTGGCCCAATCTAGAGAAGACCGAGGCGTTGACATTGGGCGACTCGTTGAGAGGAGCCGCGGCAGGGGTAAGACGATCAAAGACCGACTTCTTGAGAGCTTACGTTGTCAGCACTGGCGCCGTGAAGCTTGTTGGTGGGAGTATAGTCCCAAAGAACAATCCGGTAGTGGCCTGAGTTACTTGGTCCACCGGCATTGTGAACAACGAAGCAGCTTGGGGTCCGTAGGCTATGCCTCCTGGCGAGGCAAAGCGTTGGTCGCAATTGCAGTTTGAGCAGTTGGAGAATTTCGCAGAAGTAGAAGCCATCGATCCTTTGCTTTCTGCAATAAGCAAGACGCCAACTCTTAGTATCTTGAAACCCAAGGGCAACCATTAGCGAACCGCGATTGGTTCGCGAGTCACGACACACGAAGTGTGGAGTGGAAAGAGGAAAAGGTCCCACCGGGCATGCCAGAATCTGTTCCCCTCCGAAAGACGGCGCGACATCGCGTCTTGCCTGAGATTCGGGGCAGATGCTAATTGGTGCTATCCGTCCACCTCTCCGAAGATGCCAAGTTGATTTATGGCACCATGTATCGAAGGTTTAGACGGATGCGTCCGATGTAGCAGACTTCGTCAGATTCCCCCTCGTTTGAGGGGTTTTTGATTGTGGGGACGCTCTTCCCTGCAGGCGCAAGCCCCTGCAGTTAATTACGCTACCGCATTGCGGTAACAACTTTCTCCTTCTCCAGATGGTCACTTCGTGTCGTGGGTGTTTGTTTCGTATTTTGTTGCCCGTGGATTGTTTACGGAGACTGAGTTATGTCGTCGCCCGTAGGGCGTGGACTAGTCCAAATCCGTATTATCTTAGATTTGGGTTTGGGGGGGGGTTTGGTTTGAGGATACGTCAGCCATACTTGAGGCTAAGATCAACTCAAACGTTTGTTAAGGATACGTTAGTCTAACTTTGTGACTAAGATCAACTTAAAGGGATCGTTTAGATCCGACAAAAGAGCGTTTGGACTCTAATGTTCCAGTTTAGGGACATAGTGGCCTATGAATGTATGGCCGTCGGGACCCGTCACCTCTCTGACGACGTTGAAGGATTACAACGACGGATGTCAGAGGAGTTCAGAGATGTACCCTCGAGCCAGGATTAATTGGGGGGATTCATAGTCCACTCTGTTTGAAGGTTTAAGGATACGTTAGCCATCTTTGAGGCTAAGATCAACTTAAACGGGACCGTTTAGATCCGACAAAAGAGCATACGGGGCTCTATTGTTCTAGTTTAAGGACGTTGCGGTCCACGGGTAGTTTAAGGACATTGCGGTCCATTGTTAGTTTAAGGACATTGCGGTCCATGGGTAGTTTAAGGACATTGCGGTCCATTGTTAGTTTTAAGACATCTCGGTCAAGGTTAAGGACGTCGTAGTCCATGGGCTTAAGGACCCCACAGTCCATTGTTAGTTTTAAGACATCTCGGTCAAGGTTAAGGACGTCGTAGTCCATGGGCTTAAGGACCCCACAGTCCATTGTTAGTTTTAAGACATCTCGGTCAAGGTTAAGGACGTCGTAGTCCATGGGCTTAAGGACCCCACAGTCCATTGTTAGTTTTAAGACATCTCGGTCAAGGTTAAGGACGTCGTAGTCCATGGGTTTAAGGACCCCACAGTCCGGTATGTGCTCTGGATGCTTCACACGGGTTCACTGCCGTGCTTGGCGAGGATCAGGCTCCGCTCTGGACGTTTTCCACGGGGTCAAAGAGTGACATTATCCGCGTTCCACGTAACCAGGAATTTGCATTAGACATGAGTTTAAGGACCCCACGGTCCATATCAACGTGTGGTCGTCGGGACCCGTCACCTCTTTGAAGACATTGAGGGATTACAATGCCAAGTATCAAAGGAGTGAAGAGATGTACCCTAGAACCGGAGTGGATTAAATAGTCCTTGGCCCAATTTGGGATCAAGACGAATTAATTATGTTATGAGTCCATTGGACCAATTGATCACAGATTGAGGACTTATGGCCATCTTGGGCTAAGTCCAATCAGGAGAGGCTTTGCCTCTATCCATTTAGGCCAATTGGGCCAAAGCCTACTGTTAAACACTACAGAGCAGTCAGTGTTGAACACTGGGAATGAGGTTGACAAGTTAATGTTTAACACTAAGAGGTAATTGGTGTTAAACACCAGCAACAAGGCTTTTCAAATTAGTGTTAAACACTAAAACAGATCAGTGTTGAACACTGCAAATGAAGATCTCAGATTAGTGTTAAACACTAAGGCAATCAGTGTTGAACACTGCAGATAAAGCTTTTTAATTAGTGTTGAATACTAAAGCCCAACAGTATTTTAACACTGGGTTCGAGAGTTTCAATTTAGTGTTAAACACTAAGACAAGAGGGGTCACGTGGCAGCACGTGAGAGCGCCCTCCCTTCATTTATTCTGAGATCATCGTGTCTTTCAGAGCGTCACGTGTCATCACGTGATGGGCATTCAAATGCCTATGTATTAGAGCTTCTGCCGAGGGTCACGTGGATCACGTGGGGTGCTGCCTCAAAGGGGCTTTCTGTAGATCTCTTGGGGGGGTCACGTGATGACACGTGACCCTGCCTCTATGTATTTTGTTCAGAGGCTTTGTTAATCTTCTTTCAGGAATTAAATTCCTCGAACTGTAAATCTCAGAGGAATTAAATTCCTACTTCCTTTCGAAGACTTTGTATTCTGGAATAGAGTTTAACTCTGAATTTTCTGTAGGAATTAAATTCCTCATATATATGAAGAACTAAATAGGGTTAAACCCTAACAAAAGTTTTTTAAGGAGTTTAAACTTCCATCCTCTGTTAAATTATGATTAAGGGAATTAAATTCCCGATGTTTCAACAGAACTGGGTTTTTTAATTAGGGTTAAACCCTGTTTCTTTTTTGCTCTGAAGGAATTAAATTCCCATGATATAGGGTCAAGCCCTACTTTTATTTTTGAAGGAATTAAATTCCTATAGCTCTGTGAGAATTAAATTCTCGTGCTTGCATTCCTTCTCTATGTTTTGGATCTGCATGACAGGATCTCAACCCATTGAGAATTAAATTCTCAATCTTAAGGGGAGATGTGCACTTTGCAGATCCTCTATCAAAGAGAGAAGAAATATGTTCTTCTGTTTTTATATTATCAGAGTTAAACTCTGTTGAGAATTAAATTCTCTTTCTTTCAAAAGGCCTTCCCTTTCTTACCTAGGGTTTTTGCAGAAGATCCGAGTCTTTTCAAAGTATCAAAGCTCTCCTCCTTTTTTCTTTTTTCTTCTCTGCGCATGTATATATATTTATCTGTGTCTCTTGGCTCCTATTTATAGGAGAAGCAGCCGAATCAATCAGTTTTTTGACGAATCTTCGTGAAAGATTTGATTTGCATCCATCATTCATTTTGGACCTTTGGATTATTAGGTGAATTTTATTCACCATTGGATTTCAAATCCAGGGGTTCCCCTTTATTATTTCGGTTAGATTTAAAGGGGAAATCTTTCCAAACCCAAGATTTTCCCATAGATAGATCACCTCTCAATCTTTAATTCGATTGGTTCCAGATAGTTGCTTTCCTTTGGAAAGATTTGAATTTCTCTCAGAATTTAATTCTGTTAACACAGTGGGCTTTGAAAGCCGGTCACGTGTGACCACGTGACTCATGGTCACGTGTGAACACGTGACCCCCTTTGGTATGAGCCTTTTCCTTTCTTTTGCGCTCTGTCTTCTGATCGCTGCTTAGACGTCACGTGATACCACGTGACCCCTGGTCACGTGTGAGCACGTGACCCTTGTTTGAACTCTCTTTCTTCGGTTCTTTTGGAGAACGAGTCTGCTGCCTTGAACGTCACGTGCCAACACGTGACCCTGGTCACGTGGAAGCACGTGACCTCTTCTGAAGCCTTTTCCTTGACTTGATCAGGGAACTGGTGTGCCTTTGACGCTTGCATTTAAATGTCACGTGTCGCCACGTGACCCTGGTCACGTAGGAACACGTGACTCTTTCTGAAACCCATTTTCTTCAGCGTAGTCAGGAAACTCAACTTGACTTGATGATGCTTTTTTAGTTGTCACGTGCCAACACGTGACCCCTTTCTGAAGCTTTTCCCAGAAGCTTTCCTGATTTTAAATCAGGAAACAAATGCCCCTACAGCGTTGTTCTCACGTGTCTGCACGTGAGTGCAACGCTGTCACCTCTTGTGACCGTTGGATTCTTCTAGGGATCTGGGGAGACGAAATGTTTTCATTGTCTTCTATAAATACCTCTGTCTCTTCATAGGAGCCTTCACTTTGCCCATCTTCTTCTTCTGAGAATTTAATTCTCTTCTTCCAGAGCTTGGTTCTCTGTCTTAAAATATTTTCAGAGTTTAACTCTGCTTTAAAGGGATTCTTCCTCTTCAGGTAATGGTAATCGAAGCACCTTCGTTTTGACAAAACTCTCTGGATTTTAAATCCAGATCAAGGGTTTCACAAAGAACCCATTTTTCTTCAAGTAATTTAACCAAAATATGAGACCACTTGACTTCCCGCAGTAGATCACTTAGGGTTCAGATGATCCCTTAGGGAGATGATGATGGCGGTTCAAACCCATAGAATTTAATTCCATTCAAAATGTTTCTGGGAATTTAATTCCCTTTTCTTAATAAGGAATTTAATTCCGACGAAGAACTCGATTTCTTCATACAGAGGCTTCCTGGGGTCTCTTGGCCCTAGGTTGTTCTTCCTGCCATTAATACAATGGGGGCTTTGTAATGATGTCTTTTGACTTTTATTTCAGGTATCATGGATGCCCATCTGTATAGTCTTGACGAGATCATTTCCTACGGGAATATTCGTGCGCTGGGCCGCAGTCAGAACCAAGAGTTCACCGATGCTCAGTGTGCCGAGATCATGAGCCGCTTTGACGAGTACAACCATCGGCTACTCCCCCGTCGCTCTTCTCTTCTGAGGCTGATCGTGCTTGCGATCAGGGAGGCTCTCCCTTTCAGGCTGATCGTGCTTATGAGGATATGAGATGTTAAATGGATATGAGTCGATATGATCGGATATGATGCCGTGAGATTTTGATATGCGATCGAGTCTTGATACCGTATATGATATGATATTATGATGGATCGTCGAGCGATATGTATTCATGCATGCGGTAATATGTGAATTGATGATATTAGATTGTACGAGACTTTAAAACCGTACCCTTGATCATGATATTGTACGATGATGATACCGTCTAAATGATGATGTATATATGATATTTGACCCATACCCTCAATCTTGGGGATGCCGTACGATGGATTTTACCGTACGGGGTATAGATATGATGATTGATCCGAACTCTTGACTCGAAGATGTAATACGATATATTATTACCGTACGTGATGATATGAGGCTGGATCGGCGACTATTAGACATATCGGCTCGGGACAATATAGATTTCTTATTACCTTTCAACTAGTTTCTTAGTTTAGTCTTTTAGTTGATTAAGTAGATGTTAGACTAGGCTCGAGTCATACCTATTTTCAAAAACTAAAAAATCGTGAGTATTTTCAAAAGACATTCCGAGGGATACTACGGATTTTCAAAGGACATATCTTTTCTCAAAAATATCGTAGCCCCTATTTTTCTAAAAACCATGATTCGTGCTATTTCAAACACTAAAACTGTATGACTCGTATATAGATATGCATATTCTATAATGTTGCGTTTGCTACTCATTCTCCGTTATATTCATGTTGTTCTCATTGTATTGCATATTTATACATGTGTTTCTGTAACTATTATGATCTCGTCTGTTAGAACACCAACACCATTACCGATGATGCGTATGTTACACGTACACTTACTTGCCGTCTCACACACATCATCATCGGTAATTGTCATGCCACGTACACACTAGAGAACCTTTACTCCATTTATATAATCTAATAATCTGTAAAAGTAGCATTGTTTTACATTCATAATCCTAAATGGTAGTGCAGACTTCGTATCTCTTACTTAGAATGCCGCATGCATGTGCATCCATACATTCTAGTTATGCACTGATTATTCGCTTTATGTCGATATTTATTATCTTCTCGTATACTCATAGATTATGATTCCTTTAGAAATTTTCGTATTCATGTTATTTCTGGATTTGGGGAAACCGCAAGTGATATTTATAAACTCATGATTCTAATTTTCAAAAGGAAAAATGCGGTTTCTCGTGATATGACGTATAGCGTCCACCATGAGATTTCTCGATTCTTGAGCCATCTGTGTACACATAACCAATTCGAGGAAGGGGATGCACCGTCTGCGGGTACATGGTGGACCCGGTGAGGTACCTCGGGGCGAGATGGACGTATTGAGAAGGCGTTGAGCCCGGCAGGGGAGCACTACCGACCGGTGATATTTGACGCGGCGGATATCCGGAGGATACCAACCGTAGTCGTGTAATCAGATGATTTGGGCCGATTCAGGCTGATGGAGCCCGAGATTTATGAGGATTTTGTGTCGCTGATGGATACGATTTTCATGATATTTTCGAGTGTCGATACTTGGCACTCAGGTTTATCCTGATTTTTCTGTGTCGTTGATGGACACACTCATTTAGTGATGCGTTCATACATCATACATGTGACATGTAGTTATTTTATGACACGGACACGAGTACCTGACCTTACACATATGTCTATATGATCACATCTACTGTTACTCGATGTTATCGTGCTACTATTATTATTGTACTGTATTGTATGACCTAGGAGATCGTCATACATGCGATTTCTTCTTGGTGATGTTTTCTACTCACGAGTTGGCAACCCACCCCCGTTGTGCCACAGTTTCTTGCAGGTTTAGCCGTACAGGTTCCGTAGCGGCTTGCTGGCACTTCACTTTCTTCCGGATGATTGCCTGATAGGTGGGATACATTGCTTCATGTCCACCATTTTATACTTGTATATTTATTTGTTGTATCTAGTTAAAGCTCCATTAACCAGACTTGTATATTTAGTAGACTTAGAAACCCACAGTTGTATATTCTTTCGGCCTTAGAGTTACGCTTGTGTATTTATTACTGTTTCTGGTTTTCTTGATGATATTAGTTTTATTTACTTTATTTCTGAGTTTGATCCTCGCCTTCGGCGTTGTATATTTGCTTTTCTTGCGTGGTCGTTTCTGCCAATTGGTGAAGAGCTAACTCCCGCTTGGGGATGCCTTATATTATATTATTTGTACCGTTTTCGAGTTAAGTTTTACAAAGGAGGTGCTGCCCAAATTTACAATGACGAAAATGTTTTCAAGTTAAATATAAACATTGCGTTTTCATATACTATTATCTAGGTTTTGTAGAAAGAACTTGTTTTCTATAACCTTATTTCAAAACTGCACCTCCACTATTTTCTATAAAAAGGTTTGGATTTCAGGGCTTTTGGCTTACTTGAATTAGGTGAGGTCTTATAGACTTCACATGATTCAAGCGTCAGTCATGTGCCTTTTCCGGGTCGTGACACATCATCACGAGGCCGCCGAGCAATTTCCTGCTGGCCTATCTGCAGGGGGTAGCTTCCTGCCCAACAAACGCTGTGGATCAAAAGCGCTCATCACGAGGCAACCGAGTAGCTTCCTACTCGGTCCATCCATAAGCGGGTAGCTTCCTGCCCAACAAACACCGCCCTCATCATGGGGCCGCCGAGCAATTTTTTGCTGGCCCATATGCAGCGGGTAGATTCCTGCCTGACAAACGCTCTGGATCAAAAGCCCTCATCACGAGGTGACCGGGTAGCTTTCTGCTCGGTTCATCCACAGGCGGGTAGCTTCCTTCCCGACAAATGCTGTGGATCAAAAGCCTTCATCACGGGGCCGCTGAGAAAGCTCCTGCTGGCCCGTCCGCAGCGGGTAGCTTCCTGCCCAACAATACTGTGGATCTAAAGCCCTCATCATGAGGCGACCGTGTAGCTTCCTGCTCGGCCCATTCTTAGCGGATAGCTTCCTACCCAACTAACGCTAAGGATCAAAAGCCTTCACCATGAGGCGACCGGGTAGCTTACTGCTCAGTTCATCCACAGGCGGGTAACTTCCTGCCCAACAAACGCTGTGGATCTAAAGCCCTCATCGTGAGGCCGCCGAGCAAATTCCTGCTGGCCCATCTGCAGCGGGTAGATTCCTGCCCAACAACGTTGTGGATCTAAAGCCCCCATCACGAGACGACCGAGTAGCTTCCTGCTCGGCCCACCCTCAGGGAAAACATCCTGCGGCCCAGATTGATTCCCTCTAAAACGAAATGTCGCGCCTATCGGACGTCAGGGCTCCACGTGGCGATCGACCATTGGGGACGCATCTTCAATTGCAGGAGTCAAGGACAGCCTGTCGCATCCGCCAACCAACGTCGGACACGTAGCCCGTATCTCAACTAACGATTGATCGAAGCGGTGCCCTTTCGTTAAAGCGCAATCATTTTACTGATCCGCTGATACCATCAGGATACGCATGAAAACTTAGACGCACGGTGAGACGACATGTGGACTCGAGGATCGAAACGACGTAACCGCCAAAAGCCATGTCGTTCCCGGAAAATCCACACTATGATTCTCGGCACCAAACTGAGTAGAAGAAAACCGAACAGGCCACTCTCGACCTGACCCATAAATAGGCCGGGACGAGAGCGGGGGGCTAATGATGATGCTCAAAAGTGGAGATTCCCCAGATCATGACACGTAGCTGATGACGTGTTCCGAAGGCTACGGAGCTGGAGTAAATATGATGCTCTGGGGGCTTACCTCGGGACTTCATCTTCGAGGATACACCCAACCTATCAAAGACCTCCCTGAGTACCTTCCATACCCACCCAACAAACATCTAACAGCTCGCCTTCGACATGCCGAGTTTCCTCGGCCTTCCGACTCGTCTCCGAGCCATCTGCCGAGCTGGGCTTCCTCAGCTCTCCCGATCACCCGAGAGCGCAAAGCCCTAGCGCTTCCGCAACGGTTCCATGTATCTCGCCAAAACGAGATATCCGCCACCCCATGTTCCACGTCCCACGCTGGCGCATCCCCCCATTAATGAGTGTATCTCACCATTAATGGACGGATCCCGCCGTTCACGCGGGCGTAACGTAAGGACGTAACTGACGGCGAGGATCTCGCACCTGCTCGTTCCATGCGACCACTATATAGACCCCTCTTCCCAGACGACTCACGTATCTCGAATTTATTTCTAATATGCCGCTGCTCTGCACTTATTTCTCCTAAATTATTTGGCCTACCCGCTTATCAAGGCCTATGCCGTTTCTAAAAAACCCAGAGAGGCTATTTACGCCTTTTACGAATTAGGCAATCTCGGTTTTGTCCCAACTATGAAAATTTGTAAATTTCTCCTAAATTATTTGGCTGAAAATGGATAGAGTCGGTTTTTGACCAAATGAAGAGATTTGGAGTGAACTCGAATGCTTATATGCTTAATATTATTATTAAAGCTTTTTGTGAAAATGGGAAATTGGATGAAGCATTTGAAGTCTGGGAAAAGATGGAGGAGATCGGAGTGAAGCCCAATTTGATCGCGCACACTACTTTTCTAATCGGGCTGTGTAACCATCGAGGACCCGATTCGGGTTTCAGTGCTCTTCAGCAAATTATATGATATTTAGATATGCTCTTCAGTCAGTTTATCGTGACTATGACTTCCTTTAGGTTGAAGAATTGGCGAAAAATATGAAGATAAATATAAGCAAAGTGGAGATGTAGCGTCAAAGCTGACCCTAGATGAGGCTGCATTTCGTGATATCCAGGTATTATGAAGTATTACCTTAGAAAAGGTCTTAATAATGCAAGCAATTTCAGTACTTTGCAATAGTTAAAATGTAACAAGGCAGGACCAATGGTGGTGGTGGTGCTCTTCAGGTAGACTTTGCATGTCCTAAACGTGCTGTTCCAATGGCTGAGCAATTTAAACCAATTCCTTTATTTTATTTCCAGAACCGAATCGACCAAATACAATCTGATCTCGAGGAATTAGTGAAAGCCTTGAATGAACGATGCAAACAATATGGGTTACGGTCTAAACCAACGACATTGGTTGAGCTTCCCTTTGGTACTGTTGTTGATTTATATTCCTATCCATGTACTATCACTATTGGTTTTCATCTGCTTGGACCTTCAATATCAACGATAGCTTACTATTCAGTCTAACATTCAATTTCATTGTAAACTAACACCGTATTAAAAGAATTAAGGTCATTTAACTATTTCTTATCAAAGATTTGTGGGGAGATAACCAGTCTTATTACTGTGTAAATTATGTGCAGAAAAGAAACTATTTCCGGTTGCAGGATGCTCAATTGGGAGACAGTTTTAGCAGACATCCAAATAATGTTATGCTCTTTTTTTTCTTTTCCCTTTTCCCTTTTCCTTTTCTTAAATATGTCACTATTTTTCTCCTATAACTTAAATGCTTCTCATGCAGGTTGAGTGAAACTAACTTGCACCGTTATTTAGGGAGACACTTTGTATCATAATTCTCTAAGAAAGCGCTGTTGCCTCTCATGACTTGACAATCTAATTATACATCTTAACTATCACAATTTCAAATTTGCAGTAATATTTTGGTCTGAAAATATCTTTTAATGATCTGCATCATGTTCTATACTGTTTATCATGTAGTTTGATCTATATCTGAATTCAAAGATTTGATGAACCAGATTTTTCAGGCCGTTCCTCGACCAGTTATTATTGTGTTATTGATGACATTCTGGTCTATTCTAAGAGTTGAGAGGAACATGAGTAGCACTCGTGAATTTCTTTGCAGACATTGAGAGAGCACCAACTGTTTGTTAAATTCTCGAAGTGTTCCTTCTGGCTTGATAGTGTTGACTTCATAGGCCATGTGGTTACGGGAGACGGTATTCGTATGGACCCAAGGGAGATCGAGGCCGTACAGTTTTGGTCCAGACCTGTATCAGTGACAGAGGTCCGCAGCTTTTTGGATTTAGCCGGTTTTTACCGCCGTTTCGTGCAGGATTTCTTGAGTATCGCTGCACCGCCGACCGGACTGACCAGGAAGGGGGTTCCTTTTCTTTGGAACTAAGGCATGCGAGCTAAGTTTTCAGCGGTTGAAGACTCGGTTGACGACTGCACCAGTTCTACCTTTGCTTTCTAGATCGGACGACTGTGTCGATTATTATGATGTTTCGCGAGTGGGGCTCGATTGTGTACTGATGTAGTACGATAGAGTTATTGTTTATGCTTCCCGACAGTTGAAGGAGCATGAGCAGATTTATCCCACTCATGATCTGGAGATGGCCGCGGTGGTCGTGCGTTGAAGATTTGGAGACACTACTAGTACGAAGAGTTGTGTCAGATTTTCATGGACCACCAGAGGTTTATGTTAATCTTCCTGCAGCGGGATCTGAGTTTGAGACAACGCCGTTGGATGGAGTTTGTGAAGGATTATAATTGTGAGATCCTTTATTGCCCGGGGCAAGGCGATTGTGGTAGCTGATATTTTGAGTCGTAGGCCCAAGGGTTAGCTTGTCCCAGATGAGCGTAGTTCAGAGACAGTCTTTTGCAGAATTGCAGTTCTTGTGCGACCGTTGAGTACAGCTTAAGTTCACCTCTACTAGAGGACAGCTTGCTCATGTTCGCGCCCGTCCACTTCAAATTAATCGTTTTCGTAAGGCACAACCCGCCGATACTCGTTTGTCTGAGATTCTTCAGCATGTTCGGCAGGGTAGAGATTCAGAGTTCTTGATTGATGACCAGAGTGTGCTAAGTTGCGGGACTCGCTTGTGTATACCAAATACTGATGGGTAGAGACGCGAGATCGTAGAACATGCACATCAGTCAGCTTTCAGTGTTCACCCAAGTGCCACCAAGATATAACGTGACTTGAGAGTTAGTTACGGGTGAGCAGGGATGAAGAATGATGTTTCAGATTTCGTTTTGAAGTGCCTGGCATGTTAGCGAGCTAAGTTTGAGCATTTAAGACCGGCAGGAGAGTTGTAATCTTTAACCGTTCCAGAGTGGGAATGGGAGAAGATCTCCATGAATTTCGTTGTGGTGTCTACCCAGGTCTAGTCAGGGGTATGACTCCATTCGGATGATTGTTGTCCGGTTATGCTTAGTATGTTCAGTCTGCTCAGTTGTTTTTCGATAGATTGGTGCGTTTGCACGTAGTTCCTTCATGCGTTGTATCCAATAGAGGCATTCAGTTCGCTAGCCTTCGTTGGCAGAAGCTTCAGGAGGCCTTGGGTACCTGGTTGAGCTTTAGCTCCGCTTTCCATCCGCAGGTCGATGGTCAGACAGAGCGGACTATACAGACTCTGGAGGATATGCTTGTGCTTGCGTACTAATTATTTGTTGGCTGTGTGATCGTCACTTGCCATTGATGGGGCTCTCCTACGATAACGGTTATCAGGAGACGACTCAGATGGCACCTTTCTAGACTTGTATGTTAGATCGTGTCGATTGCCAGTTTGTTTTACCGACTCCGCGAGAGCAGGATTTTTGGACCCCAGCTAGTCATGAGACCACGGAGAAGATCCAGTGGTTCAGGTCAGGATGAGAGTAGCCCAGTGCAGACAGAAGTCTTATGCCGACCGTAGTTGTCGCAGACTTGAGTTCGCAGTGGGAGATCATGTATTCCTACGGATTATTCCGAAGAATGGCGTGTTGAGTTTTGGGGGAGCTTAGTCCCAGATTGTAGGTCCTTTTGAGATTCTCGAGCCAGTTAGTACCGTTGCTTATCGTTGGCACTTCCGTTCAGATTTCTGAGTATTCACCCAGTATTCCTTGTGTCGAGCAATTACCTTCATGACCCTTCTCACATGATTCAGCACCAGACCATTCATTTGGACGCGATCTTTCGTTCACCAACAGCCGATAGTTATAGTGGATCAGCAGGTGGAGAAATTTCGGTCAAAGGTCTTGCTATCTGTGAAGGTTCTTTGGCGTAGCCCGTCTAGTGAGGAGATCACTGGGAGCCTGCGAGCGAGATGTGGAAGTTTTGCACTCATCTTTTTGAAAGTATGCATAGTAAGAATTTTAAATTTGGGAACCGAATTTTTTTAAGGGGGGAAGATTGTAACGTTTTAGAAATCGTTTAGGCAAACTTTCCGTTAATAGGTAAAATAAGCTGTGTTTTCCGTAAAAACCTAGAAGTGATCATTTTTTCAGTATAGACTTAATTGCATCTAGTTTAATTAGGAAATTGCTAGTATGCGGTTTTTAGTTGTCACTTGAAAATTTTAGTCCACTTAAATATTTTTCCCTAATTAAAATATTATTATAAGCTTTTAATTATGCACTTAATTAGTGGTAATTACAATTTTGATTGGGTTAATTATGCTAAAAGTGAATCTATGCTAATTTAATCACAAGATTAAGCTTAAACCTTCTCTTTCAAAATATCTAGATATTTGTGAATTAAAAGAAAATTTTTAAAGAAATGAGGTGGCATGGATGAGAGGTGCTTTAATGAGCATTAATTGGTGTTTTAGACTAGAAATTTCCACACAATTTCTTAACCTTCCTCTCTTTTTAGCCTTGGCCGAGCTCACCCCCTTGCTGCCCTCTCTCTTCCCTTGCTCCATTTTCACTTCTTCAAACTCAAATAAATCATCAAAAATCCTCAAATAACCCCACAAACTCAAATATAAATCCCTACTCATTATTCTTCAACCCTAAACAAGCTTGGATCTTTATGAAAATCATCATTTTGGAGGCTAAATTGGAGTTTAGTTTCTAGTTTGTGAATCTAGTGGAGGTATAAAATCCTAACCCTAATCTTTAGTTGTTGTTTAAATCATTAAGCTAGCTTATTAGATGTTTAAGTAAAGCTTGAATTAGCATGTTTTATAAATTCTTGATAGGGTTGTGAAGATCAAGTTAGGGTTTTGATTAGTTGAAATGGTTAATCGAGAAGTTTAGACTTGGAAAACTTAAACTAGTTGTGAGAATGCTATTTGTTATTTTTTCTAGTCGTCTAATTAAGCTTAAGTGCAAACTAAACTTTTAGTAAATATTATATGGTTGAGATTAAAATTCTAGCAAAAATTTGAGTGGTTTAATCAAACTATTATGTGATGATTGTGGCTACTAGTTTTGGTTAAACTTTTAGACTTAAGCTAAAATATTTAAAAGTTGCTTACTAGGTTTTCGGATAAATTAGGCGTGGGTTTCTATTGACGTTGCGATATTATATATATTAGATTCCACGATATTTATTGTGTTGTGAAAGCGCGATCGGTACGATCGGGGTCTAGACTTGGTGGTTGCGTA
Source organism: Agapanthus africanus (assembly GCA_030015575.1). Taxonomy (NCBI): domain Eukaryota; kingdom Viridiplantae; phylum Streptophyta; class Magnoliopsida; order Asparagales; family Amaryllidaceae; genus Agapanthus; species Agapanthus africanus. The sequence goes on from CM057339.1 coordinate 59,413,246, forward strand.
GTTTAGCGATCCTAGCTGAGGTTGTACCGATATTGTACGTGTTTTGTGCACTAAGTGCACAGTGTGTTTATCTTGTGGACGTTATCCTTGCGTTTCGTTGGTTTTGTATCGGTGCAGAATATTTAACCTTATGTGTTGTGTTTGTGAAATTTAGGATCGCGAGCAGGGATTTCGGACGCTGTGAAAAAAAGGGAAGCAAGTGGTCGGATTTACTTGGCTCGAGATCATCGGTGAGTAGATTTAATATCTACAGGGGAATCGCCCGCATGGCGTTATGCGTCTGGGCTGGATTATATGACATGATTATTAGTTACAAGTATTGCACATATAGAGATTGTGCTGTTAGTTGTATGTATGCCCTAGAGGCCAGTATTGTACAGATGATGTATATTATATTGGATGCTTGGACATATATAGAGATGACTTTCTTGCTCGATATGATAGTATGCTATCTGGTTGCTCTTTATCTTAACATGTATACTAGTCTCTTTAAACTGTCTTATAGTTACATGTTGGTAAAGCCCTTAGGATGTGTACTTGACTACCTGGACTATGATGCAGATCATACTAGTGGGGACATGGTAGTCCATAAGTACATCCTTCAAGGTCCCTAGTCATAGGTGAATCGAGACGGGGTATCGATATACCAGTGTAGACTAGCGTATACGCTTCTCAACCCATGAGATGGGCGATGGATGATCTCATATCCATCGGTGTTTGACATCAGAGATGGTATACGGGTGCTCAGTGGAGACTGGGTACACTGGACGGACTCGCCGAGAACTCCCAGATGGTATTATACCTCACGTCAGATGGCAGTTCTCAGGTGACACTTGTACAGGTTAGTCTGTAGACCCGAGATCGTCATAGAGTCTTGTGTGATTCCCACTGTGCTTTGATCTCCACCTTATCACGTCCATGAGGGCGTGCAAAACGGTGGTTTTTGGGTACAGTCCCGAGTCATATGGAGGCAATGAGCGATAGGAGGGGTTTCGTCTCTCCCAGTATTGGGGGTTGATGTTGTACTGTACTCGATTGGCCGTAACAGGGAAGTCCCTGGCCAGGGCTGTTTCAGAGATTTGCTGGTAAGTGTTACCAGTAGTTTCTCGACCCATTATGAGCCTCACATCGGCACGACTTATCGGTTATTGGGGTCTGACGTTTACCACCCCTAGACTTGATATGCGACATATCAGACGAGGAGACCGGACTGTACGGGAAGTATTGCCGATCGGCTCGACGGGAGTTGTAGCAGGTTCGCTTGTTCTCTTCTAATCGCTCAATACCCGGGTGGCCGTTACGTTTAGCTGACCGCTTGCGGCTTGGGGGTGTTTGATATGATCATCACCCACTGCCGGCGTATTGACGAGTCTCAGAGTCCCACAATGGAGTTTCCTAGTCCAGGCGAAACGTTGTGGTGCGCGTATGCGATATGCGCATGGACCCGATTAAAATGCGCGTATAGGATACCGTATATTGATCGGGCGGCTTGCTTTTGGTAGGGGTCATGTTCACACCATAATATTGTATTATTATATTCCCCATTCTTATATATTTTACAAATAAACGGGTGCTTTTGACGCATGTCTGCTACATGTTACAGGTTACAGGTTCTTGGATAGGAAACAGTGAAAACGATGTAAATACGATGAAAATATGGACTTTTGACCAACAAATGGGAGGACCTTAGTCAAGCCTATATCAAAAGACAGTTCACAATTAACAAGGCAACTCAAGGTCCCAAAATACAAAGCGGACGGTTAAAAATCCATTGCAAATGGTTCACTGAAGATCTGGAGCTAATGTAGAAGCCCAATTGGAGAAAGAACCAAATAACCAGAAGCCCAAGAAGACCCAAAACAAAACCACAAAATTTCGCAGCCCAACTCCAACATTTGGCCGCGGAACCGAGGCCAAACCATGCCTCAGGCCGCGGTTCTGCGGCAATCTAGTGCGATCAGAGGAAATAAATTTTAGCAAATGTTTGGCAGCGCTGAATAGGTCTTCCTAGGGCTATTTTTGTAATTGTAGACATGCGGGTCAAATGTAACCCTAGGGTTTCCTATTCTTTATAAATAGGAACCCAAAACATTGTATTTTCTCTATGCCTCCTGTTAATAAAATACAAATTCTTTTGGAGAGCATCGGTGTCTCTCTTTAATTCAGAAATTCAGATCTGACAACCCTGCTTTGATGTTTGGAGAGAGCCATCTGTAAGTAATTTAATTTCTTGCCCTAGTGTAGATTTAAATTCCTTGCCCTAGGTAGATTTAAATTCATGCCCTAGGAACTTGTTTAGGGTTTAGCTTTGAGGAAGGATTTTGAGAGATGAGATCTCTCATCCCTTTCTTACCCACCAAATATTTACAATAGGACTCCATGCATACATGCACATATCGCTCCCTACGGCACTCTATCCCTCGAGATAGCGGTGATACCGTAGTATAAAGGCCCGGGTGTGATGTTTTCCATGGAGGTTAGGGTAAGGATCTCTAAAGGAAGGACAAGAACCTAGAGGAAGGAACATCTTCCCGAACGGATCTAATCCACTTTATTGATAATTACCATAACTCCTCATAGATCTTCATTCGGGTATTGAAAGCGGTGAGATTTAATTACATTTCCAAACCATCCATAAATCTAGCCCTAGTAAGAATAGATCTAGATAATTGCCCTAGGTTAACTCAGTTTTTAGATTTAATAATTAATCCGAACACCCTTCGGAATTAACTTGTAAGCGCGAATCGGAAATTCACAAAATCCCTGTGGACCGACCCGTACTCACAGGCTAGCTGCAAAGCGACACCGTTCTTGATTGCGGTTACAAATATTTTTGATCTATCTTTTAGAAAGCGCAAGCACGCTAAATCATTCAATCAAATGGCGCCGTTGCCAGGGATGGCGTAGAATTTTCTTTTCGCAATTTCGGGTTAATCATAAAATTTAAAAATTCATAAAAATCTGAAAAATAAAAAAATAAAAAAATATATATCATTTGTTATTTTTGGAAGGGATACTTTGTGGTTGAATTTTTTGCAGGATATACAGAATCGGATCTGGAAAATTCCAGAAAGCGAAACAGAAAAAGGGGTATCGGAACAGAAGGGATTTTAACTAACAGAAGAGTACAAAAATTTTGGAGCCCCAAATCCCCTATCCCGCCGCGATTCCGCGGCCAAAGCCCACCTTAGGCCTCGGAACCGCGGCCATCTTGTCGATTCGTCGCACCAAAAAAATTCTGGGGCACTGTGCAGTTAATGTGACCGCGAAATCGCGGTGGGAGCCACGTTTTGCCGCGGAAGGGCGGTGGAATTGTGACATCATCAGACCAACTTTGCTCTGTAAGATCTTCTGTTCATCCTCTGTATATTTTGAAATATATTTTCTGGAAATGCCTGCAGAATTTTGTGCACTTTAGAAATATATTCCCTTCCAAATAACGATCTTGTGCAGGATTTTTGGGCCCCGCTTGAAATAAAAGAGAACAAGTTTATGTTCTTCTTTTAAAGGAGGCTTTCCCTTAAGATTCAAGAACAAAAGTTCTTGTTTATAAAAGGGCTCTGCCTTTGTAGATCAAGGATCTGTGAATGAAGTAAATACTTCTGATTAGATCTTTTGATCTTTTTCTTTTTATCGAAGACCTTGGTCTTTTGTAGATCTATGATCCTTTAAGAAGATAGTTCTTCTTTTTTAATGAGATAATTTCATCTCTGTTGTTCAAAAATTAATTCTTTACCTTGAAGAAATGATCTTATTTTTCTAAGAGCTTGCTCTTCTTTCTCTTTTAGTTTTTCTCAAAGTTTGCAGGGGTTTTTTTCTATATGAGACTTGAAGTCTTTGGGCCTTTGTATAGGGCCAATTGATTTGTTAAATCAGTTTTAAGAGATCTTTCTCTGATTGATTTGGAAATATTTCCCACCGTTGGATCTTTGATCCTAGGGCTTCTGCTTTGCAGAAAATAATCTTCTTGTTTTAATAAGATTGGAAAGATCTTTCCATAACAGAATTTTAATTCTGATTAATTAATAATTTATTATTATTAGATCTTTTGATCTAACGGTGGGGAATTTTTAATTCTAGCGCTGGCGCACCTTGCGCGAGCGCATCTACGTTCGACACGTGGCACACAGCGCAGAGCGCAGTGCAACTGCGCTCTGCGCTCATATTTGACACGTGGCGCGCAGCGCAACTGCGCTAGCGCACCCGTGTTTGACACGTGGTGCGCAGCTCAGAGCGTTGGATCTGAAGCGTTGCTTCAACTTTTGAGTTTTGAAATTTTAAAACAAAGCTTTGCTCTGATTGGGGGTGCACTGCCTAGGGTGCAGCGCACCTGGCGCTAGCGCGTCTGTGTCTGACACGTGGCGCGCAGCGTGCCTAGCGCTGAATTTGAAGCGTTACTTCAATTTTCAAATTTTCAAATTTAAAATAGAGTTTTACTCTGATTGGGGGAAACAAATTCCCCCCCACCGTTGCGCTCACGTGGCGCACACATGAGTGCAGTGGTGGCAACATCTGAGCCATTGGATCAACTCAGAAGTTGAAGAGGCGGTTCAATGCCTATAAATAGGACCTTTGGTCTCTTAGATGATTAGCATCTTCTTTCTTGAGAATTTTTATTCAGAGCTTTGCTCTTCAGTTTAAGAACTTTTCAAGAGTCAGAACTCTGCCAAAACTTAGGTAAAGTTTAAAATTTTTAATAAATTAGGGTTTTTACCCATTAACAGAGCCTTGCTCTTCATAGATCTCTGATCTAAAGAAAACCCTTTTAGGGTTTCATTAATAGATCCTTGCTCTCATGAACCCATAGATCTAAACAGATCTTTTCTTAGGGTTTCTTAGCCCATGAACAGAGCTCTGCTCTTTCATAATATGTAGATCTCTTGATGTTTGATGAAGAACTCTTAAGATTTTTTCATGGATCTTGAAGATCCCAGAATTTTTAATTCACAAAAATTAATTTTAATTAATCCTTGATGGATTTTTCCATCATCATTACAGAGCCAGGCTCTTTAAGGAATTTTATTCCTTCATGATCAGAGTTTGACAAGTGTCACTCTGTCATAGAGCTTTGCTCTCAAAAGAAGATTTTCTCCTTTTCCCGAGGGATTTCTCATTCAATGAGAATTTCCTTGAGAATTTCCTCATTAATTAACAGTCTCATCCAATGATGAGACTGTTTTTATTAATAATTTTTAATCGATGAGTTGTCATCTAGATTTTGTGGGTCCCCCTTTGTTCCCCCTTTTCACTGCATTGCAGTGTGGTGCAACTTTTAAAATACCGAGTGTCAGAGCACTGAAAATTGACTCATGTCCCTCTTTTTATAGGCGACATGTCTTTCGATGCCACGTTTCTGTTCGTCCGTTCAGAGGGAGGATTCCCTGTGGACCGGGAGGTTCTCGCTTTTATCAAAGACCGTGACCCGGAACACAAAAATCTCCACTTGTGGGGCAGATGGTATGACCAGATTATCAGAGGTCGTCAAAGCTTCTCTTGTGCGACGCCGTCGGAACCGATCTTAGCGATTCCATATGCAGATGCACCCCCGGTGAACTATGCCGTGGAGGTTGTCAATTGGACTTCGGAGGGACTTCTTCAACCTTCAATTGCCGCCATACCCATACAGTTGCCGGCAGCTTTGGATACCTTAGGGTGGCGCATATGCCAGGGCGAGTCGCGCCCTTGGGGACAACCCTACAACATCGGGTTGACTCCCCGACATTCGGCCGGGTATTTGCAGTGGGCCAGGTACATCTTGTCAGCGAAGAAAATGCAGCTGCTGAAGCTCGGCCTATACCCTGCGGTTTATGCTTCGTTGTTCCAATATTCTGCTCCTCCCACATGGTGGATTAAGATGTTCTTGGAGCAGTGGAACATCCCAACCCATACCTTTCTTCTACTGGACAGAGAAGTCTCCATCTCCTTAGAAGAATTTGCTGAGATTTTCGGTCTGCCGGTTAGGGAGGAGCACTACGAGGAGCTGCTTTCTCCGGATGAATATGTTTTTGCCACCAAGCCGGTGGTGATGGGCCTAACGCCGGAGAACGCCATTCAACACCAGCTTCCTAGTCTGATAAAGGTGCTGAACATGTACGAGAGCCTCTTCTTGGAATCCGGAGGCCGGGGGGGTCAGTTTTGCGGATTTCATTGCCCGGTTCCTTCGCCCGGAGATTTTGTCGCAGCGAAATGAAAAGTTTGCCAAGCTCGACGACCCCTTCGGCTTTGGTTTGGACCATCGACCCGTACTGGAAGACGATCAGAAGGGCTTTTTTCTTCCTGATGCTGCGATCATTTCTCTGTCAGAAATCGCCGCTCCGGGCATTAACGAGGAGGCTTTCTTTCTCGGGTTTCTTGGGCTATGGTTGTGCTGGTTCGCGCTCCCTGTGCATTCTCGTTACATGAGGCCTTCTTTCTTCTACCCCGCGCATCGTATGGTGGCCGGAATACAAGTGGTCATTGGGATTGCCGGGTTAGCCCATTTATACCATGGTCTTAGCGTGGCGTGGATACAACTGAACCGGGGGTGCATGCCGCCAACTTCCCGATGCATTACTTTACTTCGTGGATGGAGATGCACGTGCTCGGGGTCTTTGGCATTCACAAGAGACCTTCGTTCTACGAGAAATGCAAGCTCCCATGAATTATGCGGCTGGTTGACGCGTCCATCGTGAGTCCGTCACAGCAGGAAGCTAGGGGCTTGCTTCTTCGCCCGCGCACGGTCGGAGATGGTATGTCTTTCACGGACAAAGTCCTAACGATCGGCCAGGAAACTTCCAAGTCAGTGCTGGCATTGCGCGACGTTTTTAAGGACGGGGCCTCCGTGTTAAAAGCCCGGGAGGTTCTCCATCTATACTCCATCAGGCCGGGCTTTCTTGTATTCAGGCTAAATGATGCAGCGCTATTTATGATATACAATCCCCATCATTTTGCCCAGCAGCTGAGCTATAACCAGGGGTCCCACTGGAGGCGTTCTTGATAGAACCCGCTGCCACAAGAGAGGGAATACGGGGTGCGCTGCATCACTTCATGCGCTTGAATACGGGCTCCCACTTCTTCATTAGCGAGCCGAGTTGCATCCCGAGGGCCCTCAACGTACACGCAGCCTGGTATCAACACGCGATGGGTGCTGTTATCAGGGAAGAGAGGCGACGGCTGCTCGATCGCAAGAGTGCGCCCCTGCCGGTGATCGCAACGTCCCTTTAAAGCGACGGATCGCTGTCCCCCTTCCGCTAAGAGAAGTTGCTGTATTTGAGCCTCTACGTGTGCTAAGCCCTACGTGTGGATTGCCCCGTGCTCCTGTGGAGACGGTGGATGTGCCATCGGTGCCCCGTGCTCCCGCGAAGACGGTAAACGTAGCTTTACCCGAATCTGACGTGGGCTCGGATATCGGGACTCGTCGCCCCAAGGTGCCCAGCAAGCGTAAGCTCGTGTTTGCTGCGACTGGAGCTCGTGCACAGAAGAAGAAGAAGTCGGTCCTCTCCCTAGATGATGTACTCGGCCTGGAGCCTCAGGCTCCTTATAACGTGGGCCTAAGTGAATATGGGACCAATGAGGGTCTCTTCATAGCGCCAGAAGACACTGATCTCGAGGCCGCTATTGCGGCTTCTGTGCGCTCTGCCACTCACCAAACAGAAATAGCCGCCCTCGTGCAATCAAGTAAACGTTAGTCGCATCTTGTTATTGCATTATATCTTTATTTTTACTGTCATGTTTTGATTGACATTTCTCCTTTTGTAGCAGGCTTTACCACTGAAGAGATTCTGGCGGCTTCTCTCAGTCCTTCGAAGAGGAGGAGAGGAATCGTGCTTTGTTGGGCATTGGTATGTCTCGGTTTATTGTGTCTTCATTATCCTTTCTCATAGACAATCTGACCCTTTCTTTATCTCATCGCAGGGACCACAACGCCGATCCCGCAAAACGAAGCGGAACTTCTTCCCAGGCCAGCTACCGAAGTCCCGGCCTCTTCGGCACTGCCGAAAGAGGCCTTACTCAAACGACCGATGACGGAAGCCTTGACGGCTCCAGAGGTAACCCCGAGTGCGGACGATGACGTCTTGTTGAAGGAGGCTTCTAGAAGGTCCACTTTGACGGCCGCCGAGTGCGTGCAGCAAGGGAGCGTAGTGCTGCCTTAGCCGCGGGTGCGGGTTCGAGCACCGCTACCCCTGCCCCTGCTCCCTCAGAAGAATCTCCGGTTGCCTTGTCTACTACTTACAGACGGGCGGCACGTGCGGCTCGGGAAGAAAACGGTAAATCAACTCAAGGTAATGTGCCGTGAAGTTCCGTTGTCAAAGTTTTAAGTATCAATTCTCATATATCCTATCTTGCAGAGCCGAGTCTTCCCGAAGAGGTGGCGGCGACCGCTGAGCCTGAGGTAGCGGTGGAGGAGGTAGCTGTGATTGCCGAACCCGGGGCGACGGTAGGCGAGGTAGCCGCAATTGCCGGGCTCGAGGTGGCGACTAATAAGTCAGTCACGATTGCCGAGCCTGAGAGAGCTGTGGAGGAGGTAGCTACAGCCACCGAACCTGAGGTGTTGATGGGTGAGTCGGCTACAATTGCTGAGCCCGAGGTGGCCGCTCCTTCTTAAGAGTCGGGCACCGCCCCAATCATTGCTCTTTCTACCTGCGACCCTTTGCCATCTCCTAGCATCACGAGCGTTACAATGGCTCTGGTAGAGTCAGGGGATGAGGCGACAAGAGGTGAGAACCTCCCGATGGAAGAGGATGGAGCAGTTGCTATGTCAAGTGACGCCCTTGTCGCGGTTCTGACTGGCGACTCACTAGGTAGATTTTAGATCATTGCTTTTCTTTTTATTCTGCAATCTTTTCAATCTTTCTTCACAGGGTTTATCTTGTTTCTAATGCAGGCGCGGCTAGTGCTGATGTCGCGCTACCCGAGGTAATGCCATCAGCTACCGCCTTGACGGTGACACCTCCTCTACCCTCTCTCATACCATCTCAGATGTTGGAAGGTGTGGATTCGTGACCCATCAGTCTTATATTTTTTTTAAGCTGTATAATTTATGTACCGACGTTGCATTACTGTGTCCTTGCAGGAGTCCTTTTCGACCACCTGTATCAGGTGCTGTACCCACACTTCTCCTTCCTGTCAGAGATTAGTCCGCCTGCTGGTGTCGGTGAATATCTTTTCTAAACGACGTCCTTTCTTTAACGGGCAGTCGCATTACTGCTAACTCTTCTTTATGTTGCTTGTAGTCTCACAAATTGAAGGAGGGGACGAGGCTGTCGTTGCGCTACCAGCACTCCCAGCTCTGCCCCCTGCTGCAGCTGGTATAGTAGACTTTATTTTTTTGTGTATGTATATTCTTTATTTCTCGAGCCATCATCTGACTATGATTTATTTTACAACAATCACATCGACTCCAGCCTCTTTCGAGTCTCGCATTATGATGCCAGCGGGGCCCTTCTCTAGACGCCCGTCCTCGAAAGGCGCCGCGAATAGTCTGCGCATGCTGAGCGACTATATTGAGGAGCTCGACGTGGAGACTCCCACATCTGCTGCGGATTTTGCCGCAGAGATTAACCCCATGCTGGCGACGCTCGTGAACTTTCATGGTGAGGGCATCATTGAGTCCTGGGTTAATTGCTGCAGGGAAATCGAGGCTTGCTTGCATGAGCATGAGCTTAAGCATCCTGCACCTGAGATTCTGGCTGCGAGCACTCAATGGGCCGTGTGGATCGAGCAGAGCACTTCTTACTTCCGCCATCTTGAACAAGAAGAGGCTTTAAAGCAGAAGGAATGTAAAGAAACTTCAAGCGAATCTGCTCGACTGCATGCTCAGGTTGATGTGAATGCTGCCCGGTTGAAAGTTATCTTCGAAGGCCTTCTGCGATGCATTTCTGATGGGTTAACATTGAGGCAGAAGCTCGACGTCATCGAGCGGGATGCACAAGATCGTGAAGCAGCTCAGCGGGCCGCCGAGGAACAACTTTCGTCTTACTTGCAGCAGCGAGCCCAGGTCGAAGCAGAGTTGGCCGCGGCAGCTGATCAAGAAGAGGGGCTGAGGGAAGTGCGCGAGCGGCTGATTGGATTATTGAAAGTGCTTCCTTCTCAATAATCTTTTTGTACCATTTGTAATTTTGAATAAAATGTATTCGTTCTTTTATTTTTTCATATGATGTATTTTGTACCCAATTGAATTCATGAATAAAAGATACACATTTTTTTTGCAATGTCTTATGTCATCTCTCTGCTTCTTCTTTTTTTTGTTATCAGCATGTCACCTTAGCAAACATGGTTGGCAGATGATAGAGTGAGCATCTTGTCTTGGCTTCTTCAAGGGGTAGTGATGGCTCAGGAAACAGGGTTAGGATCTGTCACCTAAGACTTTTCAATTTTATGAGTCGTGAGGGTCTCATAAAAATTTTCTCCCTACGAGTCGTGAGAATCTCGTAGGTGTATTTTCTCCTTAGGAATCATGAGGATTCCTAAGTGCGTTTTCCCTTATAAGTCGTAAGGATCTTATAAGAGAGTTTTTCTTCCTTACGAGTCGGGAGGACCCGCAAGTGTTTAGTAGGATAGACATGCAGATGACGTATTTCCAAAATGGGGTCATATGGATGACGTATTTCCGTAACGGGGTCATATGGATGACGTATTTCCGAACGGGGTCATGTGGATGACGTATTTCCGAACGGGGTCATGCGGATGACGTATTTCCGAATGGGGTCATGCGGATGACGTATTTCCGAACGGGGTCATGCGGATGACGTATTTCTGAACGGGGCCATGCGGACGACGTATTTCCGAATGGGGCCATGCGGACGACGTATTTCCGAACGGGGCCATGCGGACGATGTATTTCCGAACGGGGCCATACGGACGACGTATTTCCGAACGGGGCCATGCGGACGACGTATTTCCGAGCGGGGCTATGCGGACGACGTATTTCCGAGCGGGGCCATGTGGACGACGTATTTCCGAACGGCGTCATATGGATGACGTATTTCCGAACGGGGTCATAGGGATGACGTATTTCCTAACGGGATCATGTGGATGACGTATTTCCGAACGGGGTCATGCTGATGACGTATTTCCGAGCGGGGTCATGTGGATGACTGATTGATCGTTTTTGGCGTTGTGTAGTATATAGAGAAATTTGTAAAGAACTTCACAATCAAAAACTTATATTGACCGCAATCAAACCACGGTGTCGGATGTAGTTAATGAATGAGTGCGGATCGTCCACAGGGATTGTGCAATTCAATTGTATTTCGATACGTTTGAAATGAAAAGTTAAGCAACAATAAAAGAAAACATGATTCAAGATGTGATTTGTATTCGAGTGTCACTATTCTTTACTCAAGAATCAAGAAACTATAAACAATCAAGAATCGGTTGTTTTGATAATATTTCCAATCAACAATCAAGAATATAAGAGAGGCTCGTAGGAATCGATAGGATCAATAGACGTGATGTAATCTAAAGATATCGTGTTCTTGTCCTTCGAAGGATTGATACTAGATCGATGATCATCGACAAGAGTTAGGGTTTTCTCGTGAAACTAGGGTTTCATCTTATCCCTTGTTCTATTGTCGATATCATTCACATTCTAGCCTCTAGCAATTTCAAGAAACGATCCTAACACCCTCATTATGAACGATGTCAATCAAGAAAGCATCGAAACAAAATGGGTTGTCGGTTCTTGAACTTGCTAGGGTTTACAAACCATCGTAGGAATCAAGAATCGATTACAAATTTGTTACATCATCATTCTACAACCGTCTCGACTCCTTTACGAGCGGAGTTTCATTCACACATCACCACAAAGACAATATTCAAGAATTGTAAAGATAACATGATGCGGAACTTAAAGAAAACAAGATAAAAGAATATCACCTTTTATTTAATCAACAATCAATACATTCTTTCAAGAATCTACAAGAAGAAGAAATCGATCGTTGACTCGGCTTAGCTCGTCTCCGTGGATCGTGGATCTACTTTGATCTCTTGCCCGATTGAAGATCGGCTCGGCTCATAAAAGGGTTGAAGGCATCTTGCTTGGCTTGCACTCAAGATCTTGAATTGTGGTTGGGTTTAGGGTTAGGGTTTCCTACAAGCTCTCTCACTAAACTTGAGGAAGAGGGGATGAAGAAAGAGATTGATTTTCTAAACTTCAAAGTTGAATCCTCTGGAATAATGAGCCTAGAGTCTTATTTATAGAGCTCCCAATCCCTAGGTTAGATTTGAATTAGAACTTTCCCTCCCAAAGTTTGTTGAAGGGTTTCTAGAAGGAGTTTGTTAGGAGTTAGCTTAGGGTTTAAGCTAGGGTTTAGGGAAAGTTCTAGAAGTATTAGGCTAGTTTAGGTGTTTGCTGATCTGGAGGAAGTATCTGGAATATTCTGGAAGTTTGTGAGCATTGTTGAGCTGTAGCCACTGAAACAGGAGTTTTGGTGAAATTTGAGGAGCTGAGTCACTGGGCCCGCCGCGCAACCGCCGCAATATGTGCCTTTAGGCCGCGCTTCCGCCGCGCATTGTTGGCCTTGGGATCTGTGCCTTCTTCTGCTGCTTGGTACTGCTGTTTGGGCCTTTCTTTGATGTTTAGATTTGTATTTCCTCTTTTGTGCTGATACCAGATTTGAGTTTAGTGAGTTTACGAGCGATTGTAATGGTCAAGCACTGTAATGATCGAGCAAGCTTCTCTTTTCCTGCATACACTTCGAAACACGGGTTGCAAGATATAGAAAATATGCTATGTAATGCAATGCAGTCAATTTCCCTAGAAATGACGGTTTTAAGGTCGAATACATGTAATCTGATATTTTGCGACCGATTTGCTAATATGTGAATTATGAATACCGTACACTTCTATATGGATGCAAATGATGAGGAAATTGCCGGTTAAAATATGCAATATTTTCGACTGATCAAATACCCCCAAACTTAATTTCGATCGTCTCGAGCGAATGTTTTATTAAAAAGAGAAGGAGAAAATAAAGAAAGAAAAAAAACTAACTAGCACACTTTCGTAGGCAACACGATTGCACTGAGCACGTGCAACAAGCCTTTAAACCTCTAGGTGTCCCTAGTAGGAGGAGTGTTGTCTCCTGAGGGTTTTCAGCGGATTGCACCCACAAAATCCAATAATAAAAGCAAGATCATGAATATTACATTTAAAGAAAAGAATCGTAAAAGAAAAGCTTTGAAAATTAGGGTTTCCAACAAAGCTAGCTTTTCGGTTGTTATGAGCCCTATCTTAATGGTCATGAAAAGATGTTAGAAATCACGTCCTCCCTCAATAAAACATCATCTTATTCTTCATTCCTATCTTTCTTCCAAACATCGATCATATCACCCTGCGTGTGTGTAAGGACATCCCTACACCCGGAGAATTCAATTCAAGCTATCATACTCTTGCCCATCAACCTCAGTACTCCTTTTTTTTTTTTCGATGAGCTCACACACTTTCATGCGACCGTTAATACTTCTTGAGGTACTAACCGACCGATTACTCATGTGCTTGCTTATTTGGTGTATTTTCCTAATCTTGCACCACCTTAGGCATAGCAGTGACTCCCAGACCAATTGACCTTGGGGCACTAGGTGAAGAAGCACCCTTTTGCTATAAATTTTTATTACCCTTGGTGATAACAAAACCAGTGTCCATTTTTCTCACCATTTTTTTTTTCATACTTTTGGCTTTAAGACGAGCATTTCAAGGTATCCTCTACTATCCCAGGCTTCAAGACGTGTGTAAGTGCGAATAGCAGGGTAGCAACGATCAAAATGTTTGGCTTCCAGAATAGAAACTATTTTTCAGACTTATTTTTATCCTCAGATTAGTGACGTCCTTCATCTTACTAACCCTTGGGACAACGGCTCATAACTACTTATTACTAGTTCGTATAAGAAAACTTCTAATTTTCTTAGTTTTCTAAAATTTTTCTAATCTCATGGATGTAACTTTTCACTATCTAAACTTTCATTATTTTATTTATATACAAAAAAGGTGTAAATATTAAAATTATTTTTATATTTGAAAATTTTTAAATTTTTATGGGTTTTTGAAAATTTTTAAATTTTTATAGATTTTTAAAAGAAATGTTTTGTGCTTATGCAGATGATATGCAAATGATGCGAAAATAAGCACAAACCTCCCCCAAACTTGTTTTCAACAGTGTCCTCACTGTTGCCATCTGCTAAATCTCGAAAACCTGTAAGCTTGGGAGGAATTTATTAGTGGGGGCGAAATATTTAAGTGAAGAACCTCCCCCAAACTTATTTTTGGCTCAAAATTTTGTAAAAATTTTCTTTTCAGGAGCCCGAAAAAATTATACCCCCCCAAACTTGAATTATGCTATGTTAAACTTTGAAAATCACAAGTGGGGGTCAAAAATCATTGGTCGATGCCAAGCTTTGCAAAGACCGAAGGTTAACACCAACCATTCAAAAATTTTATCAATGCAGTGCTCGGGTTGGTGGAAGAAAAAGTGGGGAAAAGGTAAGTGGTGGAATAGAATGTGTGTGCGTCTCATTTTGGAGAGACGATGCAGTGTATGTGATGGATTACTCGCATTCTTTTTACATTTCAGAAGAAGGGGTGGAGGTTCAATTTCAGTGAGTGGAACCTGATTCATCTCAACACCCGTGCTTTTTAGAAATGCGAGTTCATCAGCGAAGATTTCCTCAAAAGTTTCATCTATACCCCGAAGAATAATGTCATCACAAGGTGCGGGGTGATCTTCAGACTCTAAAAGCATTTCATAATCGGTGTTAATTGCAGACCCGGACATCTCGGTGGAAGAGTCCGTATGTGTATGATACATAGTTGGGTCAAACAATAACGTATGAAAAGAGTCTAGATCGGTATCAGGAGGATTATCTAATTCGCTGCTGTCGATATCCATTAAGTCGACAGAACAGACCTGAACAGTAGGTTCGGAGGGTACACTTCCTAACTTGTAAATGTTCATCTCAATTGTCCTGTTTCCAAAGGATAGGGTCATGGAACCGTTACGACAATTGATGATAGCATTGGAAGTGGCCAAAAAGGGGCGACCTAAAATCACCGGAATTTGATTCCGTGAGTTCGCTACAGGTTGTGTATCAATTACAATAAAATCCACAGGGAAAATAAATTCCCCGATTTTTATTAACACATCCTCTAGTTCACCCCTAGGTCTGGTGATTGATCGGTCAGCCATCTGGAGAGTGCATGGAGATGGTTTTAACTCTCCGATTCCTAACTGCTCATAAACTGAGAAAGGAAGCAGGTTAACACTTGCTCCAAGATCTAGTAGAGCACGGTTAATGTGTTTCTCCCCAATAGAGATGGAAATCGTAGGATAGCCAGGATCCTTACGTTTCCTTGGTAATTGCTGGGGGAAAGCTGTGTCTACTGTCTTTGCCATGAATATCTTCTTGGGCATTTGTTTCTTCCTCTTTCTAGTGCAAAAATCTTTAAGAACTTTTGCGTATGCAGGGACTTGTTGAATTGCATCTAGAAGAGGGATATTGATGTTAACCTGTTTAAACATCTCAGTGATCTTCTCCATTTGTGGACTTGGTGTGTTAGCCCTTAACCGATTAGGGTAAGGTGCTTTAGCAATAAGCGCTGGGTCCATCATAGGAGAAGGAAGTGTGTGTGGAACCGATCCCAGTATAGAAGTGGGGATCGTCCGTGGAGGGGTAAAAGAGGTGGGCTGTAGTGGCGAGCCTTTTGGGAAATGGAGAATAGGCTCGGAAGAGGGTGGTGGGGTAGAAGAAGTAGGGTCAGAAGTGTGTGTGTGTATGTGTGGAAAGGTCTCAGCCGGGGTGTTAATAGGATTATCAGTATCATCAACTTCTTCCCCAACATGATTGTCAAGCATTCTTCCAGATCTCAACGTGGTGATTGCATTCACATGATGTGAATAACCAGGATTGGGTAAGGGTTGAGCTGGAAGTTTTCCTTTCTCTCTTGCACTTAGTTCGGCTTTTAATCGTGCAATTTCTTCTTCCATCGATTTAATACTCTTGTTTTGGGACGCAGAGTTTTTCTTCATGTCATCGACGGAAGATTTCATTTCAGCCGCAACTTGCATGATATTTGTCAAGACCAAATTCATGTATTGTGCAAAAGAAGAGGATTCATCAGTTCCGGTCAACTGTAAAGGCCTAGACAGTGCAGGTATGTTGACCGTATTTTGAGAATTATGTGCTTGAAAGGGGTGCTGACTTAATTGAAGTTGTGGCTGCTGTTGTGGTGGAGGGACCCTTTGGAAATTGTTTTGGTTTGGAACCGTGTTTTGTGATTGTAATTGGTTCCAAGCAAAATTGGGGTGATTCCTCCATCCCTGATTATATGTGGAAGAAAAATGATCGTTTCTTGGTCGTTGAAATGCGGCATTGGTATGCTCACGACCTTGAAACGGACATTCTTCCGTCAAGTGAGACGGATCAGAACAGCAGCTACATACAGTTTTGGAAAGTGACATTTGGTTAAGGGAGGCAGCTAAAAATTTGTTTTCCATAGTCTCGAGTTTCTTTTGTATAGCTGAAATGTCAGCTCTAACTCCTATGGAAACATCCGATTGGTTATTGCCACTCCTAAATGATGGACTTTCCCACTGTAAAGACTTCTCAGCGAACTCTTCTAAGTATCGCTAAGCTTCCCCATCATCCTTAGACATGAAGGTACCTTGACACATGTTTTCAAGGCTCTGTTTAGTGTTAGGGTTACTGCCCTCATATATGATTCGGCAAAGCTCCCATCTCGGGATGCCGTGATGAGGACACTGAACCAATAGATCCTTGAAACGTTCAAAGTATTTTGAAAATGGTTCGGCAGGGAGCTGGGAAAATTGGTTCAGTTCGCTACGGATTCGAGCCGTCTTTTGGATTGGGTAAAATTTCTTAAGGAATGCAGCGACGAATTCTTCACAATTCGTAATAGAGTGTGCGGTGGTGTTGTATAGCCACTTCTCGGCTATATCGCACAAAGTAAATGGAAGAAGTCGTAGACGCATCGCATCCACTGAAAGTTGTGACGTACCCATCATTGCGCATACGTTTTCAAATTTGGTAATGAAAACGTAAGCGTCCTCAGTCTCGAGTCCGTGGAATTTGGGTAAAAGATTGATATACTGGGGCTTAATCTCAAAGTTATCCCCATTGGCTGGTGGTGTGGATAAGCAGGTCGAAAGAGGACCTCTAAGTGGATAGCACCTCTCCTGGAGAGAAATGTGGGGTGGATTCTGCGCACCAACGGACGGCGGCAGATTAGGGTTAAAGAAGTTCGATGGATTCGGATCCATCGGTGTGGGTGTGGTAGTGGGTAAAGAGAAGGTAAATGGAGAATTATCGACTTCGGAGTCGATAAAAGGTACGCGGACTAAACGGGCACTAGAATCCCGTGTCCAGCCTGTCTTGCACTAAAAAGGGTTAGTACAAGTGGCAGCGTTGACTTATAATTAGGGATGAATGAATGCGGTGCTTGCTTTGAAAAGGGACGGATTTTGAAAAAATGATGCGACAAAACAAATGCAGCACACAAACCCTAGAATCTAATGGTCACCTAGGTCCGATCTCTAGACCGCTCCTAACTGCCAAAAGACAAGCCGCAGGATAGAATCCTCCACTGCCTCTTTGTCCCCCTGTGGCCGGATAAGTGCCAGGTAAGTGGGAAGGAACCACCACTACAGTGGACCTAATTAATAACCACTAGCCTTAGACACACTCGCCTTAGGCACCACAAGAAAACGCGGATAAGCAATGAATTACCCACGACCTTCTCTTGTCCTATTGAGCGCGACAGTCCTTAGAGTCTTCTCTAGATTTCTTTTAGTTAATGGGGGTAATGCGGATGCAAGTTTGACGATTTTCGGGGCCTAGGAAGGGTAATGAAATCCCCACCTAATTTGGATTTGGCCGTGCCCCTTAAATTTCCGTATTAGAATGCAAACAACCAAGAAATCAAAATCACACACAATTTTATTTTTGCTTTGCGGCGCTGCGATTTATTTGCAAAGAATCCTGCAGCAAAGGGTTAGTTGGAGCTAAAAAGAGAGAGGGGAGAGAGATAGAAATCACCTGCTGGAAAATTTTCCAGAGATCCCTCAAAGCTGCGGCAGCTTCCGCCGCGTATTGTGGCTTTGTGCCGCCCTTCCGCGGTCAAGTGTTGGGTTCACCGTACCAAACTTCTTCAGCTGCTTCCTGTTCCTATCTCCAGCTCTCTGGTATATTCAAACAAATTTTCCACAGAACAGAATGCTCCAGATCATCTTGCAATCAAATCACAACACACGTGTAAGAGTTGTACGAATTTTGATTTCAAGAAGTAAAACGTAATAATTCTTTCACTTCAAACTAAAATGCAAATGAATTAGCGCGATCCCCGGCGACGGCGCCATTTTGATTGATCGTTTTTGGCGTTGTGTAGTATATAGAGAAATTTGTAAAGAACTTCACAATCAAAAACTTATATTGACCGCAATCAAACCACGGTGTCGGATGTAGTTACTGAATGAGTGCGGATCGTCCACAGGGATTGTGCAATTCAATTGTATTTCGATACGTTTGAAATGAAAAGTTAAGCAACAATAAAAGAAAACATGATTCAAGATGTGATTTGTATTCGAGTGTCACTATTCTTTACTCAAGAATCAAGAAACTATAAACAATCAAGAATCGGTTGTTTTGATAATATTTCCAATCAACAATCAAGAATATAAGAGAGGCTCATAGGAATCAATAGGATCAATAGACGTGATGTAATCTAAAGATATCGTGTTCTTGTCCGTCGAAGGATTGATACTAGATCGATGATCATCGACAAGAGTTAGGGTTTTCTCGTGAAACTAG